>JASSKH010000014.1:4521642-4950225 GCA_031763025.1 Macrocystis pyrifera
CCCCACCCCTCACCAGAAGGACACCCAGACGTTGCCCCCCAATACGTGAGACCCCACCGCCAAGATGTAGGTGAGGTACTCGTACCACAGGGTGCTCTCCGACGCCTCCCTGTGGTAGCATCCATTTTTAAAAAGCGGCGAACAAAAGACGTAACACCATATTTGGAGCGGTGAGGGGGACGGAGATGAGGGAGGGGGCGTTGGAGAGCATGTTTCCCAATACCTTGTACATTGTTCTATCGCGGGGGACCACAGTAAATAGGACCAAGTATTGTTAGTAAAAATAGGTAAATGTATAGATGTTTACGTATACCATAGGTCCTATTAACTATGGACCCCCGCAATAGCACTTTGGCTTGTGTTTTTGGTTTGGCACCCCTTTGCCGCTTGCATAACAAAGCGAGTGTCGCTGACGTCTTGCTCCTGTTGACGTTGATGAGATCATGGGCAATGTGCTAATGTTTACTGATTTTACCATGGACAGTTCAAAATATCCCTATGCAACAACGCCTTCCCAAGCAATACGAACTACTATCTCATCTCGCAGACTACGTCTCGCACGCCAAAACAAGCTTCACCCATGAGTTCCCCCCGCTGAGAAGGCCACAAGGATAGCTCAGTGTCGACCGATTCAGAGATCATTGCTTAAAAGCCCGAAGGTGGAATGCTAAGTTTCTAACTGGAAGCAGCTCGTATTACGGGGGACCACAGTAAATAGGACCAAATATTGTTATTAAAAATAGGGAAATATACCAGGGCTTTTCGAGGGTCATGACCCGACCCGCGGGTCGGGTCACGGGGTGTTCAAAATGTCACGGGTCGGGTCGGGTCGGGTCAGGAAGTGTTTAAAATCTCACGGGTCGGGTCGGGTCGGGTCAAGAGGTTTTGAAATCTGACGGGTCGGGTCGGGTCAAGAGTTTTTCAAATCTCACGGGTCGGGTCGGGTCGGGTCGAGTCAAGAGGTGATGAAAAGCTCACGGGGTCGGGTCAGGTCATGACCCCGCGAGAAACGGGTCACTCGCGGGTCGGGTCAGCGTGACCCGCGAGTTCTTTTCTGCTGACCCGCGGGTCGGACCCGCGCATCTGGCCCGCGGATCCGACGCTCAAAACACTTCCCGCTCTCTTACCCAAAGGTTTTTCTCGTATGAATACTCAATAATATTCCTTTGGTATCTTTTTCAAACATTCAAACACCGCCAAATCCTTATACGCATGCCCACATCAATTTATACCCACTACAGCCAGGCCACATATCGATTGTGGGCACAAAAAATGAGTATTAAATTGTTTTTGAAGTGTCGACCCACGGGCCGGATCCGCAGGTCGGACCTGCGGGTCAAGATAAATAGTCTCGCGGGTCGAGGTGACCCGACTCGCATGAAACCCGTGTCTCACGGGTCAATCCGAAGGTGGCGGGTCGGGTCGGGTCGGGTCAGGAGGTTTTGAAATCTCGCGGGTCGGGTCGGGTCGGGTCAGGCTATTTTCAAATCTCACGGGTCGGGTCGGGTCGGGTCAACAACTTTTTTAATTTCGCGGGTCGGGTCGGGTCGGGTCGGTTCAAGAGGCTTTCAAAATCTCGCGGGTCGGGTCGGGTCAGCTGACCCGACCCGACCCGACCCGACCCGTGAGATTTGACCTGACCCGCGAAAAGCCCTGCTATTTACTATGGTCCCCCGTAATAGGACCATGCGAAGGCGGCCATTCTTACGTTATCGAGACATGCCACAGGTGTCCATCTCTCAGCGCTCGCAGGTAGCCCTGGCTCTGCCCCAGACTTGCGCCGGGCAGCACCATGAGGAACAGTGGCGCCAGGAAGCGCTGCCACCTTTTAGAGAGGAGAGGGTATTTCGTTTGCGTAACCACATAAACAAAAGTACAGCAGTGTGAAACAAAACAAACAAACAAAAAATAATAGAAAACGAGAGAAGTACATTAACGAAACGAAAATAAAATGAACATAAATGATAAATTGGAGAAATAAGATGAAAAATATCCAAAGGATGGAACAAAATAACGAAAGAAATAAAAAACAAATCAAATAAAGAAACTAAGAGATGCACAACAAAGACATATATAACAAGGAACAGATCAACAGAGGGAGAGGGGGGCGCATTAGCGGTGGTGGAGGCGGTGGCGGCGGTAGCCGGGGGGTGGGGATGGGGTGGGGGGGGGTCTGGGGTAGGGGTAGGGGAACCGGAGGCAAGCCTCGATGGGCCCGACTCCTGACGACCGGTACAATCGAGCACGTCGAGCAGACAGCCGTCTCGAAAGGATTACGAAACATACACAGAAACAAGACGCTAAAAGCTCCCTCCACCCCTCCTCCTCCCCCCCCCCGTTCCCCCCAGCCCCGGACCAGACTCGTCCCTTCTCTCTTGTGTCTCTCGCAGAACTACAGTAAGCAAGAACTTGGCCCAAAAACTTGCCGGACTAAGAACGGGCCTGGTAGTGAAAAAAAAAGGGTGCATGCTCACGGTACCCCCTCCCGCTCCCCCCCTGTCCCCGGTCTAAACGTTCTTTGGTATTTCTTCTCCCCGTCTCCCTCCCTCCCACCCTCCCTCCCTCCCTCCCTTCCTTTCACTTGTAATTCGTGATCCTTTCACAAATTACCCTACCCTCATCACAAGCAGTTTGTCGCACAAAACAAGCAGGGTTCACAGTGGTAAAAACGAAGGAGGTACGAAAAACTAACCTCCCTCCCCCCCCCCCCCGCGTAGGTAACCTGGACCTGCCAGAAGGAAGAAAGAGGTATACCGGTAGCCGGGAGGAGGAAGTAGAGACACAGATGTGCCCGTGTGGCACAGTAACAGAGAGTGTAACTCACATAGTAGGAGAATGTGAAATGTACAAGGAGGAACGGGATGTGTCAGAGAGGAGATGAGGAAAATAGACGAATGTGACATGGAGGAGTTTGATACAATGAATAGCAGCGAGAAAACGATCGCTATCCCAGGAGATAGATGGTGGCCACAGGCGGCCAAACAGGAAGGGGATAAGATCAGCAAAAAAGTGTCTATGAAATACACGGAAGCAACGCAATGAGCGCCCGATTGTTGGAGGTGTCTCTACTAGGAGTAGAAACGGTGCTCCGTCTCGAAAGGGATGCGTGGTCAATGGTCAAATGACTAAGGCAAGCAACAAGTGAGTATCCCCCCCCCCCCCCCCCCCCCCCCCCCCCCCCCCCCCCTCCCCCCCCCCCGCGTGGTTCCAGTAATTCGAAACGAGCTGGTACCCAACCCCTTTAGGACAGCAGTTCCATGTTGGGGACAAACTATTGCGGGGGGCTATATTAAATAGGACCTACGGTACAGACAAAACCCATATATTGCGCTAGTTTTACCAACAATACTTGGTCCTATTTACTATGGCCTCCCGTAACAAGAATTTGAGTGGTTTGTCCCCAGGAATCGCACTCCTGACAGGGTCAACAAGCCCAAAACTCTACTCGAAACCCCACAACCATATCCCCAGCCCCGGCCCCTGCCCTCTACCCGAAGGAGGTGTGTCCCGTCAAATTCCAGCAAGAAAAAAAGCGAAACATATCTCGACAAAGTTCTCGGCCACAGTAAAAAATGACGTCGTACACAGTTTCCCCCCCCGGATCATAACGTACCACAAGTATGCCCCGTGTGCTACTCAAATAATGTGGACACTAGCAACTTCCTGCAGCAGGTGGTGGGGTGAATCAAGCCGAGCACCATTTAAGAACGTTGAAGAGGGAAGCCCGTGCAAGCCTCCGACCGAAAAATATTAGAAAAAAACCACAGACTTCCCTTCAAATATATATATATGTGTATATATACACTGAACGTAGGGCGTTTGCGGTACAATCCAATTTCGTCGGGGTATTAACAAAAAACCCGAAACCACCGAACGTGAAGAGCTGATTGGCGAAACAGATGTGTACCCGAAGAGGGCCGCCGAGTGATAAATAAACAAACGCAGCTCGCAGAGCAACCCGACCCCGAAAAAACATCTGGGTAAAAATGCGTCAGTTTGGTGGCAGCTTTTTCGCGCAGCCGTTTTTTCTTTTTTCACGAATGGGATAATGATAAAAAATTATAAGTTTTATTACGGGGGACCATAGTAAAATAGGGCCAAATATTGTCAGAAAAAATAGGTAAATATATAGGTTTTATTTATACCATAGGTTCTATTAACTATGGACCCCCGTAATAGTAGGGATAGCTATTTGTTACGACTCTGTCCCCAAATGCGAGGACGATTCGGGCTAAACATCAACATACAAACGGTCAATGTGTTACGGGACGGAGTAGAAATAGAAAACATACAACGAGATTACCGACCAAAATTGGTCTCCAACCAAAAAAAATCGCACAATTCGCTACTACTGCTACAGTAACAGCGCGCACAGCAGCTCCAGATTTCCACCTACAAACTCGTCTGGGATGGTCTGCGGCGCTTGCCCGGTTGCTTGCCCGGTGGCATACTCTTATTATTTCTTTAGCTTTGCGAGCGTTTTTTGTTTCATGCCCTTTGTTCTCGTCCGGTGGCTACGTACGAGTAGTAGTAGCTGGTGGGAGGAACGAACGCCTGCTGTGTTATTTCTCCCGTTTGAGCGACGATCTCCCTGACTTCAGTACGAGAGGTTTTGTTTAGTACCAGGTACGTGCGTACTGGGAATTTGTTGCTTGCTTGCTTTTCGCCTCATGAGCACACCGCCCAGACATACACCAGGTGGACAACAGACCACATGCATACAGCACAACGTTACGACGCTGCCGCCCATACGCCATGCGTGCGTGACACACCCATTTTGCGCTGTACTGCTGTGGCTGGTTGTGTTTATCGGAGCCTGCGGTCCGTAATCCACCATCCATATCACTCTCTTTGCCGCTGCTTAGTGTGTGACAGATCCACGCACACTCTGGAAGGAAATGTAAGGACCATTCGGATTAAGTATGAGAGCCTCGACTGTCCTAACATTTCCGACCTTTTTGCGTCATTTCTTATCCGAAGCACACCCGAGAAATCTCGACATCAGACAACATGCAAAGAGCACAAGCAACGTTACAACCCCCGCCTAGCACCACAAGCAGCAGCAGCGGGCCACACCACGGGCGTGTCGCTGGTCGGCGGTGTACTGCTGTGGCTAGTTGCTTTGTTGGACGCTGCGGTACGTCATTGGTCGTCAGCACCTCTCTCTCTCTCTCCCTCTCTTTCTCTATCTCTCTCTCCTGCTCTCTCTCTCCTGCTGTGCTGCTGTGCAAGTTGTGCGCGGTGTGTCGTTCTTGCCGCGAAAAAAATATTGATACTGGGTATGGATCTTTGGGAATATGGTTAAACGCTCACGATGCCCGATTTTGGACCTGAAAGCGCGGAATCGATTCTCTCGCAGATATCATACGTATCTATTTTTCGTTTTACTCTTGTTTTTTTTTCAAGTTTTTTTTTTTGGTGCCGTGTACATAACCCAGACACCACGGACAACAAACAGCACACGAGCAGTGCAGGGCGCGTGCTATCATCAGCTGGCTACAACGCTATACACGCCGGTCGCCCGCCAGCAGAGCAGGAAGCAACATCACGCGTGTGCGGTAGGTTGTCCGCGCTGTATTGCTATGGCTTCCTAAAAAAGATATATAGATCCACATAGATATATATATATATACGTACTGGTAGTTACATTTTTGTTTGACCCTGTGATCTGCAAAGCTGGGGGTCCCTGCTGTTGTTTGATGCACGCATGCTGCCACAGGCACAACAACACTGCTGCTCCTGCTGCTGAGTGCGATTTTCGTTGGCAGCCGAGTGTGGTCGAGAGTTCCAGCCCCTTCTTCGGGGCATTCTTTTCTACTTCTGTAAATAATATCCCACTAATGTACTGCTGTGTTCCGTGCTGTGTGTGCGCCGTGTGTCACGCGTGGAGCGCTTTCACACCTTTTTTTTTTTTCGGTCGGCAGTCCTCGGTTTTGTGCGGGAGAGGCCCCTCTTTTTTGCCTTGAGCGCCAGAACAAGGTCAGGGCATCAAAATGCTGACAAATAACAATGTTTGGCGGATTTGTTTGGCGGAATCGTTAAGAAAATCTACAAAAAAAAAAAAAAAAAGGAATCCGTCAGTGCAAACAGTTCCACACTATTTCCACGTTTTTGATTTTTGCCCCCGAGAATGCAGGTGCAATTCTAAGAGGGTCAAGAGGGTCTACTATTAATAATAGTGTACATGCACATCTACACAACACGTACAGCAGTATTATGCAGATATTGCATAACGTCGTAAAGGTTGTTTCATATGCGTATGATACAATATCGCATGCTGTATGGTTTAGAAAGAACCATTCTTGCGCCACTCCCGTGGGCGCGTCCCTACAAACCTGGCCGGAAATATGATAAACGTTCGATATTGATGACAGAGTCCAAGCGTTTCTTATATTTTGATCCTCACCGGACTAGGAAGGGGTCGTACTGCTCCTTGGGAGCGAGCAGGCTCTTTCGGAAATAAGGCCGTGCGTGGACCAGGTCTGGATCTCGCTCCGGGTCTCCTGCAGAAAAGGAAAGGCGTTTCAGTAAAAGCGGTGAGGGGGGGCGGAGGTAAGGAAGCTGAACTCTGTGATTGAGGGGGGGCGATTTGGGAGCGGTAGGAAGGTTAAACGGGGGTTGGGAGGGGAGGAGGCGGTAAAGAGGCTGAACGCTCATCATTCGGGGTGGAGGGGGGGTGGGGGGGGGGGGGGGGGGGGGGGGGGTGACTTGGGGGTGGTCAATAGGAAGACCCAAACGCCTCCTTATATTCACGTGTGACGGAGTGGGACAAAGACTACAACAGCACACCTCTAACGTCGGCCAAAAACATTTCTGACTGATACAGTGCCCCGTGCTTTTGACTGGTGCCTACCGGCACAATGGAGGGACCGGTACTATAGAGGGACCGTCACTATACACAAGCGCACCGGTGAAGGAGTGGTGGCCGTAGACGTGGTGCATCACCCAAAGCCCGTGATGCCAGAGAGTCCACGCGTTGCACACGCGAGAAATTACTTCCTGAGCACGAGGTTTCTGTCGTACGGAGGCAGAGGATCACGTGGGCGCGGCAGCAGGACGGCGGGGGGGGGGGGGGGGGGGGGGGGGGGGGGGGGGGAAGCGGGCCCGAGGATGGGGTAGGTGTGGGCGCGGGATGGTGGGAGTTTTTGGCGGCAAGGGTGAGGGGGGCAGGTGCAATTTTTTACTCAACACTTTCTGACCGGGTTGAGCCTTTCAAGTGAGCAAAGTAACGATACTTCGACTACTAATAGTACACCACTCTGACCGGCAATATAAAAACCACTTGGACTCCGATATAAACACCAAACGGAGCCTGTATTCCCACTCCGAGTGGTAAACCTTGGTGCGAGAAAAAAAAAAAAACTTCGAAATGATCACGTTTCGGGCAAAACATCTCGAGCTCCTCCTGGTGTTGTGAAGAACTCCGAAAGTAAGGCACCAGCCCTATAGGAGCATTGCTCGGGGGTGGGGGGTTGGGATGGGGGGGCGCCGTCAGCCGAGGGAAGGGGCAGGGGTGTCGGTGGGGGGATGGGGGGCAGGATGGGGTAGTACTCATTATCATGCATGGGCGTAGTCGTACGTATGACCACGGTCTCTGACATCCTTACATACAATGCCCAAACGGGAGCACGTTGGTGTTTTTCACGGAGCACACAGACGTTGCCTGCCTATTTGCGCCAAAGGCGCGAAGCGCCACCGTCGCCGTGAGTGTGTGCTCGGCGAGTGGAATGAAGGGTGATCCACACGCTCCAACACTAAGAGCCACCGTTGCGGCGGGCTGTCTTGCATGCGGGATGACAGCGTCGAATTGCATTGTTTTGTATTTTTTGGGGGGGGAGGGGGGGGGGGGGGATACTCATTTGTTGCTTGCCTTAGCCATTTGACCATTGACCACGCATCCCTTTCGAGACGAAGGGTAGCGGGGGGGGGGGGGGGTGTACTCGATATCATGCACGGTCGGAGTCGTATGACCATAGACCCTCGCATCCTACAGCGCCGGGACGGAGCACGACGGGTTTCCAACGTCCAGACAGACATTGCTTGTACCAAGCGCGACGCGCCGTGAGGTGCTCGGCGAGTCGCATGAAGACTGAGCTGCATCCTACCAAGGACTACTTGTGAGGCGGACTTTCTTGCATGTGGATGGCAGCGCCAGCGAGTCAGTTCATTCAACCGGTGTGTGCGTGGGGGGTGGGCGGATGTACTCGATGTCACGCATAGCCGTAGTCGTATGACCATAGACCCTCGCACCCCTGCAATGCCGGGACGAAGCCCATCGGGT
This sequence comes from Macrocystis pyrifera, assembly GCA_031763025.1. Lineage (NCBI taxonomy): Eukaryota > Phaeophyceae > Laminariales > Laminariaceae > Macrocystis > Macrocystis pyrifera. The sequence goes on from JASSKH010000014.1 coordinate 4,529,924, forward strand.
CGGGGGGAGGCGAGTTGAGGGTGGGGCTTGGCGGTCGAGGGTGACGATGGTGAGGATGGGGGTGGGACCGCGAGTTGGGGAAAAAAGGGTCGGAATGGGGCTGGGGGTTTGGTGTTGGAGTCGGGGGCTGGGATGGCGGTGACGGTGGCGGGTAGGATAGGGATGCCGGGTTGGGACAGACTCGTGGGTTGGGGGTGGGGTGAGGGTGAGGGCAGGCGGTGCCGGGTGCAGATGGGAGTTGGGGGGGTGGAGGGGGACGTTGGGGGGAACACAAAAAAAAAAAAAGAATCATGCTGGGCGCGGAATCGACAGGGGGGTGAAGACGATATTGCACGCACTACAAATATGAGGGCGGCATGGGGGTAGGGGGTGAGAGTTGAGGTTGGGGTGGGCGTGTGGGGGGGGGGGGGGGGGGGGGGGGGATGTACTCATTTGTTGCTTGCCTTAGTCATTTGACCATTGACCACGCATTTCTTTCGAGACGGAGCACCGTTCCTACTCCTAATAGAGACACCTCCAACAATTGGGCGCTCATTACGTTGTTTCCATTTAGTACATAGAAACGTTTTGCTAATCTTACCACCTTGTCTGGCCGCCTGTGGCCACCATCTATCTCCTGGGCTAAGGGTGGGTATTAAAAGTTTTTTAAAACAGAGCAATATACTATGATCTTAGGCGCGGTATCCATAGCGAGTGGAGATGATAATTGACGCACTACAAGCATGAGGTATGGGTGAGGGGAGAGGGGGGGGGGGGGGGGGGGGGGGGGGAGCAAGGGAGGGTAAACTCAAGGCAGAACAAGGCAAAACACAAGGCAAAGCACGGTCAGACAGGGCAAGACGCAAGGCAGGGCGCTACAAACCACACTGCGCACGACCTCATACCAACTGCTGTATCACTCGAAAATCAAGCATCCAGAACCAAGCAGAAGTTGTTGTGATATCAGGGTTTGGATCAGGGTTTGGGCATGTTTTTTCTCCACCCCTCCTCTTCCCTTGCCCCCCCCTACATGTTATATATATGGGTTGGGTTGACATCGTTGGTCAACGACACTGTCAAATATGCCGCTTGCAGCTGACGGTCGAGTTGGATCATTTGTAATGGGTGGAGAACCTATACTCTGCACAAAGGCGACGATCGTTTCACGTAGTGTTTATGGTAAGGCACCCACGAGGCAGTTACATAATACCCCCGTTGCTATCCTGGAAGTGGTCACACCGGAAAATAAATGAACTCACTAAAGTTGTCGCCCAAGTGCAAGTCCGCCTCACGAGCGGTTCGTAGTACGATGCAGCTCACCCTTCATGCGACTCGCCGGACGCCGTCTTGGCGCTTCGCGCTTGGTGCAAGCAACGTCTGCCTGGTCGGTGAAAAACCCGACGTGCTCCGTCCCGGCATCGTAGGGATGCGAGGGTCTAAGCTCATACGACTACGGCCATGCATGATATCGAGTACACCCCCCCCCACCCCTCGCCCCTCCCCCCTCTCCCCCCCCCCCACCCTCACATTCGAGTAGGTCGTGTAAAATACTCGAGGCGCGTGTACGGTGCAGGACACCGAACAACCAAAAAACGAGGACATAAGAAAAGCCAGGCTGGGATCAACAGTAACACAAAAACTTTCGAGAGTCGCTGCACGCCTTTTAGTATAGAACGCCCCCACTCTAAACACAAGAGATCCAGCCCGGGCCAGCTCTCCCGTCCCTTTAGAGATATCCGACGCTGTACAGGGTATGTTGTATATATATATATACCTTGAAGAGGAGCCCGTAGTGCGAGGCGTCGTGCAGGGTGCAGAAGGAGAAGGACTGGAGCACCGCGCCGGCCAGGAAGGCCGCTCCGGCCCTCGCCCACGCTGGAAGCGAAACGCCTCCACGACAAACAACGTCGTAGCCCAGCATGTACAAGAAAAGAGGCACGTATGTCGCGACTATTACCAACTCCTTGAGGTACCACGTCATCGGAGCCTGGCGCGGGGGGGAGGGGGGGGGGGGGAAGGGACGGACGGACGGAGGGACGGATGGACGGATGGAGGGAGGGGGGGAGAAAGGGAGGGGGGGGGGAGGGAGGGAGGGAGGCGTTTGTTTAATGATGTCGCGAAGCTTCGAGGGGAGAGCGAGGCGGGGGGGGCGGGGGGGGCGTACTCATTTGTTGTTCGCCGTTGTCATTTGACCATTGAGCACGCACACCTTGTGGGTAGGGAGGGGCAGGAGCGAGGGCGGTACGAAGTTGGTCACCGGCTTGGTTATTTCGCCCTGGCCGCCCATCCCAAAACAAAGAACGACACAACATTCGCCAGAACTACTGTACTTGACGCGAGCGAAATGGACAAGGTTTATACCGATAAACCTTCTGGTGCACGGCGGTCTACTCGTACACGAAGTATGACCCTTTTCATGCCCCCGCCCCCCCCCCCCCCCCCCCCCCCCCCCCCCCCCCCCCCCCGTATATGCCTACGTTTTCTCACGCGGTAAATTGATCGACCTACCCCATCAAGCATCACCCTAATAACATTCATTGGGCCGGTGTTCTATTACGGGGGGCCATAGTAAATAGGACCAAATATTGTTAGTAAAAAGAGCGAACTATATAGGTTTTTGTGTGTACCGTAGGTCCTATTTACTATGGTCCCCCGCAATACCACCCTACCCTGCCAACACCAAGCGCTTGCCTACGGTAGCCTATCGTCCGGTGGTATTTACGCGCAACAGCCAACCCCCCCCCCCCTCCCGCCCCTGTCGACCCCTCTTCCAAAAACACCGCCCTGTAAAAAATCAGATCCCACCACGGAAACCAAACCGGTTGACCCGCACCCCCTCCCCCGCCCCCATCCTGGCCACCATGTATATCAAAACCCCGTGACCTTGACAAACCGGCTGACGGAGGCATTTCTGGCGTCCACTCCCCCGTGCTCCTCCAAAAATCGCCTCCTCCCCCCTACCTCCCTTGACCCCTCATCCATCACGCCATTCTTTCTATATTTCGTACCAGGTATATATATATATAAATACATGCATGTATCCTATCTACATACCAAACCCCTTACTCGTACCTACAAACCGGTCGACGGCGGTTTTTCCAGGGTTGGCTCCCATATAGCCCATGCTTCTCCAAAATGTGCCTCTCGTGCCCCCCCCCTCCTCCATCACGCCACTCTCTACATATCAGCAGATACGTACAGGTGTAGGTTACCTATATCCAACCCTAGTATAATCCCCACTCGTGCCTTGACGAAGCGGTTGACAGAGGCCTTTCTGGGGTCCAGTCCCCCCTGCCCGTGCTTCTCCAAGAAGTGCCTCGTCTCGCCCACCCCCTTCCCCCTGGCACCTCCTTCATCATGCCATTCAATACAACAGATGTATACAACAGGCATATCATACATACCAAACCCCACCCACATGCAACCCCTGATCGTACGGTATGATAAAGAGTACCTTGACGAAGCGGTTGACCGAGGCTTTTCGGGGGTCCACTCTCCCCTGTCCGTGCTTCTCCAAGAAGTGCCTTTTCACTCTGCCCGTCAGCACCGCGTAGAAGCCCCCTCGTCCCACCGGTACCTCACGGGCTCTTTGCCCTCGCCCCCCCCGACGAGCGCCGTCTCCCGCTCCGCCACGTCGTCTACCAGCTGCAGCGTAAAAAAACGTTCGGTACAAAAATCAAGAACGAAAAAAAAAGGGGTAAGAAAAACGAAAACAAACAAAAAACGGGCAACAAAAAAAAAACGCAAGGTTAGTATTTACTATGACTAACTAAAAGCAGAGACGACAAAAAAAAAAAAAAAAAACAGCACGAAAATAACAAAACACAGAACACAACGAAAGCAGAAAACCTGATAAAAACATTAAACAGACGAAATTAAACAGCAAAATACCAGAAAAACGGGGGGGGGGGGGGGGGGGGGGGGGGGGGGGCAGCAGAAACAAAATCACGTGACAAAAGCAAGATAAGCAGACGTCCGTTCACCTATATACATATATACATACATAGATACATAGATGCGTAGATACATAAATACATACATACATACATACCTACATGCATACATACATACATACATACATACATTCATACATACATACATACATACATAAATACATACATAAATACATACATAAATACATACATACATACACACATACATACACGCAGACATACATACACACAGACATACATACATACACACAGACATACATACACACATACATACGACGAGGGTGGGGTGCGGGAAAACATAGGAAAGGGGATACGCAAGACCAAGCAAAACAAAAATCACGATACACGGCAGAACGTTAACGAGCGCCCGAATGTTGACGGTGTCTCATCTCTATTGCGAGCATAATAGGAACAGTGCCCTTCTCGGAAGATATCACCGATCAATTCCGCCGACGAATAGCCCCACGGACATCCACGCCGTACTTACACCTTTGGTCGACGAGCGTGGTCACTGGTCAAACTAGTTGACCACGGAAAACAACCAATGGGTACGACGCTTCCCCCCCCCCCCCCTCCCCTCCCCTCCCAGGGGCCAACCTGGTCCGCAAAGGGGTTGTCTAAAAGCGGGGCGGGGGGGGGGGGGGGGGGGGGGGGTTCGCGGGTGGTGGGTAAACATATCACTCCCCCTGAAGCCAAATGACGGGCAAGGGATGTACTCATTATCATGCATGGCCGTAGTCGTATGGCCATAGACCCTCGCATCCTACAATGCAGGGACGGAGCGCGTCGGGTTTTCACCGACCAGGCAGAGGGGGTGGGGTAGGGTGGGGTGGGGTGGGGTGGGGTCGGGTGGGGTGTGGCAACCAGCAATCCCCCCCCCCCTCCCTACCGGGGCCAACAGGGTATGTAGCATTGTTCGGACACACTCCGTATGCACTAGTACGAACACGCGACGATCCCTCGGGATGAGACCAGTCCGGCTTCACTCGCCTTCCCCGTCCACTCGAACTTTTCCAGGGTCTGGCGAATGGCGGCCTTGTGTGCCAGGGCGTGGTAGCTCTCGAAGAGCGGGGTGATGTCCTCCGCCCCCTCATCGCCTCAAGGATGCTGGAGCCCCCCTGTCCAGCCGGAAGAGCGGGAGCAGCAGCAGCAGCAGCAGCAACAGCGGGGGTGAACGAACGAATAAGTACCCCTCTCCAAAACAAGATATATCCCGTGTGCATACACATATGTTGAAGACTTGAGTCCACAAATGCCCTTGGACGAATTTCAGCGCTGTTTTTTTTTTTTTTTTTTCCCTTGCAACGGGGAGAGAGTAAATGCCGAGCGACGCGTCTATTTTGGAAATATCTCGGGGACAAAATATTCCAGCCGCGAAGGAAGCACACCATATATTAAAATCCGTCAAATTTGACGTCCGTAACTCAAGTCGGTCACGAAGTAAATTCAACCACCTACACCCCACGTATAAATAAATATCCAGCGGCTATCTCGCTATAAGGCGACATGGTGACAAAGCGGCTATTATAGGAGTCCTACTCGCCGTACAGCGGAATACTGAATGGTCCAAACCATGTTCTGGAGAAAATCGGCTCTGAAAAGGTCGTTCCCACAGAGGGGGGGGTGGGTGGGTGTGTTATCTTGCGTGTTTTCGCGGTACAATATATGACTCGAATGTACGCGGTATATAAGTGCGGACATCCTTCGTCATTTTTGATGATTGACGAATCACCCTGCAAAGATGGCCAAGCAGCATGAAACAAAAAAAATGATACCCGCGAGCACTACAAACCACGGTTGATTTTCCGATAAATGGATGCGGTCTGCTTGGAATATTTTTCTTGGCTACGATCGTACATAGATGAAGTGAGAGGTTACAGAGTTCACGAAATACTACAGACGTCACTACCCCCCCCCCCCCCCCCCCCCCCCCCCCCCCCCCCCCCCCCCCCCCCCCCCCCCCCCCCCCCCCCCCCCCCCCCCCCCCCCCCCCCCCCCCCCCCCCCCCCCCCCCCCCCCCCCCCCCCCCCCCCCCCCCCCCCCCCCCCCCCCCCCCCCCCCCCCCCCCCCCCCCCCCCCCCCCCCCCCAGCCGTCTCTGGAAGCGGCTACCCAGGAAATAAAATTAACTCACTGAAGCTGTCATGCATACGCAAAATCCGCCTCACAATGCGGTTCTTAGTTTGATGCAGCTCACCCTTCATGCGACTCGCCCAACACCTCACGGTGCTTCGCGCTTGTTGGTGCAAGCGATTTCTGCCTGGTCGGTGAAAAGCCCGACGTGCTCCGTCCCGGCATGGCATATAGGGATGCGAGGGTCTACGGTCATACGACTACGGCCATGCATGAGATCGAGTACATCTCTCTTATCGCGTACACCCCCCCCCCCCCCGACACACACACACCGACCGCTTTTCTCACCGGATGGTGCTTCAAGAACCCCGAGAGGTCAAAGTGCCTCCCGTGTATGTGCCACAGCTCCGAAGAGTTCTTCACGCCCTCCTCCCTCGACACCAGCGGCTCAGATTCTAACACCTCACCACCACCGCTGCTGCTGCTGCTGCTGCTGCTGCTGCTGCTGCTGCCGTCCCTACCCAAGGTCCGAGAGCCGACAGTCTCGCACATGATCGTCTTGCACATGTGAGAGGCCCTTTTTCCGCCGCTGTATGCATGAGGGAGGCGTGATTGTCCGGGGGGGGGGGGGGGGGGGGGGGGGGGGGGGGGGCGTTTAGGTTGGTGGAGATGGGTCAATGTGAACAGAAAAAAGTTAATTTTTCTACGTCAAGGAGGATTTACTATCGCACCATATGCCCTGCCGAAAGTCTGAGAATCGACGGTCTCGCACGCGACCGTCTTGCCCACGTGAGAGGCCCTTTTCCCGCCGCTGGAGTATGAAGGAGGCGTGCTTGTTCGAGAGGGGGTTCGTTTAGGGTGGTGTAGATGGGCAACTAAAAAAGTGTGGACTTGTTTCCTATTGCGGGGGATACATGGTTAATAGGACCTACGGTACATACCAAAAACTATATATTTCCCCATTTTTTTTTCAACATGTGGTCCTATTTACAACGATCCCCGTAACAGGAGGGTTTTGGGCCAGTTTCGAGAATGGACAGTCTCGCACATCATTGCCTTGGGATAGCAAAACAGAGGTCCGGCGCGATATGGCTGATCACGACGAACATACTTACCGGGTGCACTCTGTATCTTTCGAGCGTATCTGCAGCAGTGCTTGAAAACACAAAAACACTACCGGGTAGTCGCGATGGTCCAATCAAATGACCGCGTCAACAGCCTATCGGCCTTTCTTAAGAAAGGGTAGGGTTTTTACAGGGTTTACCTAAAGAGTCCCGGTCGCGGAAATGAAAAAGCCCCACCAGGTAAGATATATGTTATATATGACAAACACATATCCGAACATACCTGGTTGTACGAGTATACCTGACACATGAATATATGCAAGGAAATCCCCGCGAACATCACAACCAGAGCCCACTACAATAGAGTCGTGCCAGACAATAGGCAAAGGCATCCAGTACAGAGAGAAGTGAGGGCTTGGGTTCAAGAGAAGGTTCGGACAACCAACCCTGCAACGTATTGCCTCATGTCGCGCATGAAGACGAGGCACTCTGCACGACGACCGACATTCTTCGCTCGACCGATTCGGCGCGCTGTGGCTGATCGCGACGAACACGCGTACCGGGGGTGCCTAGCCGGTACCCTTCGGGTATTTTCAACAGCAGCGCACGAAACACCAAAGAACACCAGTCGCCGTCGTGCCGGCCAACTGACCGAGTCAACCCCTGTATCACCGCACTCAAAATTTCAAGTGGTTTGCCCTGAAAAGCGGTCGAAAACACTTTCAGGACTGCTGCAGTCCCGTTATGGGGACTAACGATTACGGGGGGCCAAGGGCTTATTTATCGGCATTTTTTGGAAGGACACATAACCCGCGCGCATGTATATACCGTACGTACAACAGGGCTTCGGGGTCCACCGGGCCGCAGACGATTCCGCCGGCCGCGGCAATAAACTCTCCACCAGGTAAGACACAACACAAACACAAACACAAATAATATACGAATGCTCGTATACCTGTTGGCATGTGCTACAGTACCCAACACATTCGTAAATTACTAGCGGGCGCCAAGGAGCAGAATATCCGAATACTCGTCCAACTGTTCGCATGTAGTTACACACAAATTCGTGAATTGTTAGCGGACGCTTCGTAGAATGTCCGAACACTCGTCTACCTGCTGTGGCATGTGCTAATAATATACATAAAATTCGTAAATTATTAGCCGGCGCTAGTAGGTTATGAGCCTCGGCAATCCCGCTCGTGATAAGCACTACTCTGGGCGAGCACACACGGACCGTTTATACGTTAAAATAAAGATCAAGCGATCCTCATATCTACGCCCAGAGACGTACCAGGTACCAGGCGTTGCATAGAGTATGCAAGCAACTCCCTGGGACAGCGCAACAACCCGTGGTCCACCAGTTTCGTAGACGAGACCGGTACAGGCAAGGGTATCCAGTACAGCCAGTGGGGGCTACCAGGAATGTTTTAAGCGGAGGGGTGTGCCATGTGGATTCCACCTCTCTCAAGGTCACGTCGGAACTCGCGGGAATATGTTGTCGAGTAGGCGCAAGTGGGCGTCTCGCCAAAAATGTACGAATACAAACGGCTTGGAAATTGACTTGGTATACGTACGAGTATTACAGTACGAATTTGCAAAAAAAAAAAAAAAAAAAAAAAAAAAAAAAAAAAAAAAAAAAATCTCGAGGTGCTACAAACACAAACAAGAATCCAGTTAGTTTTATTTTTTTTCTGTCATTTTTTTTGTTTTGGGACCTTAAGTTGCTACATCTGACGGGATCGTAATTTTTCTGACCACGTTTGGTTGTGGGTACGTTATCTTTCTACCTGTGATTATTACGGGGGCCCATAGTTCACGGGACCAAATTTTGTTAGTAAAATAGGTAAATATATAGGTTTTTATGTATACCATAGGTCCTGTTAACTATGGACCCCCGTAATAGCACGATTCACGAACAGACCATCAACCGTTTGGTGAAACCCGGTTGTGTGTTGGTGCCGCAGCCACTATTAACAGCTGCCAGCGCGTGAAATAAACTATTTAGCGATTCTTAGCGTTTTTTACGTGCTCTGCTGGCGCGCGCAACTTCGAGATCGGGAACATTCCTAGTGAGTCGTTTTCGACTGTTCGTGACTGTTGTCTGGTGCACCCAACGCCCTCACACCTGACGAGGAGCGAGACTCGATTTTCTCGGCTGTGGCTGCTTGTGGGGGGGGGGCTGTGCACAGCCGTCAGCAAATGAAGTGTTTTCGGTCCATTAACAAGCTTGCGCCTTCCGAATTTCGACCGCTTTCCGACCACTGCAAGCAACCGAAAGTCTAGGCGTGAACCTCCGTCGAGAAAGCACGAACGGCCGAATCACAAGCTGCTATACGGACCGAGCCAAAACAGTTGAAACACTCGCCTTCTGTAAAGGCACGGACTAGCTGAAGGTCCACGCGCAGCGTGTCGAAACGACGGCATAACCAACTGCCCCGAAAAAGTACCTAGAAATTGGAGTCTCATGGAAACTCAGGGATGGGGGGGGCGTACTCATTTTTTGCTTGGAATTTCGTCGGAGGTGGGGGTGTTGTATTATCACACGTGATATACGGTATAAAGGGGGGGGGGGGGGGGGGTGTTATGTTATCACCCGTGTGATAGTGTGATACGGTTTAAAGAGGGGGGGGGGGGGGGGGGTTATGTTATCACCCGTGTGATACGGTTTAAAGAGGGTGTGTGTTATCATATCACCCGCGTGATGCGGTATGAAGATGGGGTGTATTATATGATCACACGTGTGATACGTTGTAAATAGGGTGTGTGTTATACTATCACACGTGTGATACGTTATAATTACGAGGGTGTGTGTTATATTATCGCACGTGTGATAAAAATAAAAGGATGGAAAAAAGCAAAACGGAGCAAACATGCGCTCGGGGCACAGGCCGACTCCCGAGGACAAGGTTGTTGCTGTTTGCTGGTACGATCAGTCCTATCTATGATGCGTCCAGCTGACGGGCCAACATAAAGACGTCACAAGAAGACCAGGCAGAAGGCAAGACGACAACAAGAGGGTGGAGACAAAGAGCCAACCACAGACAAAAAACGAGCAGTCCTGTGTCCAGCTGGTGGGTCAAGGGCGACACAACCGACACAAAGAGGACAGAGACAGACGGACCAAGGGAGAGTCCACATAATCGAAAGAAAAAAGGAAAAATAGCAAAGGGTCACACCAATTTAACAGTAAGGTGACGCGGCCGATGCAGAATGGCAGGGTACGGGCGGGGGGGGGGGGGGGGGGGGGGGGGGGTATCATCGACTTCACAGGGAATATGGACATCATGACGAACAAAACAAAAAAACAACAATGAAACAGGGATCGTGACACAGCATTAGGCAGTAGTCACTGGGCGTCTCTATTAGAAGGACGGTCAGAGCCAAGTTTCGGCGGGTGCTTTCACTTTCTTAACCGTCCTATCTGCCGTTGCTACGCCTCCTTCAACGCGCTCCTCTTTCCTCCCCTCCTGGTCTCGGGCCCAACGGCGTCTCAATCAAGTTGCTGCACATTTTGTACCTCAAGCGCTCGCCGTCGTGCTACATGCTCCTTCCCCTTCACGAACCAGCGCTTCATGTACCGTTCTTCCGCTTCTTCAACACGTGCGAACCACTTGCCCGATTTCTTCGCTGCCAGCGTCCAGTGTTTCTGCAAGTTAAACAGCGATAGGTCACGTTCGAGACAACCTATCCCGTCCTGCTCTTGCCTTCCCCAGTAACCCTTCCCCCCCCCCAGTTCCCCAAACAGCACTTGTTTGAGCAGTCTCTCGTTACCCATACGGGCCACGAACCCCGCGAAAAGTCTCCTCCGACTTCGCACCGTCGTCTCGATGTTCTCACAGCCAGTCTTGGCCAGCGCGTCTGCGTATGAAAGCATATAGAAACCGTCGCGACGTTTTCTCTTCCATCCGATGATGCAGCGGAGGAGCAATCGGTGGTGAGCTGTCCGCAGCATGGCGAGATGGGCCAACGGTGGGGCTCCACGTGACACACCCCGTACAGCATGGTCTCCATTACCCTCGGCCTTGAGCATCCGTACTTTGAGCCGGAGCGGTGCGGTGGGCCGGTCGTTCAGTAGCATATTACAACGTCTGAAAGGTAGGTTGGCCGGCAGCACGCGCCGGTTGATTTGAGCGGTAAGGTCGGCGTTCTCGCACACAGTTGCCCCGAGGTACACGAACTTGGGTGTCTGAGGACCAACGCCCCAACGGGTAGGGTGGACCGTAACTGGACCGAGTCCGGCGGGGAAGCCTCATAGCCTCGGTTTTTGTTAGTGGGTGAGCTCGCGCAAGTCCCACACTACCCGGGAGAGATGACTCTCCCGGGTGGCTATCTCCACCGCACCTGCTCCTCTCGGGGGTCAGGTCGGGTCAACGTGCCCAACTGGGCTAAATTGACACACGACACGAAATTGGGAACGTGGAAGTGTGGTGAGCTTAAGCTTTATTTTTACCAATCCGCCGGAGGATAAAAAAAAAAAAAAAAAAAAAGTGGCTTGCGTGTACCTGCCAGGTTGTTGGTGGTTGGCGAGACCACAATTATCACCTTTTTTTAGTCGTCGCGCGGATGCGAAAATTATCAAATACTCTCGTCTCCTCTCCTTTTTCCATGCTGCGGCAACGTAGTGGGATAGATCATGCCAGGAGTTACAACCCTTTAAATGTGACCTCTAATTCCCCCCCCCCCGTTGTTGTCTACACAGCAGTGGTTTCATTAACCTCGTAACTACCGGGTTCTAGTCGCGAGTTCGAGACTCACCGTGTGGGCTTTTTTTTTTTTCGTAGGTAGGTCACATAAATTAGCGTGCAGAAAGGTCTTATTAATACTACTGCTTTAAGCGTGTGCACGCACAATTCGACGCGAGGTGACGGGGGAAGAGTACCGAAACTCTTCTCTCGAGATATATACTTGGAGGCACATACCGCAGCAGCCAGGGGGGAGGAGTGCCCGCTATGTGGCCCCGGGTCTAGGAAAAAAAAACGGGAGGGAGCGGGAAGCGGGGAACCAAGGAAAATATATTTTACCTTAGATGGGACTCGGATGGGAGATGGAACGAAGAGAAAAAATCCGGAAAAAAAACCAGAATGAAGACGGAACCGAACGATATCGATCACAGCTATAGTACCAAAAAATAATATTTTAATACTCCTACTACCGCTACGTACGTACGCGTATTTACTGCTGTATGCTGCACGTACGTACGGATATTAGTCTATAACGCGTGCAGCGAAAGTGATACAAAAATAATATAGTTGCACCCCGACGAAGTGAAGTACGAGCTTCAACGTTGATCACTCAAGACATTCATTCCTGAAAGAAGAAAATGACGGACATAAAGGAAAACTATGCACACGGTCTATTGATAGCTACCTTCTATGTCTACTTCCCGCTACTGCTGCTGCGCGCCCGCACTGCTGCTACGCAGAAGAGACGACCGGGAAGACCACACTGCTGTGTACTCTGCTGTATCATACCATACAATATCATCTTAATGTTCGCGGATAATTAACAGATATTTTTCGCAGGATAGTTCCACATTTCACCGTTGTTTCGTTGTTTCGGTATTTTTATGTATGGTACCCGTCGACCCGTCGGTATCTCCATAACGCAGTTTTGTGACAACAGATTTTTCAACTATTTAGGACTGAAGAATCGGCAAGAAAAATGGTGTGATAGATGTCAACGCGTACATAGCATAGAAAGGACGGTTTAGTGTGAAGAACACGCAAATCCAGCACACCCAGTGTCAAGTGCGGATTTCCATCCTACTCGTCAAGAGATGCCGCACGTACGACACCGGTGACAAGATAACACAACGCCCTGGGACAAATTTAGGAGACGATTTTCACAAAAAAGCGAAGGGGGGGGGTACACACCAGCAGGAGCGCTAACCGTGCGCCCACCACCCGTTCCCCGCCCGATTCACCCCAACGGGTATCAGCTGCTACCCGTCACCGATTCCGAGTCCGACCCAAAACCCGCCCGGTATTTCGGGCCAGGTACCGCGCTAGCAACGTGTCCCCGGGATGAATGTGCCCAACAATACCTCTAGAAAACGTTGAAACGCGCAAGTGATCGTCCATGACATAGTATATGTGTTCACCCCTATTCGGTTTGCTTACACCTATTTTTTGCTCATCTTTGCCGTTCCCATAGCGAAAATTCGGCGTTTTTTTTTTTTTTGTTTCATTGTTTTATTTGTACATAGCTTGCCCTTTTCAAGTGTTTCTTGCTTTTTTATTTCTCTTTTTCGCCTCATTTTTGTTTTGTTTGTTGCTTGCTGTCTCCTCGACTCTGGTTCCGAATCGTGAAACGTACCTACCTGGCACCAGGGTATGTATATCTCCAGGATGTGTTACATTATTTCGTATATGTATACATTTGGAACGTATAATATCGTTTCGTTTACACTATCCATACGTGTACTACAGCAGTACCTGATACCTGTGATACCGGTATGTATCACACGTAACTGATGTAACTGACATACAAGTGCACTTGTTTCATTGCTCAGGTATAGTAGCTTGGCTTTTTTCGATGTACATTATCTGTACTTACGTGTACTACAGCAGTGCCTGATACCTGTGATACTGGAATAATACATACGTACTTGATACCTGATGTACACGTGCACGTGTTTCACTGTTCAGTTTTATCACGGGGGTCCATAGTTAATAGGACCTATGGCATACATAAAAACCTATATATTTAGCTATTTTTTCTGACAACATTTGGTCCCATCAACTATGGACCCCCGTAATAGTAGCTTGGCGGCATATGCGATTTGTTCTTGTGTTGTGCTCTGGGGTATCTTTCCGCTCCAGAATTATTGGAGCCTGTCCTGCGACCACGGACTTTATTCTGGCGATGAGTCATCGAAGATCACGAATATCAACAACGCTTGACCTATAGCATTTGACACACCATATCATCTGCTTCAGGGATGATGTGCTACTGCTGTACACCGTGGCCCATCAGCCTGCTTAGGGCCGACACCCCGATGAGGAAGAACTTCAAGCAGCAATGCTCGTTCAAAACAAAAACGAAGCAAGTAGATTGGGGTAGCATAGCATGCGATGCCTGGTACCGTTCGAATCCTGTAGCTCTCTCAGCGATATGCCATCGGAGCGCACCGTACCCTATCCTCCACTTTGTCAGGCCTGCTTGAGGACTGTATACGGGATACCCTGTTAGCCGAGTACCAAGATTTCCTGTTAGCCGGACACCAAGGTTCCCGTGTAATCGATTGGCCTGGTTCCGGTCACCTACAACACCGGGTTACCCGGTCACGAGTCCGAGTTCGACCTCCAGAATTTGGCTGGGTACCCGTTCGTGACGGGTACCCGGCGGGTGGCGCCCCGAATACGGGGGACCATAGTAAATAGGACCTATGGTCACAAAAAAACCTATATATTTACCTACTACTAACAATATTTGGTCCCACTCACTATGGTCTCCCGTAACAATACACAGAGGCTTATATTATGATAGAGGTTCACTCTATTACGGGGGACCATAGCAAATAGGACAGAATATTGTTAGCAAGAACAGGTAAACACAAATGTTTGTTGTGTGTACCATAGGTCCTACTAACTATGGGCACCCGTAATAAGTATTCTGAGGCTCTCGTGTCCCGCCAAAGGTATATAATGCCGCATTCACGGGGGGGGGGAAACACATGAATACGACTATTTGATGCTACACGCGTCTCGTGCGCGTACGCAGCATTGTGCCCGACACTGTAGAGCAGCACATGTTACGTACTCATCCGTGGCGGCTCAGAAAGTTATTGTTTTTCCCCAAATGTGATACCTCTATCATCGTAGAACGTCTCCCCAGAATGACGAAAATGGTGGTTTAAGTTGGAAATATCTCGCCGGAGACCTTTCCCGATACCTTTCCATATAATAAATATACCTATTTTTTACGGATTTAGGGGGTCGGTGTTAGGGCCCATCTTATCGAGGACTTTTGGTCCTTCCAATTTGGTTCGATTTTTTTTTTCTAATTTAATTTTCATCTGATTGGCCGAAGAGTGAATGACCAGGCGGGATTCGAAGGGCCAAATTAGAAAAAATCAATTCGAGTGAAAAGTCTTTTGGGACTTTTTTCGTGTGATTTTTCTAATTTCAATTTCGAATTTGGGAGTTGATCAGCCTTCATGTAGCATGTTCATGGTGGGTCAACACCCCCGGTGGAGTCTGGGGTGATTCTTGGCCGCTTCGGTGACCACCGTCGAGGCGATAAAACGCGAACCTCAACGACTGGCGACCGGAGCAATAGCCGCGCCCACGGCCACATACCATATCACATCGTACCCCGGCGGTGGCGCCTCAAAAGAAATCATGGCGGCCGCAAGCCCAATTTTTCGGCCTGCTCGATTGGCCAACCATCACGAAAACCGAGCAAACGAGCAAAAAAAACAGAGGATACGCTCGAGACCTCGATAGCTGCATCACCGTTATTGTTCCGCACGTGGCGCTTGAGGTCTCCCTCCGCCCACCCAAGACACCCTGAGAGTGACAGCTTCCTATCCTGCGCCACCAAAAAAAAGAAAAAATGCTGGCGGCGGCGCGCACGCGACAACGCAAACCTTCGCTCTCGTCTACGCTCGTCGCCATTTGTCGGCTGGGCGCTGTGTGACGCGCTGCGTTATTCCAGGTTGTTTCGATTTCCTTTTGGTTTGACAATGAATGCGCCGTTTCCCGATAGGATACAAACACGTTTTTTTTTCAAAATCAACTCAAAATTCATTGGAATTGAAATTTTATTTCCAAATATTGAATTTTTGTGTTCCCCGTTAAGATGGGCTCATACTTGAAAGGTCTTCGGTTTGTACCAGGCGGACGGTACGACAAGCCCAAGCAGGCTCGCTTTCAGCGTCAGCAGCTGACAGCGGGCAACGGTGCACAGCACGACTAGCCTGCAGCAGGCGGGCTTTTGGCATTAGCACCTGAGGTAAGGTAACGTACGCGGCACGACTAGCGCCAGTCGTTTCACGATTTGCTCACATTCGCTCACCACGGACGCCTGTGTCTTGACAGCTGTGACAGCAAACAAACGTAAGTCCTATCATACGTATCTGGCCTAAAAAAACTAAAAAATAGAGTAAACTAAGGTTCTTCCTTTAGAAGACACGACATGCGGACAGAGCAGAACACCAAATATTGGTGTATGCTTCAGGAAAGCAAGAGTACGGGGGAGAGGGGAATCAGTAGTTAAAGGTCCGGCTCTGCTCTGAGTGCGGCTGCTGCTGCTGCTGCTGCTGCTGCTCTGCTGGTGCTGTACTGGCGTGTCTGCAACTCTGCTTGCTGTTTTCCGGTTTGTTCTGTTTTTTTTTTGTGTTCGGTGTTTTCGTCCACATTCCATCACCACTGAAACTTGTGACTTGTGGCATCACTTGCTTGAACGTCGATTTGAGACGTGGCATCCCAACAAGAAACAAACGAAATCCTTCAAAATGCATCCCAACAAACGAAGCGGAACCCCAAGGAAGTTGAGAGTTGCGCTTGGTTTGCCACATGGATGCACGGAACCCGAGGTCCTCGTCGCGCTTCGAACCGATTGAAGATGCGTCACAACGGATGTGCTTATTGACAGCTATGGCAGCAAACGTACATGTATGGTTTAGGCAAAATCACATCGTTCTTTTCGAAACTCGACATTGTGACAACGCAAGAGCGAGCGCATCACAGGAGGGGGGTAGGTCCTGCTCTGGTGTGTGTGGTGCTACTACTGCCGCTGTTGCTGTTGGCGGTGCTAAGTGCTGTTGCTGGGAGCTTTGCTGCGAAAGCCCAGACAATGTATTAGGAAAGCCCTGCTCTGCAGATTGTGTGTGTTTTCGTGTTCCGTATTCATTTGTCACAATGTTTGTCCTTGCGAGAGTCGCAAGAATAATAATGTTTTTACTCTTTTTCGTCCGCTACTAATTACATATACCGGCCCCGCACTGCTGTCTGTTATACTTTCTGTAAAACTGCTGCTGTTGTTCATTGTAACATATATTGCAAACCGTGTCTTTAGACGAGCAAATTACAAAAATACATAGATGCACGATCGTAGATGCACAAGTATTTGGTCATATTGATTTGGGCCCTTTTCTGGCGTCACCTCCGTTATTGTTGTATCACGGCGACTCCGAAGGAAACTTTACTATCGTAATCACGGCCGCCCAACAACTGCATTTATTTCCATAACCTTCGGGCACTGCCGCTTTTTCCCTCCGTACCGAAACCCTCCTCTAATGGATAGCCTATACGCGGTACATCATCGCCATGCCATGCACCACTAAACGCTTCGGTCACATTGTCACATTACATTATAGCTGTCAACATACACGTATTCTTTTTGTTCCTTACACCAATAATACAACTTTGTTTCGTTGGCTCTCTTCGGGCTATTCCGCATTATTAATTAGTAATTGGCGGAAAATCCCAAAGCCAACGGAACACTCGTACAACTCGTGTTGGTACAAGAGACGACCCACTCCGACGGAAAGCCGTATATACATTACGGGGGATCATAGTAACTAGGACCCACGGCACACACAAAAACCTATATATTTATCTATTTTTACTAACAATAATATTTGGTCCGATTTACTAGGGTCCCCCGTAAAACAATATACAAATATAGAAACCCATCGCTCGGCGTTTGATTTCTCTTCGTTGTTTTGTCGAGAAACTCAGTTGGAGGGAATGTTCATCCCGTGCGTTTCAGAGTATTTTCGTGTTGCATCTTGGATGCTACACTGCTGTCGAACATGCCAGTGCTGCTGGATTCCGACGGGTAGAAACAACGGTTAGCCCGAAGAACACATACACATACATGCCTGGTACAAGCTCTGCGGCGACAAACTTACGACACAAGCAGAAAATGTTTCGCGTGTGTGTGTTCATGGTTCTCCACAGTATTAACCCCCTTCTAATAATAGGGACTCGAGAGGGGAAACTTGACGATAAAAAGTGACGGCCACTTCGTGAATGAGGGATGCTGTCCGATACACAATGCATGGAGGCGTGCGGAACAGACGCAGCATGGTTCGACCCAAAGTTCCCTCACGCTTTTTGTAGACGATTGACAACACTAACGTTGTCATTTTTCTGGTCGCTACCAAAGGGAGCCCGCAATTGTGGAGAACACACACAGGGAAAAAAAGTCAGGAACGTTAAGTTTCGCATATTAGAGAAAAAAAATCAGGCAAATCTGGAAGACTGAAAAATTGCGCGATTTTTTTTTGGAAATTATGGAAAAAAAAACTCTCCGACGATAAAGAATGGCCCTACTACGACCTATGCCAATGGAAACGCGAAATCCGAAAGTTTTTTTTCAAAAATATTGCTTTAAAAAAACAACCGAAAATATCCTCGTACCGCCGCTGTGGGAAAAAAGGGAAAAAAATGTTTGATTTTTTCTTTTTTTTTTCCAACGGCTGCAGGCGGCACAATTTGTTTTTTCTCGTTGCAAATTATCAACACGCTGATAAAAATCAGCTCGTGCGACGATGCATGCTCGATCTCGATATAGACTCAGCCCAAGGCCAATCCGCTTGGTGTCGGGCAAGGCCAACGAGTATAGATGACGGCATCGAAGATAGAAAGTAGTACATGCTCTAGGGGGCGAGAGCTTGCCGGCGGCGTCCTGCGGTATCCTCCCAAACCTGAAAAAAAGCCTGTTTTTTTGCCATTCGAGACAGATCGAGAAATTTTGTCTTCTGTTTTGTACACACCAGCGGCTATTTGTTTTTTTATCGTACGCCTGGCCTGCGTCCGCCACATGTCACTGGCCATTGTGTGAAGACGGTGGCCCAAGGGTGGGTCGGAGCCCCTAACGAGCGCACTCCGTTCACATTTCATGACGCAACCGTTGGTTTTGTCGATCGATGTCTGTCGAGGACTCGGAATCTCGCCGCTTCGAACCAAAGATCGGCCTGAGTTTTTCTCAGGCCGATCCTGGCCCAACATCGGCCCAGATTTGCTTTTTTCGGGCTTTTCCAAAAGTTGGGAACTTTTTTTTTTTCTGAACGTGCCCATAGGAAGCGTATTCTAATTTTTTTTGGTGGATATCTTTGGAATTCAAACTTTCTACTGGTACTTCGGGTTGCCATTCGCATAGGTCTAAGCCTTTATTTCGTCATTTCTCCCGTCCATAAGCCCAGCACGCCCAGTGCCATCCGTGCCGATTCTCAACCCTAGAGAGATCGAAGCTCTGTGGTCACTATAAACCACGACACACGTAGAGATACGGAGATACTGCTGACTGGACTGCTGTTGTAATATAACGCATCAATCACCAGGGAGAGAGTGGAAAACGCGATACTACCTATGATGATGTCATCGTAACAGCAGTAGTATTACGGGGGACCATAGTAAATAGGACCCAATACTGCTATTACGGGGGTCCATAGTTAACGGGACCAAATTTTGTTAGTAAAAATAGGTAAATATATAGGTTTTTTATGTATACCATAGGTCCTCTTAACTATGGACCCCCGTAATAGTAAAAATAGGTAAATATGTGGGTTTTTATGCACACCATCTAGGCCTATTAACTATGGACTCCCGTAATATTAATATTAGAGGTACAAAGGTTGCAGTGTGCGTATGATACGAGTAAGGAGGTTGGACAGTTGCCATGCCCTTCCATCGTTTGTTTGTGTTACGCTTCATCAATCCCGCCCCACAACCCCCCACGTTTCCTCACGTTCAATCTCACACACTGGATACGACTCTCACAGGCAGGACAAGCGCAGCAGGTATACCCGGCACAGCAACTCTTTGAAAAAGAGTGAAGAAAACGGAAAAATAACGAAGAAAAAAAGGTGGGACAAAACAACTGGAAAAACAAGGAAATAAATGCCAATATGACCGATAATATAATACACGTTCTAAGTCTAACGTTGATGTAAACCGAGCTTATATTCATGACCAGGGTGGTACAATACAAATGCGGCGTCATGTGCATCTTGAAAGACACGTGCCGAGTCGAGGCGCGTCAATCTGAAATTCCTGCGACTCGTGTGTGATGGATAGCTTGCTACTTGCAACGGCGTGTTGTAGACATGTATGCAACTGCTCGTGCGGAGTCCGACTGCCCTCTTCTCACATCTCGGTGTATGGTTGATAGTACTGCTGCTACTGCTGCTGGCTGCTGGCTGCTTGCTGCTGCTGCTGCTGCTGCTGCTGCTACTGCTGCTATCAGGCGGCTCTGGGCTCTCGACCCAGAGCTTGCTCTGCATGCACGTGCCTCACGCAAGAAACTTGCCAAATATTTCACACATCGAAGCCTTTCAGGGTGATCCACTCACCCCAGGCTCCTTCGGTCTGACGCAGTCGCTGGCGCAACAAGTCCCAGCCCAAGAGCCAGAAGAGGCTTCGACTGGAGTCAGAATCGCGCCGACGGTCCAAGCTCCTGTGCGCGAGTGTCCAAAGTCAAGCACGCAGCGTCTCAGCGACTAGGAGCGTAGTCTCAAATCTCTAGGTTCCTTATAGCTCGCCTAGCCCTCCTGAAGGAGAAAGTTGATTGCTGCGTCAGGCAAGCAAAGACAAACGACTGCAAGAGCCGGGGCGACACGGCGGCTTGGTGCTGCTGCTGCCGGAAACTCTGCTTTCTCCTCTCCTAGACGACGACTCCCGTCGGTGGGTACCTGCGATGCCTTTGACTCTTGTGTCACAGCGAGTATGAGCTTACGGGCTAAAACAGAAAAAGCTGCTCGCTGCTCAAAGCAACCACGCAAGCGCGGCGGAATTTCACGCCGGAATTTTGGTGTCGTATATAGATTGGTCTGTACAATCCCGAACGGTTACATCGACAGCTGCGGTGAAATACCACCTCCGCTCCTCCGCTCCGCTCTCCGCTCCCATGCCTCGTACCTCGTACAGTACCCCACAGCCTCCGAGGCTCTCGGCCGTGAACGGCTCTACATTATCGCGTGTTTCTCCTCTGCTGCACTGAAGACAGTGCTGCAGGGCACACACAGACAAGTCTGAGCTGTTGCAGCATTTTGCGCTTTCTCTCTCCCCCTGTATGTTGCCACTCTGTCCGCTGAAGTAAGGACCGTTGTGTCAATAATATTCTTATAAAACGGTGCGTAAATAGTGGGGCCTGAGGACGTAGTTGTCCTATAATATCAGCCATCGCCCTGCAGTGTTCCTCCATCAAGGTACGGCATGCTCAGAGGAAAGCGAGCTCTGGTTGTTGGCGTGGCCAATGCGCGTTCAATAGCGTGGGAGGTCGCGGATCGATGGCGCCGAGAAGGGGCGGAGGTATTCGTCACGTATCAGGTGGGCTGTTCCGTCGCCGAGGAGGAGGGCTCCAAGCGATCGGTACCAGAGATTGGTGTCATGGTTGCAACGACGTATATGTGTACTTGCTTGTGCATGCATGATGGAAAAGCAAAGTCTACTGCTGCTATCTGTCGTTGCTGTTGTTGTTTGTTGTTGTTGTTGTTGTTGTTGTTGTTGTGTGTTGCTGCTGCTGCCGCTGCTGCTGCTGTTGGGTTTTGTCCTGTTTTGTTGACTTGCCGCTGTTGTTGCTGTTGTTGTTGTCGTCGCTGTAGTAGCTGTCGTCACCGCCGTCGTTGTATACTGCTGCTGTTTTCGCTGTTTATGATTGTTGCTCTCCTGGGATAATACTATTTCGTTTCATTCGTTTTTTTTACCCTCGGGACGATGTGTGTTCTTCGTGCTTTCTACCCGTCAACATCCAGCACACCCAGTGTCCGTGCCGATTCTTCAATGCTAGAAAGATAAAGCTCTGTGATAACAAAAAAAATCAACATGTTGCAACGTCATATTACTCTCCTTTATTCGGGTTATTTATTTCAGTATCAGTATCAGTGCGGAGGATGATTGTGAAAATTGTCTTGTTGACCCGAGTCGCATCCAGGGAAGAGTCACTGATGACCTATACAAGCAATTACGTACACATACAGAACACACGCGAATGAATGTGGCTTCTCATACAACTTGTAAAATTCAAAATTCAGTACATAGTAATTCCGATATAAAGACATCGTAAATTGTGCACAACCCCCATTCGTACTACAAATAAAACATAGCAAATAGAACAGGCGTATTACGGAGCTTGCAACGTTGAGTATCAACTATTTAAATCAGTCGAACTCACAGCTGACGTACTTAATAATTTTATGAAAACGGTACGAGATATATTTAGGGAACTGACCAAAGGGGGGTACACCCCTCTGGTTTTTCGGCCATGTGGGGGGTATATAGGCAAAACACGCCCACGGCAGCCGCTCCCACGTTCCCAAACCTGCCTCAAATGCTCGCAGCCCATGCCGAGCACTCTCACCCCTTTTGTTTTTCGGGCACGTTCTTGGGCCTAATGGGACCGCGGCGCAAGAGGGGGCCAAAGGATCTCCCCTTTTGACCACAAGTTGAGGGGGTCGTACTCATTTGTTGCTTGCCTTAGTCATTTGACCATTGACCACGCATCCCTTTCGAGACGGACAAGTTGGGGGGGGGGGGGCGGCATTGGCTAATCTGCTAAATGTATCTACTGCCCCAACGGACCATCAATTCCCCCCATTTGACCAGAAACATACCCCATTTTGACGACTTCTGACAGCCCGAATAGACCACAGGTGGATCATCCAGAAGTTGCGGGCAGTCGCAATCGTTTGCCTCCGAAAACACCACGGCACAACAAGTTCATGTATATAAATAAAATCTTGATAGCCGAAATAACGTTGTCTTTGCTTTTTAGAAAACATGACGGGATAATCGGAAATACATATGGTACTTCGTATCATATCATAGGTCGTGCGTTGGGGGCTCGGTGCTTAATTGTCGGACAGGAGGATGGTGGGTGCTCGGTGGTTGGTTGTCCGACGGGAGGGATGACGGGGACACGAACATAAGGCACAACCCAAGGGGGCAAACAGCGCCAGTACTCGTGAACACCTTTAGTATGTATCATACTTTGTAGCGGTCTCGGGATGGAAAGGAGAGCAAGATACGAGGGAAAGAAGAAGGAAGGCATCTCACAAGGACACTCCCGACCGTTCGTTGCGCCATATGCCCCCGTGTCCTCACCATCCCTCCCGTCCGACAATCAGCCCCAACCACCCAGGATCCTCCCATCCGACAACCGAGCACCCGAAAGATCAAGCACCGAGCAACTAACGTACGGGCTATGATACGATGTGTCTCCGGATTATGCCGTCATGTTTTCTATGAAGAGCATATATCTTTATTTCGTCTGTAAAATATTTATACTTATGTACTCGTTGTGCCGTGGTGATTTTCCCGGAGACAAATGATCGCGACCACTCGCAACCTCTGGATGTTCCGCCTGTGGTATATTCGGGTTGTTGGCCGTGACGTGGATACGTTACTTGTACAAGTAGTATCTTCTGAGGCTATCAGAAGTGGTCAAAAAGGGGTATGTTTCCGGTCAAGTGGGGGGGGGGGGGGGGGGGGTGGGGGGTTGGTGGCCAATTGGGGGTAATAGACTTTTTTTTAATAAAGCAATAGTAGATTTCCAGGTTTGTTGTTGTTGTTCTCAGATTAACTCTTCAAGCAAGGAGTCCGTGGTCACACAAAGGTGCTGAAGCCCTAGAAAGATCCGAAAAACCATTAAAAAAAAACAAATTCGGCTGGGAAGCACGACGTTTCCCACCCAAAAAATACACGAGACGAAGAAGGCGCACACATGGAACGAAATCAATGTGCAAACTGAGTTAACATGGCCGCAGATATCCGCTCAACGACAGCCTAGAGTTCCCTCCGTTCCCACTACTCAACTCGTGGGTACTGACTACAGCCGTTGCTGTCTAGAGTGCTGCCCTGCACCGTACGAAACGCACGGTAGTCGTGAACACAGAGAGGGACACCCTGCTGTCTGGGGTGCCGTCAGAGTGATGACTCGCGGACATGCAGTGAAAAGGGAGCAGTGAACAAAAAAAAACACCATACAAATATCAATGATCGCCATGTCTTCCCGGGCTCTCTGTCAAAAGATGCAGCACATCTATGATACCTCGTGCCACGTCCCTGATAGTTGGGGGGGGTCATTCCCCACGAAAGATATACAACTCGCCGACACTACAAAGACCAGCGACGTAAATAACAGGTACTTACTACTGCCCCGAAACAACCGACAGAAAAAAAAAACGATGATCGCTGCTTTCGTGGTGGTGTGCGCGCCGGTCGTGGGTCTCCGTGTGCCGTCATGTTGCCGTTCTCCATGGCCGCCTCAATGCCTTAGCCCAACCGACCCGCTCCTTCGCACGTGCTCTCATTGCCACTCCCTTCCAGTCGGTTACCCTTCTTCCCCGTCCCGAAAACAAAATGCTCCTCGCACTTGCGTTTCTGATCTGAAGAGCAATAATTCTCGCGCAGGGTGAGTTCAATCCGTCTGTTCCCCGCTCGTCGACGCTCTGTCTCCCTCCTCCTTCGTCGTCCAATCCAGCGTCCTACCGGCGCAGTTAAACTGTGCCGTAGTTTGGCCTGTGGTGACGCCTGCCTCTGCACATGGACATCCAGATTGAGCATTGCTGCTCTGCCGCTGCTGCCGAAAAAAGACGCGCAAATCGTAGGTGTCCGTGCCTGACGCACCACGTTCGACCCAAATCTACTGCCGTGAGTAAGCATCGCGGCCACACCCAGCAGCAAGAGGGCATGACTGCTTGAGGGTGAGTTCGGCCTTACACCTGCCATAAAGACCAACCTCACTCGCTATAAGCCGGATAGGGCATGCCTCACAGCATGCCTCGCCGAGGCAGCGAGGGGAACGGAAATAGACCCCCTCAACTTGTAATCAAAAGGGGGGATTCTTTGGCCCCCTCTTGCGCCGCAGTCCCGTCAGGCCCAAGAACGCCCCCGAACGATAAACCAAAAAGGGGTGTGCGTGCTCGGCATGGGGCGCGGGCGTCTCGACAGCGCGTCGAAATGGCTTTTGAGGCAGGTTCGGGCACACGTGGAAGCGCCTGCCGTTGGCGTGTTTTGCCTATACCCCAAATTGACCGCAAAACCAGGGGTATACCCCCTTTGACCATTTCCTATGTATTTGTGAGAAAATGCTTCCGTGGGTGCACTGTTTAGGTGAAGAGGAGTGCTGTGGGAAAGCACCACCACCACCACCACCTCCACTGCGTTCTTGGCGGTTATTCTGTTTGTACGTTCATGTATATAGGATGTATCAAAGCTTGACCTGTTACGGGGCATCTGTCACGTTCCTCGTTTCCACTCGCTCTTGTCTTCACCAATGTTTTGCTGCTCGGTGGTGATGACTGACGGTGGCGGTGTCCCATTGCATCTTCAAAGTATATTGGTACCTGGTAAGTGTCACCGTAGTGCTCGAACAGCAGGGTGCGCACAACGGTAACAACACGCAGCAGGCGTGCTGCGGGGGGAAAGCAGCAGCAGACATCACCGCCGCCAACACCTGAACCACCACCAACAACAACAACAGCAACAACAATTAACGTGAAAAAAACAACAGTTACGTGCCAGGTGCTGCTGTAGACTCTCGACGAAAAAAAAATCAAAACACTGCTTTGCTCCGAGGTTCGAACCCAGGCACAAAGAGCCATGACGCCGGCCGGCAACAGCAGTACCTTGCAGCAGAAGCTTCACGAGTACACGCGATGTCCCGCATACTGCTGCATGCTGCATACGAGTACGCAACCCGCAACCCCATCTAACATCAACTCCAGCACAGCACGATGGTCTGCGAACGCGCGCAAGCCCCCCTTTTGTAGTTTGTCAGATGGTCCCTGCATGCTCGCCTAGAGCGGAAACTCGTCTGGCGACTATGCCGTGTGGACCTACCCTCTCTCTCTGGGTGCTCTGTCCTGATGCGGGTACGCCGCGGGTATGCGGCGGAATAAGGTTGTATCTGCCCCAATATATATGGCAAGGTTGTATATTAACATTTAATCGAAATCGTCCATATATTAAGGGACATAGTGGTATATTTGGTATATTTTACTATTACGGGGGGCCATAGTAAATAGGACCTACAGTACGCACAAAAACCTATATATTTACCTATTTTTACTAACAATATTTGGTCCTATTTACTATGGCCCCCCGTAATAGAACCATATTTTCGACTCAAATTCCAAGCAAACGTTGCCCCGAAACGGGACTGTCGTCCTAGAGGGGTAAATCAGGTGCCGGCCTGCACTTGGGGCAGGCACCGTTCGTTCGGCGAACCGACCACGTCTGTCTTTGGACACGAGCAGCACAGGACGGGGCTGGTATTTCGGCCCCCAGCCTGAAATTGGGGCAGCTACCGTTCGTTCTGCACACCGACCACGTCTGTCTTTAAACACGAGCAGCACAAGACGGGGCTGGTATTCAGGCCCCTTCTGTAAAACCCGCCCGTGTCTAAACCGGCCCTGCGCTACGTCTCGCGCGGTTTAAAACTTCTCTCTGTTCTAACTGAACAATCCAAGAAACAAACGGAAGCCAATAAGTCTTTTTTTAGGGTAAAATATGCCCACCCTGCAAGCGGTATGTATTTTCGGGCGGTAAAACTGCTCTCTGTTCTAACTGAACAATCCAAGAAACAAACGGAAGCCAGTAAGTCTTTTTTTTAGGGTATACGATGCCCACCCTGCAAGCGGTATGTATTCCCTCACACATCAGAGCGCTCGAGGATTTTAAAAGAGGATCCCGAAATCCACGTCGCGCCTCGCGGTCCTCCGATTTCGCGCCTCATGAACAACAAAACGCCGCTCCAAGGTGGGGAGCGTGTTGGAAGGGGCCCTGCCCTGCCCTGCGCTGCCCTGCGCTGCCCTGCGCTGCCCTGCCCTGCCCTGCCCTGCCCTGCCCTGCCCTGCCCTGCCCTGCCCTGCCCTGCCCTGCCTGCCTGCCCTGCCTTGCCCTGGGTACGGAATTTCTTATCCTTTTTCCCTACTACTTAAGTACAGTATGGGCCACCCAACGAGAATCGCGTAATCCGGGCTAGCCTTAGAACCTTATTGTAAGACCATCCTTGAACAGCCTTGATTGAGCATATTCATAGGCTTATACCCTTCTCCTTTCAACTTGTGAAATATACAAATATTCGAGTAATATTAGGTTGTCCTCGAGCATGGAATGGGGGTGGGTGGGATACCATTATGCGAACGATAGCACACGCATAGGCACCACCATGGACGCACCGCCGTATGACACGAAAGAAAGCACCCCCCGGTGAAAACGTTTAACCTTTAAAAATAGTAACACCGGGTGTGCTGGGGGGTGCTATCTAGCGCATCCTCGGTGATAAGCAACGTGCACGGGAGCCCCGTGGCTAGGGGGTGTAGTAACGGGTGTGTGTGATAGCGAGGGGGGTGTGGTATCGGTAGTAATAGCGATTGCTTGGGAGCGTCAATGTGCCTAAAACGAACCCCAGATGCGAGATAACAAGAGGGCGTGATGGCAAGGGGGTTGACCACAACGAGTGTGATACCGGCAACAAGGGGTGTGACAGCAAGGCCTGTGGTGGCCTGTGAGAGGCTTTAGTCTGAACCCAGCTTGCTCCTCCATTCCCACGTGATACTGCCGGGGATGGTAACGCCCACGCCTGAAACCAGAGATGGCAGCCAATGTCCCCGCCTTGCTGAAGTGCCGCAGAATGTCTACCGGTAGGGCACGATTTAACTGCTTTGCACTGTCGCAACTTCCGGGTTGTAATGAGTTGGTGTCTAGCGCAACTGGCGTCGGAAGGCGTGTCGCGCGCAGCGCAACACGAGGTTTCGCGCCGCGCAACCATTGTCGCGCGGAAAATCTGCTGAGTATGTCCTTCCCGTCGGAGGCGGGAAAGATAATTGAGGCACCAATAATTTCTGTTTGTTTGCGCTGCGGTCGGAAAAAAAAAAAAAAAAAAAGGATTTACGTTGGCGTCCCAAAAAAACACATGTTGTAAATGTTTTTCGGCCGTATTTTAACGCAATTGTCGCATTTTTTTTTGCCGCCGCCGGCCCTCCGGGATCCCCTCTGGGGAGGGGCTACACGCCTGCGGCGCGTCTCCGGCGCGTGAGCGCAACACGCTTTCCAGCTCACGTTTGCGCTTCAACGAACAGGCGCCGGAGCCCTGAACGCTAAATACGGTATGCCCCGGCTACAGCTTCCACTAAACGATTTCACTGATGCTAAAAAAGCTCCCGAAGGTTGCAGCCCAGAGGCCCTTGCCCCCGCTGAAAAAACGAACTGCTGCCAGGATCTTACGAAACTTTCGTTTCTAGGCGACGCCCCCAACAGCAATACATAGCATTGCGCAGTGAACTGGTTTATTTTCGAGAGAGTGCTGCAATGAACATGGGACAAGTTCCGTGATCGGCCACAGTCCTACTACCAGCACCGGTGGTTGGTGCTTAGGGCACGAGTCGGAGGATTACAGTAGTGTTTTTAGCAGTGCTTTGGGTGAATGGTAATCCATCGGTGATGTGGTAATTTGGGAGTTTGATGCTGTTTTCAGGCGAAGCTCCGTAGGGGGATCGGAGGAGTAGTGTTAATAGCAGTGATTTGGGTGAATGGTAATCCATCGGTGGTGTGGTAATCTGGGAGTTTGATGCTGTTTTCAGGCGAACCTCCGCCGGGGGGTGCGGTATGTATTGAACGTTTCTCCGGTGATGAGTGACGATAAAAAAACGGGCCAAAAAATGTATCACCGGGTGTGCTTACGTGGTGGGCGGGGGTGTTATCTAAGCGGGGTGTATTTTATTCCGTGTCATACGGTACGTACATACACTCGTACTGCTGTATGCGTATGTGCACGATGAAACCAGCCTTAAAGTCATCAATATCTCCACGCCGGATGGAAGGCACGTTCGCTCTAACTTTTGCAGCTTGAGTACAGCAGTACATGGAGGGGGGGGCGAGCCAGTACGAAGGAGGTTATGCTATCTATACACACATTATGTTCATGCGCACAGCTTGTGCACGCTGGTTATCCACTTCGCATCGGTGACCCTCCAACACGGCGGTACAAACATCGAACATTCGAAAATGCGTTTGTTGTAGAAAAATTCTGGGAAAAGGTTTCCGATGGACAAACCTTTCGAAGTTTTTTGAGTTGCCTGTCAAAGGCACACACCCCAAGGGGTCGGAGTCCCCATCCCCAGTTCCAACGATTGATCAACCAATGTGTATTTAGGGGCGGTCCTCTTCGTCTCGTGCACAGGATCTGCGCCAACCATAGTATCGAGTACGTGATAGCTCTTTTAGAGTTCAGTCCCATTTTGGGCATAAACTATTCAAATTCTAAGTACTTTGTTCCCAAAACGGAACTACAGCAGCAGTAGTCCTAAAGGCTCTGTTTATAGTCCCGGTAGTGTATGTGTGTGCTCTTCACACTAAAGCGCTCTTTCTCCCCGTGGGCATCCAGCACAACCAGTGTCTCTGCCGATTCTTCAGTCCTATTGATGTAAAGAGATGCAAGCTCTGTAGGCAACAAACTACGAAACTGATACACGACATGGTGATGCGTTAAGAAGTAAGCAGGGTAGACGGTAGGCACGAGATACGCATTCTTGTGTGTGTGTTTGTGTGTGTGTGTGTTTTTGTTTTCAACAAAGGAAAACGAATCGAAAAGAAAAGTAAAAAAATGTCGTGCGCCCCAGGAGGAGATGTGGCAGTAAATACAACAAGGAGCATAATAGACAATACCTGGTCCACCACAGACGTTGTTGTCGTTGTTGTTGTTGTTGTTGTTGTTGTTGCTGCTGTTGTTGTTGTTGTTGTTGTTGTTGTTGTTGTTGGTGGTGGTGGTGGTGGTGTTGGTGTGGTGTTGTTGTTGTTGTTGTTGTTGTTGTTTTCTCGCACGGACTCTCAAATTAAGGCGTCCGTGATCACACAAAGGTGCTGGAGCTATACAAACAAGAGTGGACTAAGGGCGTGTCTGAACCCCCCCCAGAGAGCATTGGAACGAACCGAGTGGAGTATTATTTGCCACATGAATTGTTGCTGATTGGTTGTGGAAAATGAACAACTTCAGAGCAGCCCGAGAAAAACAGTACATCTACTGCTGCTGCAGAAAGAGGAAGAAGTAGGGTTGCGCCCCTTTTCTTCTTCGAGAGGACCGAACGGCCCGACCGAACGGGAACAAATATCATATCATTTGATGTAGATGGACACCACCGAAGATGGACGTGGACACCGCTTGGCCGTGGCATGTGGAAAATATACAACAGCAGTACTGATTCGGCTGACGAGGCCCAGGATTCTGCATGGACCCAAACACGTTTTTTTGCATAGGGACGGAACGAATGACCACGAGCGGCCTCGTTCCGTTCCGCTCGTTCCCACGCTCTTTGGAGGGGTTGAGACACGCCCTGAGAACCTAAGGGCACAGGCGAACAACCGAAAGAAAGCCAGCTGATGACAGCGTGTCCTGCAGGGTCTTCAGGGTCGGGCTGGTGCTATTTGTTCTAAGCTATTCAGACCAGCAGGGCACATACTACTACGTATGGTATGACCAGTACCAGGTATTTGTTAATCGTTGTGTTGAACGCTGTTGCTGTTTTGGGGGTGAGGAATCCGGAAGTTGGGAGTTGGGACGCACCTCGTACACATATGTTTAGCTATGTATGGGCTACGAATACAAGTTCAACAAGTTCCTATTACGGTGGACCATAGTAAATAGGACCAAATATAGTCAGCAAAAATCGGAATATACATAAGCTTTTGTGTGTACCGTAGGTCCTGTTTAATACGGTCCCCCGTAATGATCTGTTCGTTTGAGGGCTGGCCACCGGCGCAGCATGTACTGGGGGTAGTGAGCTGCTGATTGACCTGGCCAGTTCATTCGCCAGTACTTTTTATCGTACGTATGCCCAAGGAACACGCCAAATTATCCACTGAGTCCGTCTCGGGTGGCGAGAGTAGACAAGAGAGACAGTATACTGCTGAAATCCCGTACGTATATTGCTTGATTTTGATGACGGTATTATCGCCACTGGCTAAGTCAGCCAGTGCCCAGCCCTACTTTTTCTTGTTTCTCGTTGCCCGTGGGGCGGTGATGGATACCGGAATAACAAATACCGTACCGAAAATATCGTAGAATCGTGTCGGTATGATATGGGCATACCGGAACTGCATAAAAGTGGGCACGCGGAAATACCGCTACCGTTTCATGGTATTTAACAAAAAAAAAAAAAAAACGGCTGTGAGATCGAGAATTCCGTCCTACTCGTACCTCATCTTTGCAAGCTGTGTGTGATACTATTTCGGGGGACCATAGTTAATAGGACTTACGGTACACACAAACGCCCATATATTTCCATATTTTTACTTGCAATATCTGGTCCTATTTACTATGGTCCCCCGTAATAAATTACGAGGGACCATAGTAAATAGGACCCAATCACGGGGGACCATAGTAAATGGGACCAAATATTGTTAGTAAAAATATGTACATATATATGTTTTTGTGTGTTCCGTAGGTCCTGTTTACTGTGGTCCCCGTAATACTATTACGGGGGTCCATAGTTAATGGGACCTATGGTATACAGTATTACGGGGGGGACCATAGTAAACAGGACCTATGGTACACACAAAAACCTATATATGTACATATTTTTACTAACAATATTTGGTCCCATTTACTATGGTCCCCCGTAATATTAATAAATGTAGTATTACTTCGATCGCGGTACTACGGGTTTTGTATGGCCTCCGTCATGCAGGGTATACAGTCCGTATATGTATATATATACGAGGAAGACAACATCTGAAGCTGCAGAATTCAAGGAGTGCGTGTTCGTGTCTAAATTACGGTTTTCCCGGTATTTTGTCATGCTGCTGTACCCCTCCTTCAGTCAAGAAAGCCTCTGCTTCGAATTCCTTCCAGACCCGATTGTCTGAAATACAATAAAAATACTGATAGAAAATACCGGCAAAAGACCGGTAAAAAAGACCGGCATTCCATTTTGAAAAACACTGAGAAAAATACCTGGAAAACACTGAGAAAATACCGGCCAAAAGCCTGTATTCGATTCGGAAACTTCCGAGAAAAGACCGGTGTTAGTTTCAAGCGATGGTAGCTTTTTTTATAGTGCCGACCGTGATATTTTCGACGACGACAGCATCCATCACGCCTTTGGGATATAGAGGCGGTGTGGTGTGGACACCCCCATCACACAAAACAAAGCCAGGAGGTGACAAGACCATGTGACAATGCTCTCACTAATTATTGCGTTCGGGACCCACGCTGGCTGCTGCATCGGCTCCTGTTCGTGGTCTGTTCGGCTTTCTTTCTCCTTCTGTTTTTAGTTTCGGTTTTGTTTTTGTTTCGTCTCTCTCATGTTGTTTTCGTCTTTTTTTCTTGCCGTATGGTACCTTCCTTCTTCCTTCTCTGTTGCCTCTTGCTGGGAAATATTTATTTTTCCTGCCCTTCCTTCTGCAGTTTTTCCCTTTTCTTTCGTCCTCTTTCTTCTTGTCTCGCAGTCGATATACGAATTGTCTACGTACCTACTGCAGTTTGCAGCAATAGCTTGGGTATGTTCTGCCTGTCGCATCCGGTACGTGGGCATTGCATTGCATTGCATTGCCTACAGTAGTTTCCGTGCTGTATTTTGCGATGTGCTATCAGGCTACCACGGGGCTTGTACTCTCTCTCTCTCTCTCTCTCTCTCTCTCTCTCTCTCTCTCTCTCTCTCTCTCTCTCTCTCTCTCTCTCTCTCTCCTCTCTCTCTCTCTCTCTCTCTGTCTCTCTCTCTCCCGGACGAAGAATCAGCACACGAATGTGAAGGAGTTGCCTCCTCCTGCAGGGGTGCGGGCGGGTGTGTCGGTGCTGAGGTTCTCGTTCACCATTCCTTTCTGTCCTTTCTATTGCTGTCGCTTTCGCTCCATCAAGAGAATGACCTACGAGGTACATAAATCAGAAGGTAAAAGGGTGCACGAAGCAGGCAGCAGGAAGCAGCGACAGACAGAGGGAAAGCCCCAACACACTATCGTGGTTCCCCTAATCTACCATGGGCACCTCACTTGAGAGATGTGGCGTCACTGCTTCTGCGAACCCTACTCACGCACACGTTCCTATATCTGCGACGGATGGACTCCACCACAAGAAAACTAGGGTAGGTTTGCTGGACGTCTGGTGGTAGAAAGGACGGCTTGCGGTGAAAAACGTGCGCACACAACATAAACACGGTAAGGATACTACTGATAGTAGTGTACTGGCGTGGCCCATGGCTTCGTAGCGGGGATGAACGGTTACGGGCGTAGGCCCAGCCCAACCCTTAGCCCTATAGCCCTGGTCCCCACCGGCAGCCCAAACGGCCCAGAAAGGCGACCTTTCGACGACTTATTCGCCTGGTGGAATCATCGACAGCGGCATCATGTGTGTTCGTGTGGGGGGAGGGCGGGGGCGCCTATTTGTAACCCGCATGTTGCAGAAGATTATTTATAACCCATACGCGGCGGAAACAGCTGAAATCAGCCGAGAGACAAGCGGCACGCTCAGACACAACTACACAGTTGAATCTAAACACCCCATCACTGCTGCATTTAATCATGGAGGACATCCTGTTTGATAGATTTAAGATTATACGGCAGCTGTGAGTTCGACCGGCGGAGTGGTTGATGCTCAACTTTGCAATCTGCAGCGATGCTTCATGCAGTCATCTGAGGGCATGCTTCGGGGTTAGGGGAGGGGTTACGGGGGTAGAGGTGGTGTATAGGGTTGGGCTTGGGTCAGGTTTGGCGTGCCTCTCCGCTCGCTCGACTGTGGGGCTACAATTTTTTTTTGCCCAATCTGCGCGTTGCAACTATGGCGTTCGGGGATTGGCAATGCAAATGCGCCATCCATGCCAACGCACCGGACACGACAAGCACATCAGCAAAGCAGATGTACATGGAAGGCCGCGGTGGAACTTATCCACCCCCCATCCCCGACGAGCCCTACTCGCACGCCGGATAGATAACGCAAATGATACTCTGCACATCTCCACCCTGCTCCCGCTTGGCACTCTGATCAAAGTACTGATCACTGGGGTAGAATTAGGGTTAGGGTTCGGGTCGGGTGGGTCGGCCCTAGACGCACGGCGAAAAACCCGGGCACCCCCCATCCCCGACGAGCCCTGCTTGCACGCCAGATAGGTATGCAAAGGCAGTCTGCACACCTCCACCCGGCTCCCGCTTGGCACTCTGATCAAAGCATCGATCACTGGGATAGCGTTAGAGTAAGGGTTCGGGTCGGGTGGGTCGGCCCTAGGCACACGGCGAGAAAACTAGGCACCCTGGGCCCACCCTGACCTTCCCACCAAAATCGAGGGTTTCCACCAAATGACCACAGCAAAAAAGACGATACACTAAAAGCAGCATATACTGAAGGGTGTGCAGAGTACAGTTTGTATACTCGGTGTGCAATTAGGGTTCCCACCCCATCCCCGGGTTTTCCGGGTCACTCTAGCGTCTGGATTTAACCATATCTATATATATGGATATATTATATATATCATTTTTGTTTTTTCGGCATGTTGGTTTCGCCCGATGTTGACACACGCTTCATTTGGATGTTCGGCTGATGCGTGCTTTTTTCGCAAAGATCGCATGTTGTCAGCTTAGCGTTCCGTCGATTCATATTAATAGCAGGTTGTGATCCTCTCGAGTATTTATTTTTTTCCCACGGGTTCCAAACTGTGGGCTCTCTTGTCTAAACCTCCACTTTGGGGCGCTGCGGTGGTCGAAACTGGTCGAAATTCGAAAGACACAAACTGAGAGACCAAACCCACCCCCCCCCCTCGAGTTGAACGTTTGCACTTCGCTTGCAGACAGCTATAGTAGGGCCCTCCCGCAGACAGCTACGGGCGTCGAAAACTGATGCGCCCCTTCTCTCTGGGGTGTGTGAGGGCGTCGGGTGCACCGGAGACAAACTATACCGTAAAAACTGACGGAAACGGCCCACGAAAGGTGCTTTCGTGTGAACTCGAAGTTGCGAGCCAGCAGCACCAAAAAGTCGCGGGATCGCTGTTGTAAATGTTTCGTGTCGCGCGCCGGGTGCTGCACGGTACCATTATGGCTACATCAACGATATACCTACTGCTGTATATGAAAAAACGATTTTTCACCAAAAAGGTTGCTGTTTTCCTGGCGGGTCGTTTGAGCGACGGAGATTGAGCTGACGTCTGCGAAAAACCTGCGTGCCAGGAAGTTTCGATCCCGTGAGAGGTGTTGTAATACATTGTTGGGCTAAAAAATGGGCAACGACTTGCAAGCAGGGGCAAAATTATTTTTAATTTGGGTCATTTTTCCGAACCGAGAAAATATGGAGTTCGATACGGTATTGATAAAGAACAATCGCTACGATTTCGAGACTTGATACACAGAAGCTTTCGTTCAGTGTCAGCATACAAAACACTGGGAGGGAAAACCACATCCGATACGGTGCACCGAAAAAATCGGTACAGTATCCATCACTACTAATATTATCAATAGCATCGTGTTCGATTCGATATACTGTATAAATACCGAATATTTCGATGCGATATCCAACACAACTATGAATATTATTTTTTTCGATGTTTCGACATGCATCGAAACTTTCGATACGATATCCAACACTACTATTAATAACATTATGTTTGATGTTTTGATATATAGCGAAACTTTCGATACGATATCCAACTCAAATAAGATTCCGACATCTTCTGTGCCTGGTCAACACCAAGTTCGACCTTTCGATATACCGGAAACTTTCGATACGATATCCATCTCACTTACAGCATTCCCAATATCTTCTGCGCCTGGTCGCCAACAATCGAACGCACAGAACGAGCGGTTTCGCCAGCCGGTGGAAAAGCTGGTCCGAGCAAGGTGGGGCCCGTACGGTGGCAGCAGCAACAACAACAACAACAGCAACATTGAAGACGATAACGGCTCCGTGCCCGCTGCACCCTGCGACGTATCGAATGTGAGAGGCCGGGTGGGACCGGGAAATGGTGTTGGATATCGTCTCGAAGTTTCGATAGATCTATTGTGTATCCAAAATGTCGAACGTGTTTTTCCGCTCCTTCCCCTCTGGCGTCCCTCGTGTTTGTCGTGCAGATATTGAACGAAAGCTTTCATATACCAAATATCGAAATCGTATTGAATGCGTTTTTTTTTGTTGTTGTCGGTAAGGCGTCGAGCTCGATGCTCGTTCGATATCCAACACTCGATCGGGTACAGCAGCAGAGAAAAGAGAAGAAGAAACCATCTTCTCCTCCAACGTATATATATATATATATATTTTCCAACGTACATGGTTTTATTTGCTTTTTACATTTCTAAACCCCTCCACTTGGTTATTCTGGCCCCTTCGGTGCTTTAGTTTTCTTGCTGTGCTGGTCCCTGGCGTGATCATGTATGCGGTCGTGGTCGTTTGTGTTCTTAACATCCAACCGTTCTTTCTGCCCGTCGACATCCAGCACCTTCGTATATGGATTTTTTTAACCGATTTCAAAGACGTCAACTAGGCCAAACTTCAGGTCTAAAAAATGTTGAAAACATGGCGTGGTCGAGTTGTATTGGTCATAACTGCACGCTTTTCAATCGTAGCTACGTTTACTTTGGTACACCATGTATTTATAGAAAATCTCGTGGAAGGTTTCCCTGCTATCTCTCCCGAAATTTACCTAAAGGCTCTCAAATTTTGGAATATTGGTATTCATTTTTTTTTTTTTCCGGCTCTGACAATTTATTGTACATCTTCCACTCCGACTCGAATCAAATGTATTACAACAACAGAAGTAACAAAAACAGCAGTAGCAAGAACAGCAGCAGCTCATCTCCGGAAGAATTATTCACACTTAGAACCATACCTTCCTAAAAAATCAATAACACTCAATCAATCTATAAATATTTGTGAAATGAAAAGGTTTCAACATGTTGCAACATCATATCAATATCCCTTGTTCGGGTTATATAGTATCAGTGCGCAGAATGATTATTTAAAATTGTCCTGTTGACCCGGGAAGCATCCAGGGGAGCCGCTGGCCTATATCTTTGACAAGGAATCACATATAGAATACGCGCGCTCGATTTATCACAATACTTGTAAAATTCGGTAAAAATGGAATATAGACGAGGCGCATTACGCAGCTTGCAAAGTTGAGTATCAACTATTTAATCAGTCGAACTCACAGCTGACGTATTTCAAAATTTATAAAATATATTAACTGGTGTAGTCTCTCTTCTGTCGCTCTGCACCAATATATATCCCACTCTCCCGTCGTGAAGGCTCCCACCTACACATTTGTCTCTAGCCAAACCCTCGTTTACCCTACTCCTCATCTCGTCCCATGTCCCACCCCTGCGTTAGTGGCAGCAGTGGTGTATTGGTGTTGGCTACAAGCACATATTTTTGTTTTTATCCTGACCCTGTCTGCTACGTACCAGGTACATGAAACAGGGGCCCAACCGGCCAACCGAATAAAGTTGTATCGTTTTTTTTTTTTCGTTATGGAGCCTGAAAGGAGCCGTCGTCGCTGTTGGCATCATGTCCTCTGAAAGAGCGTTTCTCTACTCGAAAAAATTTGCAAATATTCGAAAAAATTGGCTGAATAGGGACCAATATCACATTCTGAAAGTAAGTAATTACGAGGCAATATCCGTACGCTCTACCCTAGCTGGTACGCTTTCCACGCACAAAAGGCCTGAACATCCACAACCGTTTTCTCGAGATGAAGCCCTGAAAGTTTTAGCACGGTTTTGCCGAAATACGTTCTATGAGCCGTTGCCGAAAAATCTGTGTGTTTTTTTTTTTAAATTGTTTTCGTGTATTTTTTTTCGCCGGAAATTCGGGGTTCCAGGGGAGGCCCAACTACCGCTGTATATACAAACATATAACCAAATCACTACATATTGGGCGAAAATAAAAGCAAACGCCATCGAGACATAGTTTGGTGAGAGCTCATAAAACACGTTTCCAATTTTTTTCAGGGTCTATCTACCTTCAAAACACAAAAATATTTCTGCGTCAACTTTGGACGGGGGATGTACTCGATATTATGCATCTCCGTAGTCGAATGATACTTTTCAGGTTGAACCGGCCTGTATGCGCCGCATTTTCGAAGAGGTTCCAACCACGCTCCCTTTGTTCTCGTTATTACCTCCCTGTCCCTCTTATATATTTTTTTCCGACGGCGATTTGTGTAGAAGAAAATATTCCTGCGACTATTTAGCCATGTAGACAGTCGAAGTATGAATGAAGATCGTACCAGTCAGGCACCGGGGAATATAGTCATAGTGCTCGAGAAAGGCTCGGTGCTTCCAAGTACACCAGTGTATGTACGCTGTCTACACTTTGTTTTTTTTAATGACTCTTCCCCTTGTTTGTACGAACCTCTTCTTTGTTTTTTGCCCAGTCTTTCACGAACCGCTGGCGCCGGCGCTGTAGAACACGCCTATCGCTGTGGGAGCTAAACAGCCACGGTACCGTGATGTTGTCGTTGTTGCTGTTGCGGTTACCGTAGCTGGCGGTCGAGTTGCTGTAGCCCATTTTGTGCGGGGTGGAGAACCTTGACTCCGCACAAGGGGAATGGCCTTGTCGCGTGGTGTGTACCAGAGGTTATACGGTAAGGCACCCACGAGACAGTTACATAGCATGCCCATTGCTGTCCCTGGCCACACCAGAAAAAAAAAAAAATCAACCCATTCGACGCTGTCATTCATATGCAAGAAAGGACGCACGCAGGCCGTATCGAAGTCCGCCTCACAAGCGGTTCTTAGTAGGACGCGGCTCACCCTTCGTGCGGTTCGCCGAACACCTCACGTCGTTTCGCGCTTGGTACAGACAATGCCTGCCTGGTCGGTGAACATCCGACGTGCTCCGCCCGGTCTTGTACGGGGGATGCGAGGGTCTATGACACGACTTGGGCCATGCATGGCGATGAGTACACCCCCTCCCCTCACCGCTACAGCATTACGCGCATTATCTGCTATACGGAGTCTATTATATCATATGTATACTTATTATAAGTATATAATATATACATATAGACCAGTATATACCGCAAGCACAAGTACGAGTAAGTCAACGGGTAGATGATTTGCATTGGCTGGAGCCCGATGCTTCCTTTGTCGGGGTTGATGGTTACATAGGCTCTCTCTCTCTCTCTGGGCCACACCGTCGGCGATTAAGTCCGTTTGAAATACGTGCGCGCCAAAGTGCGTGTGTGTTCATTGTGTGTTGTACATTCGCGTCGCTGCAGCAAGTAGTAACACATCTGCCAGCCCGCCCGCCGGCCCGCTCGCCAGCCCGCCCGCCCGCCCGCCCGCGCGCGCGCGCGTTGATGTTCTTATTGCGCGTCTGCAGAGTGGAATCCGCCGCCCTTGACATCTATAAGACAGTTTCTGGTACGCTAGGGATATATCTGGTATGTCTGGTATGGTAGTTGGACGATATGCACTTGCGCCACATGTGCTCGTGCCCGTGGTATGCGCTTATACCAACAAGTGCTTGTACCACATGTGCGTGTACTACATGCACTGACAACACATGTATTTCGTACCGCGTGTACTTGTACCACGTGCACTTGTGCCACACGTATGTGTACTTGTGTACCCCACGTACATGCGCAGCGCGCTCTGGTGTAGCAGCCCATTTGTTTGTACGACGTTCAAGCGCACCACACGCACTTTGTACCGCACGTATTTGTACCGCATGCAATGGTGACGGGCTGACCATACCGCTCTGTAAAATATAAACACCACTACCTGACGCTGCTTGTTAAAAAACCGACGCCATCGATACCATTGTCGGGCACTGAACATCACAACTCACGTCACACAAAACATTTTCATCCGGAACCGAGTAAAAACAATTTCCGCGTCTTTTCGATACTATTCGCGGCCATGATTGGATACCGTACCAGTACGGCGATATAAGGTACGTGCTCGTACGTGCAAACAACCTTGCAGCAGGACGTCCACCCAGCACCTTACAACGCCCCTTGGAACGCCTCCGGATCAGCGGTGCTAATGTATTCGCAACCCCCTCTAAGCCCACCTCAACGATACGTCTAAGTACCACCTGGGCACGAAGCCGAACCTTAGGTCCTCCCAATCACGCCGCATATCCACGTGCCCGGGGGCACCCCGCCGAAGCGCGCGAGGGCTGTACCAGGTATGCGCTTTGCGCCGCATCCGAATTTGTTCTCAACGTATACTTGAAAAACGAAAACCCCTAACGCTTACCCTGACCCCGCCCACCCGAGGAAACTCTTCGAGTAACTGTGCAACGAGGAGTGAAATGGGTATATTTATCGGGCGTGTTTGTTTTCGAGCTGATGTGGCCTTTTCAGCCAAATCGCAGATATTTTTTTACGCCCGCAAAAGCGACGCGGGCCGGCTTCGCGCTTCCCGGCACCGGTCCTCCTACCCTCGGAGAGGTGCCCGACCAAGAACCCGCGTCTCCATCGGCGCAGTTCGAATTGTTGCCGACTACGTACGTACCCAACGTCTAACCCGAAAAATCTCAAGCAGCTCCAAAAGCAGGAAAAAAATAGGAACGTCTTTCTCGCCGGACTATACACGGTGGGTAAAATCTGGAACTAAGCTTCTGCTGGAGAAACGGGTTCTTGAGCTGGGTACCTCTCGGAAAGACTCTGGACTCCTTCCGAGAAGAAGTGCATGGCTGACTTCCTGGGTGTGTTGATGGACCCGAAACAGAATTTTTTCGACCTCAGAAAAGGCCGAAAATCGAAGCCGAATAAAAATGTCCGATCCCCACAAGAAACAGCCCAATCGTGTGGACCACCAGAGTATCACGTTTTTCTTCTTTCGTAGCCGGGCCAAAATGTCGCCAAAACACTACTAATACTGCACACGCGCCCGGCATGCGCCACACCAAAATCGGCGCAGGAGGACGAAATCGCTGCGCTCTGGCGGACGCTCCAGGACAGAGGGCTGTGCAGTCTGTCACCTGCAAACGCGAAAGCTGCCGCCCCTCCAGCCACTACCGCTGCCGATGCCGCTGCCGCTGCCGCTGGCGTGGACCCAGCTGGGGGAATCGACGACGCGCGAGCGGGACGAGGGGTGGGAGCGGGGGCGAGGTTGGGACCGGGGTCGGGGGGGGGGGCTGGGGTAGGGGCGGGGTCGAGCGGGGGAGCGGGGGCGGTGGAGGGGGGTGGGTCCGCGGAAAATCGACATCGTTCTTCACTCGGTGGCCCACGCCCCTACCGAGGCGATGCGGCAAGGGTTTCTAAAGGTGCGGGAGGATTTGGCGTTTTCTTTTTTTTTCCCTGTTGGGATTTTGGATCGCCGCGGACGCGCTGTTTTGCTTTTTTGGGGTAAGCCTGGGTGATGAAAGGAGTTTTCTTTTTTTTGTCGACCTTCTATTTTGTTTGTTTTGTTTTGTTTTGTTTTGTTTTGTTTTTTGTCGTCGCTGATACGACGTTTTGTTCTATTCACACTGTATTTTTTTTCAATGGTTGGCCCATGTTGTGTTTCCATTGGCTGATGCTCGTGTTTGTTTTTGGTAGATGCTGTGTTTTTACTGGTGTTTTCATTGGGTTTTGTTGCTAGGTCTGTTTTTTTTTGCTATTGCTTGTGTTTTAACAGGCTGATCCTGTGATTTTCCTTTGATTTCTGGTGCTGCGTTTTGGCTTTTGCTGATGGTGCGTGTTTGATTCGCTGACGCTTTGTTTTGTTTTCACCCGCGCTCTGGTTGCCGCACAAGTGTGTTTTACGCAGGGGCAGCGCCGCCATTTTCTGAGATTTTTCTGATAATTTTCTGAGTCTCCTCACTCAATGAGTTATTTATATTTACCTCACCCAAAACTGACCTTGGACGAAATACGAAGAAGCCTACCCGAAGAACACCCCCATTGATTATTACGGGGGTCCATACTTAATAGTACCTATGGTATTTTTAAAAACCTCTATATTTTCCTTTTTTTACCAACAAATATTTGGTCCTATTTACTATGGTCCCCCGTGATAGGCATGAAAAAAAAAACACTCTCGTCCCTAGATACAAGGACCACGTTTACATTATTACTTAATCCGAACGGTCCTAAAACGAGATATCTCTTGGTGCAGAGTGGGAGAAGGCATGCGATTCAGGTTGGAACCGAATGTGTAGTATACGATACCGGGTGCATTGTCTGAGAGAAAAGTTAAGAAGTACTGATAATTTAGGGACAGAACGATGGGTATTGTTTTAGATAAGACGATGGTGAATATCGCAGTATGCCTTCAGTAAAGGAGCCTCGCCAGTCAGAAGTGTTTTCGCCAAGATGTGCTACAGCAGTACAGCAGTGGCGCCCCTATATATTTATCTGTGACAAGCGGTTACATAGGCACTAAATTAGCCGGCAACCGGCACTACTATCCAACTGGTACTATAGAGGGACCTGCACTACTGACTGTTCAACTATCGTATAATAGCACACGTCTATTACGGGGGACCATAGTTAACAGGACCAAATATTGTTAGTAAAAATAGGTAAATGTATAGGTTTTTTATGTATACCATAGGTCCTATTAACTATGGACCCCCGTAATAGATATGTAACATAGCGATCCCACATGCACTATAGCGGGGGGGCGGCACTACTCGACCGTCACTACGGAGGGGCCGGCACTACTGTTCTCCTATCGTATCCCTCGTCTAGGTATAACATAGCGATCCCACACGCGGGCGACGGCCATTTCTGAAGCGATACGATAGAGGGGCCGGCGCTGCTGACTGTTCCCCGATCGCAGCACGCGTCTAGAAATAACATAAGAGCCTTGGCACGGCAGTAGGGGTTGTTTGCACTTTTGAGCCCAACCATTTCACCGCTTGGACAGAAAAAGATGATGACCTATCTATCTATCTATCTATCTATCTATCTATCTATCTATCTATCTAGATGATCTAGTTCCTGATCTATCGTTGTGAGAGGTTGTGCAGGATCTGTGAATAGTACAGATCACCCAACACACAGGAAACATGCGCTGGATGGGATGGTGCTTACTACACGGCTCCCACCCGGCAACACGGGCCGCAGCAGTAGGTCGTACGCTTCAGTATACAAATATGGCGGGAATAGATTTGCCCTGGAAGGTCTTACAGCGGAGATCATCATCAAGTGGGAATCGTCTACATATCTGATCTGTCTCCGAGGTGCGAAACCGTTCCCCGCCGGCGGGGGCCTCCTGACCTGAGCACCTCTCTTCGAATGTTGGAGCCGATGTGTACGAGTATTTCACAACAGGTCGTACCACTATTACGGGGGACCATAGTAAAGAAGACAAAATATTGTTGGTAAAAATACGTAAATTTTGCGTGTACCATAGGTCTTATTTACGATGGTCCCCCGTAATACCACCGCGGACAGACAACCGATCCCCGCTTCATGATCTACGTGCGGCTGTTTCAAGGCAGGTGAGATAACTTCCCAGATCTTCGTACGGTTCATAGCTCATGCGGCCGGGTGGGATCGTATATATTTCCCCACCGTCATCATCCATAAGTAGCGCATGTTGTTTTCCTGCGTTGGATCTGTACAATGCACATATCCTGCACAAA
Organism: Macrocystis pyrifera; assembly: GCA_031763025.1. Lineage (NCBI taxonomy): Eukaryota > Phaeophyceae > Laminariales > Laminariaceae > Macrocystis > Macrocystis pyrifera. The sequence goes on from JASSKH010000014.1 coordinate 4,573,438, forward strand.
CCTCTCTACAACGTCAGGTGAGGAGCTAGATGATCTGTAGATGATCTGTGGATGATCTATCTGTAGAGCGTGATCTGTCCGAGGTGTGCAAAATTTGTCGTAAAACACATACCAGGTATATACCCAATGAGAGCGTCTGTTCGGGCGAGGTACCACTCTGTCCGGAAATATAAGAACCGTTGTGATGAGATATTATAGTAAAAAACTTCCTTTGTGTTTCGGGATAGAGTGGTAAACATAGTAGAGGATGCGTTCGTTCTACGATAGGGGTACTGTACCTTGTACCTTATTTTGGGGGCATCTACTGGGGCGGGGTACCAATCTGTCCGGAAATATAAAGACCTTTATGATGATATGTTAGCGTCGAAAAGGTCCTTGCATTTCGGGACCGAGTGGTAAGTATAGCAGAGGACGCGTTCGTTCTACGATAGGAGTACTGTACCTTGTGCCTTGTTTTGGGGGCGTCTACTGGGGCGAGGTGCCACTCTGTCCGGAAATAAAATAACCGTTTGGATGATATATTAGAGCAAAAACGTCCTTGTATTTGGGGACAGGGTGGTAAATCTAGTAGAGGACGCGTTCTTTCTACGATAGGGGTACTACTGTACCTTTTACCTTATTCTGGCGAACACCTTTTCGACCAGTCCCCTCAGCTGAAGAAGCTCCCCAATAGCGGTTGTTTTCTACAATACCCTTCGTCGACAGACCCATCGTACGTACTGTTTGTAGATCATTGGGATTGCTTCTAGGGTTAAGGGCCCATCTTAACGGGGACTTTTGGCTCTTTCGATTTGACTTGATTTTTTTTTTTTTCTAATTTAATTTAAGGGCCCATCTTATCGAGGACTTTTCGGTTCGGTTCTTTCAATTTGACTAGATTTTTTTTGTTTCTAATTTAATTTACATCCGATCGAACGAAATTTAGTGTTCCCCGTCAAGATGGGCTCTAAGGCGCGCGTGTTTTTTCTCCCTCGAGCCAATTTTTTTTGGGGTGACACGTAGAGAGAGCCCTTCGCGTGAGGAGCCTCAGAAAAATCGAAGTGCGACCCCTTTATGCCGCAGCACGCGTCCGTTTCCCGGGTGGTGTGGTTGCGGTACAAAATGCTGATGTTTTTAACCCTTCAGGGACCGCAATCCCGTTTTGGGGACAAACCAGTCAATTTTTGAGTAATTTTTTCCCAACAGGGACTGCGGTTTTAGAAAGGGTTAACGTGTTCACGCATCGGATAGGTCCCTGAGACAGATCATCGATGCCCACTCAACGATCTACAGATCTTTCCTCGGGGGAAGATGGATTCCTGATCTGTGCCGATCTGTCACGGGGGGGGGGCATGGTAGATAGGAGCTCCGGTACACAAAAAAAACTGTATGTTCACGTATTTTTACTAACAATATTTGCTCCTAGTTACTATGGTCTCCCGTAATAGCTCGTGTTGGTGGGTGGGAGGATGCCCCTCAAAATCCCCACGGTGTGTACAGCAGCGCGCTTTCTTGGGTTGGGTCGGTACTGTTGTACAGGCCCCGCAAGGCCTATCTCATCATGATAACGGCACGAGAGGATTCATACGTGATCTACGGTAGATCGTGAGCTATCTGTCCCGTGCGTTAAAATGATTTCCTTCGTGCCGGTGTCTTAGCAGGGAAGCACGAAGGATGCTTTCGTCTCCGCGCACGTGGTCTCCGCCTACAGTCTGGTGTCGATGGTTCGCCACGGCTTACCTTACCTTGCGCCGGGCGCCAGTGTGATCGCTCTCACATACGTCGGCTCGCAGCGGGTGAGTATGGGCGGGCGGGGGCATTTGCTCGGCGCTGCTTGCTGTAGACTCGGGAAAATGTGGTGCTGCGCTCTCTCGTTCCCGATCAAGACCATGGACTGGCGGTAGCAGCAGTAGCAGTACTAGTGGAAGTAGAAGTAGTATATAGTATGAGTAGTAGCGGTAGTATAACTAAGTGTATTAGCAGTATTGGTAGTACTTGTAATACGAAATACCAGGTAGTACTTTTATTAAAAGTAATGTAGTTTCATCAATAGTGGCAGTACTTATACGAAGTATATGAATAGTAGATGCAGCAATATCAATATCATAGTATCATACCAGTAATAGTATCAGTAATGGTAGCGGTAGTCGTAGTAGTATTAGCCACGGGTAGATTGACCCCAGCCCTGGTCAAAACGTCGAGAGCCATGCCATACCTTGAGGGCGCATTGCCACGCTGAAAATCGTCACGACAACAGATAGTATAGGTAACCCCCCTTTGAGTTCCAAACGAATTTGCCACAGCCCCCCTCCCCGCGCGGCACAACACCCAACCTCCAACTCCCCCCACCCATATGCAAGAAAGTCGGCCTCGCAAGCGGTTCTTAGTAAAGTAGAATGCAGCTCACCGAACACCTCACGGCGCTTCATGCTTGGTGCAAGCAGTGTCTGCCTGGTCACTGTAAAACCCGACATGCTCCGTCCCGGCATTGTATATATCGGCATGCGAGCGTCTATGGTCACACGGCTACGGCCATGCATGACGTGAGTACATCCCCTTCCCCCGATCACCCCTCCACCTCCACCCACGCACGATACCTCCCCTCATCCCCCCTTCCCGCATCCCCACACGCCTCAACAACACAGGCCGCTGCTAACTACAACGTCATGGGTCCGGCCAAAGCCTCCCTCGAGAGCTGTGCCCGAGCCTTGGCGCTAGAACTAGGGGGACCCGCCTCCGCCAACGCGGTCGGCCCTGGCGGGGTTCGTGTGAACTGTCTTAGCCCCGGCCCAGTCCGAACGATGGCCGCAAGGGGAATCGCGGGTTTTGATGAGATGAGACTGGAGGCGGCGGCGAGGGCGCCGTTGGGTAGGGATGTGGGGCTGGATGAGATTGCAGGGGTTGCGACTTTTTTGGCGTCGCCTCTGGCTTCGGCGGTGACGGGGCAGACTGTTTATGCGGACGGCGGGTTCAGCGGGGTCGTTTGATCGGTCGGTCGGTCGGTCGGTCGGTCGGTTTTGGGTTTGTGTGCTGCATGCAGTCCGGGCACGCAGTCGAACTATCCATCTCCTACCGTGTGTACCTCAAAACCCAGCAGGGTGACCTGGGCTGCTTTATTCACTGTGGCCGGTGCTGTGATCGCGACTCGAGTTTCGTCGCTCTGTGTCCGTGAACACCAAAAACGCGGGTGGATGCTGTAAGTCCCAACGGGGTAAAATGTGATGCAAGATCCGCGTCAATACCGATCACAGATTGGTGCCGTCACCATGATCGCGGAGACAAGCCAGCGCGAGGGGGCGCTAAAACCGCTTCGGGACCCCCCGAGATAGTAGCGACCACAACAATGGTTGGTAACTTTGGCGTTACCAACCGCGTAAGAACAGCGTGAGCGGCCAGCAGTCCGTACGGGTAGAGGACCATTTTGCGCCCGTGCCGTACGGTTCCTTGCATCAACCATTGCGATTCGGACGCCAATCTCTATCGTTCGTTCCCCAATCCTGCAGCGACCGACCGTTGCTGTAATCTTCATTTTTTTTCATCGTCAAATCCCTCTCCTCCCCCCTCCTGAAGTCCATAGAGGGGAAAATCCGTTTGAGACCCAGAAAAAGTGTTGAAAACAGTTTGGTCTTTGGCATGTTGAAAGCTTTCTGGGTCCCCCAAAAATAGTCATGAAACAATCTATACCAGTAGAAGCTATAGGTCTTAAGCTAATCGCCTGTGATAACGAATAGAAAGAGAGAAGTTTGGTCTTGACGCAACCGCCTATCGTACGAGTATAAGGCGTGCGAGCGCGCGGCAGCACGAGTACGAATCATGCTACGCGCGCGCGTCGTGCAACTCCTTGTATAGTGCTTTTTTGAGCTGTGGCAGTGTGCGGAGAATACATGCCGGTGCCCGCTGTAATGCCGGTTTATTTGCCTGGCACAATAGAGGGGCCACTACTCTGTCGTGTCGAAATGAACCTACTCAAATTTCAGGTACTTTGCCCCGAAACGGGTGTACACGCAAGACCTGAAAGGATTGTTAACGCAGTGTCCACATCGTCAACGCCCGCATCAAGGGTGAGGTACGTTGCTGTCGAAGAACACAACAGCAGTAGCAATCTGAGACCAGAAACGAGGGGACGTCAGAGCAGGGCGGACCCCTTTTCGGGAAAGCTTCATGCGCCGCACTTGGAGGAGAGAGGGAGAGAGTCGCACTCCCTGGGCGACATCGCAACTTTACAACAGCACAACAAAGTAGGAACGTGTGATAACAGGAAGGTCTACGACGCAGTGTTACCATGCGGCATCATAGGCGTACAACGCTGTTGCGCATAGTTATGGGCCACATCCATGCAGGAGTTAACTAAATTCGATGAGAGTCCACGGGGAGTAAGAATGGTGAACGAACCCTGCGCGCGACAAAAATGAAGGCAAACACCTCGGGGGGAGAAGGGAAGACACCGGTGACCACGGCTCGTCCAGAGAGCTGGAAAGTAAAAAGTGATGGATGAAAAAAACAAAATGCCGCTATCGTCGAACGTATCCAAGGCACAAGCTCTTAACGCAGTGCTCCGTACCGTTCTCAGTCGCACAAATCGCCGTTGCAATCGTGGGGTGCCAGTCACCCTGCGTTCTCCAAACCGAACTGCCGATGCAAATAATGCCGCCGCTACATGAGGAGACCCGGAGGAGCCTTGCCGAGCGCGTACCGCGAGGAATCACCTCTTATCGTTTGTCGGCAACTCGGAAAGGAAAGTGAGCCCGCCCGAGCCCGCTGCAAAAGTACATCGAGCACGAATAGCAAGAGCCGCTGTGTCCTACCAAGCGTTGTGCCTCTGCCGGACACAGGCCCCGGAAAAATACCTAACAATTACCTACCCCAGTGGGATCCCCGACCAAAGCCTCGAAGGTGTTTCGTCCCGTCCGCCACAGCGGTAAGTACTACTCGCATCGCAAAAACGGTGTACGACGTACCATCATACCAAGCGGCGGGCCCACACCCGACAAAACACGCCTGGGGAAAAAAAACCCGACCAGCCTACCGCAGTGGAACACCCGGCCGAACCCTTGAAGCGTTTCGTTTTCGTCCCTATACACACACCATGAGCACAGAAAAAAAAAAAACGAAGGAGATGTTACCACACACGACGTAATTATTGTTCTTCTCACTGTAACTCATCGCCAAAATCTTCTCCGTTGATTCGCTTATAGTGTGGGATCAATGTGGCCTCTCTCTGCTGCGACCAAGCCGGAGACTCTCGACCAAGGGGTTAACTACGCACTCCCTCCCGCGTTGATTCTCTGGCACACCAACGCGGCACCTCTTATAAACGAGGGGTTTTTTTTTTTCCCGAAAAAGGGGTCCACCCTGCTGGCGTCCCCTCTTTCCTGGTTACAGAATACTGTGAGTGTACTGCTGACGAATACGACAAAAAAAAAAAAAAACTACAGGAGCTGCGAACAAAACTCGACGCACGATCCACGCCCGCCCCCCCCCCCCTGCAGCGATTGATCCAGAGGATTGATCTGCCAGGTTCCAGGCTCTCGGTTGGGGTCTTCTACCATTCGTACTTGGGAGGCGTACGCTGCATTTCTCTGTGGATAAGTACAGAAGATCACACGAGGGACGAGTGGAGGGAGCTTTCCAGTAAAGGGGGCCGGAACAACAGCACACTATATATATATATTGTGAAATGATAACTGCTTGCGACACTATAATGAAACAAGCACGATCGACCGTCGCTGACCCACAGTAAACTTACTGAAGGGCTTCAGTGTTTCAGGCGGTCGGCAACATGATACTGCTGTATGGCCATGTAAAATATATCATAATTTGTACTTGCGACACGACGATGGGGGTGATGTAACGGTTCAACGATACCATGATGACGTGTTATCATATCAACCATGGGCGAACTCCCCCAAAACACGTGCCGAATGTACCCACCACGTTCTTTACCGTGGCATACATCTGTACGAAACAGAGTTGAAAAAAAGATGAACCAAAGAACTAACGCTAAACCTCAAGCCTTAGGAGACCCTATGTACTGCTGTGATACGTGGACTACGGCTTGGTACTCATACCTGGTATAACGATATACCGTCTCTGCCAAGAACAAATCATCACTGCTGTAGAAAAGAGCGTTGAAATCGCGGAGGGGCGCGATAGTTTCATCAGCCAAAACCGAACAGCACAAGGTGTTCCGGAAATATCCGGTAGAGAGAGCCTTCCGAAAACAGAATGCTCGACTTTCGCGCGTAGCAAGCCTCCCTTTTTTTTCCGCTGCTGCCATAAGAAAACGGGCGCTGAAAAGCGATCGCCCCCGCCCCTATGCGAAGTCAACGCTCATTACGGCACGTCATCGCATATGTGGCGGGCTGCGCCAAGCATGGCGGCGGGGACAGCGACAAAAACACCGCAGCGCCTGAATGACCGACGAAGCGATTTCGGAGCGCAAGAGCAAAATTATCCAGCGCGCGTGAAAAAAAAAAAAAAAAAAAAAAAAAAAAAAAAAGCGCCTGCGCACGTTGCACGCTGCGCAGCGCAGCAAAAGTCCACCCGTTGGGTATAACTCTCCACAAGGTCTGAGCATATCACACATCACACGATAGAGTAAGTATTGCGCGGCATTGAAGTTCAAACCTCCCCCCCCCCCCCCCCCCCCCCAACCCTTTCGGGCCTATATCCTAAACATGATACCCAAATTGTACAAGCTATGCAGAATTGGCGCTTTACCACAACGGCTTCTAGAAGAAAAAAAACGAAAATACACACATATGTAGTGGCAAACACGAGACATTCGCCAGTCCATGTGATGATATATCTATACATCAGGAAAGGCAACACGCGCACAATACGCCCGTCGCGCAGGGAATACTCGAGCAGCACCACGGGTATCATTCAGGCGTCATCCCGATCCCCGGCCTTGGTCACGCACACAGAACGCCCGCCGTGCAGTGTAGACACTAGCAGCACCTCAGGCATCATTCCGGCGTCGTCATCCCGAGCCCCGGCTTTGGTTACTGGCTGCGCTGCGCAGTGGTCAGGAGCGAGAGCCTGCCTGCCGCCTGTCCGCACGCCCAGTCTCTTGCTTCCATTTCTTTCTCTGACCTTCTATCTATGTTTCTACCCACGCCTCTCTTTCTGCCACTTCTTCTGTCTCTATCCGCCGTCTGTCTCTTTGTTTCTTTCTCTCTATCCCGCTATCTCCACCCTCCCCCCGCCCTATACATATTTCGCTCTCTCCCTGTGTACCCCCCCCTTCTCTGTCCCCCACCCGCCCCTTGATACAGTCCCGAAAGGAATGCGTGGTCAACGGTGAAGTGACCAAGGCAAGCGATGAATGAGTACGCCCCCCCCCCCGCCCCCAATTCCTTCTTTCTCACATACCTAGAACGTCGTTCGCGAGAGGAGCACGCGCTTTACACGGGGTACAAAATATCCGTCAGCGTCGGGTTTGGCTCCGTGCGCATGCCCATGAAGAGAACGGCGGGCAGTATGCCCCACCGAAACACCGGCTTCGCCACAGCCAGAATCTGCAAGACAAGACAACACACGATAAGTGAAGCTAAGTTAAGCCACGTTAGGCCCAGCTAAGCTGAGCTAAGCCAAGCCAAGCGACGCGACGCGACGCGACGCCAAGCCGAGCCGAGCCAAGCCAAGCCAAGCCAAGCCAAGCTACGCTAAATCAAGCTAAGCTGAGCTAAGCTAGGCAAAGCTAGGCCGAGCCGATCCAACCGAATCTAGAAACGGGCTAACCTCAGCCAAGTCAACACAAGGTGCCCAGGCAACAGAAGAGTCAACAATGGCGAACGAAACAAACACATCGAAATCAACGCCGTCTGGATTTTCGGATCGATCACCATAATCTACCACGTCTCATTGTGACCGCCACAGGCAAGAGTCAATTATTAAAGAGGCACCGATGATTAAAAAACAAAGACCCAACGAAGCGCGCTTTGTTGCTGCTGGACACTTGCAGCGACCATACATGCTACATACACTAGTGGTCCCTCTTTAGTGCCGGTTGACCGCATTAGTTGCCTGTGGAATCGCTTGGCACAGATGGGATTCGCCAGTGTGGCGGGCAGTGTGCGGAGTATGTAGTGCCGTTTGCCGCTATATAAAATGCCGGTATTGCTGCCTGGAGCACACCGGCACTACAGAGGGACCACCACTGTATTGCAAACGGTGAAGACGCAGTGGTGACACCCGAGTCGCTGTGACGAGTCCCGTGAAAATACAATACCAGGCACCAGGTATCATGTCGATTTTGTCAACGAAATGCATGACAGACTAAGCTTTGTGGTCAGCACGCCCCGCCGCCGGAATACGGCCGACGCCGCCCCCGGCAGACTGGGGAGAGCAGGGGTCGGCGAGCACGCCGAGGGAATAGCGGACCGAGAGGTAGACCTCAACTCGAGGACAGGCGAAAATGGTCAAAAGTGAGCGAGTCAAAAGCTGAGGAGCGCTCACAGCAAACCAGCAACAATTCTTATACACGCTGTTGTACTAGTACACGTATCTACCACATGTACGTACGGTCGCACGTCTCGATCTGCTTTCGCAATACTCGCAGGCAACAGGAGTCAACAACAGCCTAATGGCTCCAATATTTTGATAGTTGCACTACAGCAGTATACGGGGAAAGGGGCATCCTGTGCCCTGCGCCATACGTGGCGAACCAGAATTACAGATTCGAGATTCGAAAAAGTGGGCTTGAGGCAGTACCGGTATTGTAGTCAGCAATCCTATTCGGCTCCAGTAGACCCTGAAGTACGAAGAGAGGGGCACGGATCGAAACAACGATAGATTTACCCTTCTAGGACCGCAGTCCCGCTTTTGGGGACAAGCTACTCAGAATTTGATTGGTTTGTCCCCAAAACGGGCCTGCAGCCTTCAAAGGATTAGGTCTTATGAAACCGTTTACGAGCAGCATGAGGGACGGGTAGGGTCATGTTTGCTTGTGTGTCCATGCCGTTCGACTCCTTGCACCGAACCTCGGACCCAAAACTTGTGTCATCTCCCGGTCACGCAGTGGCCGCCGCTGTGATCGCCCCCTTTACATCGTCCTTTTTTATTTTTCAATTTTTCATTTTTTTTTTTTTTTAATCCTCCGGCGGATTGGTAAAAATAAAGCTTAAGCTCACCACACTTCCACAGTTCAGATTTCGTGTCGTGGGTCAACTTAACCCATAGCTCCCGTTGCAACAGCAGGGCAGGCTGCGGTTACTACTGGCGCCAGGGCACGTTGGCCCGACCTCACCCCCGAGAGGGGCAGATGCGGTGGAGATAGTCACCCGGGAAAGTCATCGTCACTTGTATCCCTCTGACGTCCCAGTCATGCCAGATATTGGTACCAGGTACGAGTGGCGATCAGAGTACACCAGTACAAGGTACACGATACAGGTTACAAAACGTAAGAAGAACAGACGAATTACGCAGCTCGCAAAGTTGAGTGCCAACTATTCAATCAGTCGAACCGACAGCTGACGTATTTGATAACTTTGTAACGAGATAATACGAGAGCGGTTGCAACGGTTACGAAGGTTGAACACTTCGGACAAGATCAGCGATCGCTATTTCACGATCTCTAGCGGCAGACCTTTCAAGGCAGCTAGCTACATTCCCGGTCTGTATGATCTTACAGCAGTATTAACAGTTATAACAGTAGCTCATCATGCCCGGGTTGGAGCGGTACATAATCTGCATGATCTATACGCCAGCTCTGTCCCTAGATATAAGGAACTTTTGGGCACTAAAATTAAGTGCAAAAGTTCCTGACATTTGTGGACAGAGTGAAAGCACGTCGGTTACTGGGTCGGATCTGCACTATGCAGACCCCGCACAACCCCTCACGATGGCAGGCGAGGACCTACAGCAGTGGATGGTTTCGGTCATGGTTCGTCCCGAAGGGTGAGCTATTTACACTTGCGAGCAGACGACCGCGTAGGAGTGCTCGCGCGCAGGGCGGCAAGCTGTCCGCACCATGTGACCAATCAGATTGTCCAGACGATTCGACTTTTCTCCACTCCAAAGTTGTACGAGTAGCCAATGAGCATGCTGCTGTAGCTCGTACGAGTATTCTGTAGTAGAGCTCGTGCCGGCTCCAAGTAACAACATCGCGCATCGCGCGGGCAAGCTCGCCGACGATGTGTGAGGAAAAGACAACACGCACCGGTACCTCGCACCGGTACCTCGTGCTGGTACAACAGTGCCGCGGTACCTGTGTACTGTTGTACCAGGCGCTGCTGTACTGCTGTCATTTTCTTAGTTTTGCTTTTGGACCACCACTTTCACCTGGTATTCGTCAGAATCCTGGCCATGGTCACAGGTGTCGTCCCTTTCCCCCCCCCCCCCGGTCCCCGGTACGTGCCTTCATTTTCATCGCGCAAAGGGTTCAGTATTTTTCACTGATCGTCGACTTTCATCGAATGGTGATGTTGCTATTGATAACTCACGCTCTCGCGCTTTCCGCTAATATTTCTGTTTGCAAGAAAAAGTCCCCTACCTGCTATGATATAATACGAGCACAAGTAGGTGAACTCGGCGATAATTGAACTCACGTAATGTATTTTAGTAGGCACGAGGACCGGGGGCACGCATACAACCGTACCGGTGGTACATACTTGTACTACTGTGCCAGGTCCAAGGTCTGCATATGTAAGGACCGTTCCCGTATTCATACTTATATCTGAGCGGTGCTTAAATTTGCGGACATATTTACTAGCTCTTGTCAGAAAATAGATTGCAAATGCAAGATATTTACGCAACCTCGAGTCGACGGCAAGCGGTGTTGCCGGTCAACCAACAAAGAGCAAGAAGTGCACACAAGAGACAAGAGCGAGAGGTGCCTTATTCGCGAGAGGCAAACATCGGCCGGGCGAGACAGCGAATCATAGTTTCTCTGTGGGAAGTCGAAGTAGACTAATATTAATAGTAATCGTCAGCGGTTGTGGCTTGCGTTGCCGCACGCGGCGAGTTGGAAGCCGCTGCCGCGAGTGCAGCCAGCCTACATCATAGTAGCCACGAACTGATTGCACAAGCCTTCTACCAGACCCGTTTAACATCGTCTATACGCAGCCGCACCGGACCGCAGGGGGTCAAAGCTACATAGTCCACGAAAAAAATACAAGGAAGCAGAGCAGACACACAGGCGGCCAGAAGCCAGCAAGAGGCAAAAGGAGTAACTTGGAAACATGGACACCTTCAGCTCCGACCGTGATCACACCTTGGGGAGAAGAGGAGAGGGCCTCCTCCGTGGTCGCCGCCGAATGACCTTAGTCCCCGCCATGATGATGCGTTCACGCCGAGATAAATCTGGAGCAAGGGGGCACAGAGCAGTGGAGCGCAGAGCCAGCAGAGCAGAGCATATGGTCAAACTTTAAAATATAAGAGTTTGTAAAGATCTAGAAGGATTTTCTGTGTGCGGTCCTTCCACCCGGTAACGGTTCGGGTATCCCGCCGCACAACAGCCGCCGCACAACAGCCGCCGCACCGCCGCACACCGCGCATGTTTCCTCCAGCTTCGACGCTTGAACGCTTTAACGCTAGATCAGCGACCCATGGGCACAACGCCCACCGCCAAATGAGGCGGAGATGGGCGTGACATGGGAAAGTACACGTAGTGGCATGAAAAGGACGACCTCTGTATATGGCGGTTAGTTGTGATTGAGGCGATGAAGCAAAAGCTGCCCCAAGGCGTCAGGATCACAGGTGCGAGACAGGGCCGAACCCGCAACTACAAGAATCCACCGGCCGCTGATAGAGGTGAAAAAAACTCGTTTGCGCGGCAACAGAGCAATGGATGCATCCGTCCAGTTGAGCAAGAAATTCTCCAACGAGGTGCGTCACATTTGAATGGGGCTTCTACGTGTGCTACTCGTACTTCATGCAGCGGTCGGCACACAGCAAGCAATACCTGTAGCCAGGATGGTCTCTTGTACGGCTTGTCGCTGTAATGCCGTGTGGCATGTCCTTAGGGCGGTGCGTACAGACTATCACCACCCTAGCGTCGCCGTCCTTCGACTGCAGATCTCTGCACGCCGTTCCCAGTATAATGGGATAGGTACACAAAAATGTGATGCTTACTTTGATACACAACCAAGAGGGGCAGGCTACGTATACCTGGTACATACGTACGTTCACAAACTCACGAACGATCTACAACAACAGCATGGCCGATTCGGGCGCAACACTTTACGTCGGCGGCTGTCGTAATACAGCAGTATTTGTTTTATAACGGTACCTTCGCGGGACGTCCCTGCGTTATACTCTTGTAAGGGGGAGCACAAAGCAACCTGCAGAAGACAAGGACCAGCTGATTTTACGGGCGCACCGCTTTGTGGACAGAGCTCACCTATCGTGGAGAGTTGTTGGCCACGACAACGTACTGTGAAGTCCGTACAAACGTGCACGTTTTTTCTCCGTTTGTAGAGATGGTGCTGAGTTTATAGCATTTGCTAAAATTCATCGAAAGGAGGGCTTATATATCCGCTACGAAGCTACCAGGTATTCGATTTGTCCCATCGATTACCTGGTACCCGACTCTGTCCCCATGTATATGATACATATACTTCAGTGCCGTGTCTGCACCCCCACCATCATGGCCGCTTCTTTGCTGCCGACTCCAAAGTTGGGTGCATCGGGCACTACGCTGCTTGCGAAGTCGCCAGTCTATTATGGTTATCGGTCCGTAGTCAACTCTGTCAAACCAACACCGACAACGATGCATACTCGCAGTTCAAGAATGTTAAGGCCTGCGTCGTAGTCTAAATAACAGTATTGAACTATAGTACGTACCACGCCGCAAGCGCTGTTGCACTTCTCCCTCAACGATGCTTTGAGAATGGCCTGCTTCGAACTAACAGCGAACTACCATTGCTCCCCCGACGATGTCCCTTGTTTTCAAGAATGGGACAGCCTCGGTTCCGAAGAAAAGGCGATACGGCGGGCGCAGCGAGCAAGGCGTGGAGAGCGCTGTTCGCGATGCGGATGTGTGGGATACTTCCGGCGCAATTGCCCCATCTGCCCCCCAGTGAGGTGACGCTGCGTATTGCTGCAAGAGTTACAGTCGACGCTCAGAACTTCGCATTTCTCGAACGTCGTCCAGTCTACGGCATCTAGTTTGTGTCTTCCGGTTTTTTCACAGGCCAGTTTAATGTCGCCCAGTTTGTGTCGGGAAGTTTACTGCGCGGAGGTTTTGACGCCGACTTTGTGGCGCCCGTTTAATCGTGTTCGTTTACGCTTTGGCCGCGAACGCGCCCTCGTGTCGTCCCACGATTTTCGATGAAAGGTACGATGTTAAAACCGATGACTGGTGTTCGCGCTCGGCACACGACACCGAAGGACGACAGGGTCGAGAACACGGCACGGATGTGAGTCTACCTGCCGTTCTCGTAGTCGGAACTTAAGGGCGGCGATTGCCTGTAGTGAACTTGAGCGATTCGTATCTAGAAGCCAAGTATTCCACAAGGGTATACTGCAAAATACTTCGGATATGTAAGGAAAGATGTGTCTCTACGTACTGAGAAAATTGGCCCTAATAGATTCGTAGGTATGCATGCTTTGAAGGCACAAAAACGTAACATGATTGAAAGAAGTAGATGGAAAAAAAAACACATCCGCACCAAATGGTCGTCTCACCTGGAATGCTTCTTCTTCGCTCAACGGAGCATCTTGCAAAGAAAGCGCGAGGCGCACACGTGGTGAATCTACTACACGGTAACAGGTGCGGCCACCCCCCCCAAAGTATGCGTTCCCTGAACGGGCGAAGAACGTCTACTCCTGAACCTCGCGTACGCTCATAGTACCGACCTCTATGGAGCTTCGTCATACTGTATCTATAGACCTGCCAACAAGAAACTACAAATCAGTAGTATGGGCAAGGAGGCACGCCACTGGAGAGAGAGTGTGTAGATTTAATCAGTTTCTTGCCACGAGGAACTTCCTCGTATCCCCAAACAAAATTGACTCTTGAGAAAGAATTGTACGCTCGACCCGATGAACTGTCCACACCTCGGACATCCCACAGTTCATGATCTAGATCGTTCAGAGCAGATGCCTTTCTGACTCGTACGATCTCTCGTGAATGTTGCCGGGTGGGAGCCGTATATATAACCTTCACGCTCTAACACAGTTTCCTGAGTTGGACCTGTTCTGCACAGATCCCGCGCAACATCTCATATTGGCACGTTAGGATCTACAACGGGCGATCTAGGTCGTGACCTGTCCGCCGCGTGGAACTTGCCTACCGGCTAAGCATATAAAGTAAAGCACACAAGAAAGGGTATTGGATACTTCTTCGGTTGGGGAGTCCCGTCAGACAGAAAATGCTGGGCCCCAGAGTAGCCCCCCTATCGCACTGTAGGGCCATGGCCTACCGCGCTGTGGCGGTTTACCGCACTGTAGCGGCACGGCCTACAGCACTGTAGTGGTATGGCTCCAAGGCTGAAACCTTAGTGCTTCGTCAACCTTGAGCTTAGACTATTGTACCCCGCTAGGATTCTGCGTAGCTCTACGTCGCTGAGCATGATGTCTTTTATCCAAGATTCTTGAGCGTTCCGAAAAAAAGGAGCCCTCGGTTTTTTACTGGCTTAGTGTTTGCTCGAGGTAGCCCTCGTATTATAGTGGGAGTCGGCGAGATCCCCCAGCAGCAAAGAACTTGCGGCAGGCGCGCTTACGGCAGGCGCACTACCACCCTTGTTCCCCCCGATTCAGGAAGATATTGACAGATCCAGGGTTGACCAACCTGGCGGGGTGGTTGGGGGAGGGTTTTTGTGGGGAACTCTTGCAGAGGAAGCCTTGCGGCCTGCGGACGCGGAACACGGTGTTGGCGGGCGAGGGGGCAGCTTGGAGGCGAGCACCATGGGTAGCACGCTCGCGGTGGCCGCGGAGATGCCTTCGCTAGCAGGTTCATCGGATTTATCTTCGGGAGTCATTTCCGGGTTCAGGCGGGCGCTAGTGTGGGCCAACGACGGTGGTGAGGCGTCTTGCCGTGCCGTTTTATCGAGGTATGCGCTGCGTTAGGGGGCAATAACTCATTCGTGCCACCCCCTCTCCTCGCACGAGGGGACAGATCGATCTCCTCCCTCCCTCCCTTCCGATCCCGACGGCAATGACCATACCAGCACACGGTGAGAACATGGCTCCAGGCCAAACTTCATAACAATATCAGCTCAACCCTAGATGTAGCGCACGATTAAAGAAACGAAACTCGTCACACAGTCCGCTCAATCCTAGTTTTTACAAGCGTCGAGGGTTCATCGTGATAACTTTCAGATTGGCGTCAAACCCGACATCGCACCCTTGAAACATATCGTATGATATATGCTCAATGCTGACACGGGGGGCGGGTCTGTCCACCTATCTCCGTGACTCCTGTGCTTGCTAGCTATGAGGGTTGTGGACAAAAGACGTTCGGGAATAAGGTATTCTAGCCAACGTGCTTCGAAGAACACGGTGTTGTTGATCGTTGGTATGGTGTGTCCGAATTCGCCGCGGTCTCTACAGTAGTATGAGAATGTCCTTAGTTTTAGCATCCAATCATCTATGGAGGGCCCTGACGTTCACGACAAAATTGTGACTGGCTTTACTATCACTGACCCTTCTCTGGGCTCTGCAACTCACAGTCTCAACGATTTATCGCGGGGGAGCACGGCGCCACGCGACTGCGAATACACCGGGCCGCGGCAAGACTACCTCGATCACGTTCGGAAGCATGATTCACTCTCTCAGCTGTCCGAGTGCGACCGCGACGCCGAGAAAAACGCACCGGAGCGGATGGGCGGCAGCTTGGGGAGCGGCAGCCCTTTGATAGATGGTGGTAGCAGCTCCGGCACCAGCGGTCACGACAAAGTGGAACACGATCTTGCATGGAGGTAAACGTAGAGGCAGCGCTGGGGGCGGTGGCGCGGCCGTTCGCTTTCAGCCAAGCCTAGGGCTCAATCGATGTCTGGGATGCACGTTTTTGGTTGCTTAAGTGCAGTCACACGATTTCTCGCGTGTAGTTAGGGTTGTGTATAGACGGCAACACATCAGTGAAGTGATTTTCGTCCTAAAGGGGTGTGCATTTAGTAAAAGTATCCCTCACCAGTTAGCTCGCCCAGCATGTGCTGGCCACATCCGCCCACCATCCACCAACGCACACAAGTTGACGACGATTGCAAACGTCTACAAGCACTCTGCAAAGTGATTTTCAAGCGCATATTCACACATCATTCCCGCCCATACCCCAGCCCCGCCCCGCTTCTTTCCTTCTGCTCGCCACCTTTCCTCTCTCGCGCTCCTAACAGGTGGCCCGATTTCTGCCGCGCTACCATGTCACAGGAGAAATATTGCGGTGGGTCGCTTTCAAAGGGATCTCGAAGATCCAACGGGGGTTGCTGGACCGCAGGAGGCGGTCGAGAAAAGAGCAAGATTTCGACTGACAGCTTCGGTGCGCGGAGAGGGAGCGGAAACTATTGCGAGGACAGCATCAATTCGGGCCTTGGTCACCAGCCTGACCAGGTACCCCGGCTATGCCGACGTCTGTGACTATATCATTGCATCGTATCGTATTACTGGCGGGTGGTAATTTGCGCGAGAGGGGCCGTGAGAAAAAAGGGGGAGGGACAGAAGCTACACACGCAAAACGCTTGGCTGGTCTAGGCCGTAGCAGGACTGTATATCTGGCGCTCCCTTGCTAACATATAGCGTCGGCCGAACCAAGCCTATTATGTCGAAAAAATGTATCTTGTCGCCTATGCTTGTGGTGCCGGTTCCCTTGACAAAGAAGTCAAGCAACATCCTATATACTGGGAAAGATTAGCCGATTGAAAAACGTTCGGCAGCTTTCAACTACTGCGCAGGGTTCGTCTATTTCAGATCTTGGCAGGTCTCATGGCATCACGATCATGCCCGCCCTTGCCGATAGACATCAGTAGTGGTTACGGCGCAAGCGCGTACGGGCACATGTTTTTGAGTTACGCTATATGCCGTGGGGTCTGTAACCCTCTAGCCATCGCGCTATATATGCCGATAGCGCTCGGTTAGGCTATTCAGTCAAACCAAGCCATCACGTACCCCCCCCGGCCCCGATCTGTGTCACACCTCCACCCACCTGCCCGCCCGACCACCTCTCCCTTCTATCTGAACAGGAAACTAGCTACAGCGTCGCTCCATCACGCACAACTTCAAGTGCCCTGGTCCCCGCACCTCGGGGCAGCTACCTTCGAATCCGCAACCGCATGGTAAGGATACGTGCTGCATAGCTGCTGTTCGGGGTCAATGGGGGCGGGACGGATTAACTGCTCCCTTAGACGAGAGGTTGTCAGAGAGTAAGAAGGGGAGTAATCGGCGGAGATCTTTCGCGGTCCGAAAGAAGGAGGAGGTATGGGTACAACTGTAGACCAGGACTAACCTTAGCTGTTGTGGTGTTGCGCTGCTGCAATATCTGGGTCGGGACTGAGATTCTGCGCAACAGCCGCCGGCAAGCGTGGTGCGCAGTGCAACGGTTTCCGCCGCAGGCGAAACAACGTGTTGCGCGTGTCATTTTGCGTCGGAGGCAAAAAAGCAGCCATTATCTTTTTGTTCGTTCGCGGTAGGCAAGAACAGTGTTTCTTGGCGTCTAAACGCACTTCGTCGAGTAATGTTCGGGCATATATTCACTCACATATCACATGTTGTGGCCTCCGGCGGTCCCTACCCCTAAGCAGGGGGCGGCCTCCGGCGACAACAGGCGCCAGGGCCCTTTGTTCTGCTGTAGACTGATGTCGAGGCGTTTGGTCCGACACTCCTCTGGTATGTTCTCCTCACCCCCAGCTCACCCTCCACCGAGACGTCAACCACGGTCGAGATCCAGCTACGTAAAGCGAGGTCGTATCGTATGCCCGGCGACGGCGTGAGGCCCGGCACACGGCAAGACTTCATCACGATGTGCATGTCGTGCTCCATGGCAAAAACAAATCCACGTTTACCCTGCCAAGATCCCCCCACTACTGTTCTGGTAGACCTTTCCACTCTCCCGCAAGTATACCGTATTTGTCCCTTCCCTGTAAAATCGCAAACCCCGCCGGGGCCATTCGGTAGGTGCTCACCATCCAGGAAAACCTTCATCTGGCCTTGGCGCGCCTGGGTGAAGCGACCCGGGAGCAGGTACATCTGGTGGCGTCGAGGCCGTCTGCTGCCGAGATTCTGCGAGGCGCTCGCGGGGGACGGCCGCCTGAGCGGTACTATGGGAAGCAAACGCACGAGGTATCTGCAACTGTGGCGATATAATAGGGTGTCCGTCATTGCTTGATGCCGTGTGTTGTGCGACAGGATGGTTGGTGGGGTATCTGTGGAGACATACAGGCGGCTCCGGCGCCATACTGCAGGCGTTGCTGGGTCCGCGCGCAGACGACTCCTTCTCGATCGTGTAGGTCGCGCCGATGGTGGTGTTGCTGTTGGTATTGGTGTCGCTGGTGGGGTTGAGTTGTCGCTGTTGGTGATAGTCGGTGTCGGTGTGGTGTTGGTGGTCTTCACCATTGATGTTGATACCGTTGTTGATGTCGTTGTCGTCGGTCGACACTATCGGTACTGAGTGTTGTTGCTGACATAAACGGTAGTGCTAGCGTTGGTGTTGTTGTTGCTGTCATTGAGATCGTTTATCACCGCGATCATCTGACCTTTGCCATATTCACCTCCGCGACTCGTGCAGGCAGATGACGTTCTTGTTGGTGCCTCGACGAGGACGCCTCCATAAGGCGTACATGTACCATATCGTGCTTAAACGCCCACGGAGTTAGGCGTTCTCGGAAACGCGAGTGTGAGCAAACATGTCTTACAACAGTGCTTCACCGGAAAGAGCCCTGGCCGTGTGCCGTCTGCGTTTCCTCCACAGGATTTTCGTGACTTCTTTGACGCAGAGGAGGACGAGGCGGCTAGAAACGCGAAGCCCAAGGCGTACGCCTACTTGGGCAATTTGCGTGAAGAGGGAAAGGCAAAGTACGTGTTCGACCGATCAAGCCATCCACGAAGGGGGTCCCTGGCTGCGCACCTACGGTGAGAAATCAATAACTGGCTACGCAACTATTTACGCCGGGGAGGAATTGAACGCCATTGTGAACCAAAGGTCTTCTCCAAAAAGCGCCTTTTCTAATTCGACAAACGTTGTCGCCGCGTTGGGCTCGTGCCCACACCACCATGGATCGTTCAACGAGAAAACATCACCCTTTGGTTGAGATGAGTGTGGGGCAAAAAGCACGCCTACGCGTATGCGGGAGTTGGCCAGCTGTTGGGGGGGTGCGACGGTCAATGGTCACTCCGACGCTCGGTACCATCTCGCACACGTAGCTTGCTCCAAGGCAGATAACGGCTGTACTTATGGCCCGCTTTTTCTCGCGCGTCGTTTTATCGCTTCGATGCGCTCTGCGGCATTTCAGAGGAGACTACCAACCTCAGCCTGACGGATACCGCGGCACAAATGTTCACGCGGTTGTCGAGTGGCGCCGCCCGAACACCACCCTTGACAGGTGAGTATGGACCAGAGGACCGAGGGTATCTACAGTACTGCTACATAAGGCCCTGATGGGAGTCATACCGCCGTGCGCCGCGTACGGGGCTGGGCAACCGTAGCGCAATCGATACGACCTAAAAATAGAAGCGCCGATGATAGGTACATAGCTGTGTT
The DNA here is from genome assembly GCA_031763025.1 of Macrocystis pyrifera. Lineage (NCBI taxonomy): Eukaryota > Phaeophyceae > Laminariales > Laminariaceae > Macrocystis > Macrocystis pyrifera. The sequence continues at coordinate 4,593,050 of JASSKH010000014.1, forward strand.
TCCTTGCTATAGTGAAAGCAGGCGCGGGTGTGTTCGCAAAGCAGATATCATCAGTTTATTGGGTTAGTCAAATGTGGTTGCCGCCTTATCGCTCGTGTTGACGTCAAGGTTCCGCCATCGTGCTCTCGGAACATCTCCCCCGGCACCGCGGAGAACAAGAGCCATGGGTTGACGAAGTGGCTTCGTTATTCGTGCGCTGTCGATGAACCACGCTGTCTCAGCTCGGTTGGTCTTGCGATGCACGCTTACGTAGTGCGTGGGATATAATGTAATATACAATATTTCCCTTTTTGTTTGTTGTATTGTGTCTTTGTTCACTGTACCAATGTTATACATGTCCAGCGAAAACATGTCCAACTTGTCAATGCACACGTCCTACACTACAGCAGCATTAACTGCTTCTTTTATCACCGGCTAGTGATACAGCGTGATAACATTATAGGCAGGCGTTGTTGTGTGAACGAGAGGCGTGCTACGATCGAGGTAGCACTTTTTTGTTCTTTTTATTTCCCTGACTTACGAGGCCCTTCACCGGATACTTTCGCCACGCGAACATTCATCGGGGTGCACGTTGTTTTTGTTCTCAAAGAGTGGCTTGGGCTGAGGTAGAGAGCTCCTCAAATGACGAGGCTCAGAAAATATCAGGATCTATACTATCGTAGCACGCGTCACGAATATAGCACACGTTTCGTCCGTTCTTGAGCGGTACCTCCTTAATTCTGACCGATATCTTTTGCAGGTACGCGCCGTCTGGGAGGGATGCGATCAGGAGAGTAGCGCAATCCCGCAAGGCCCAGAAACGCCAGACCGTTTGGGTCGGGGAGCAGTCCAAGGCCAGGAAGCAGCGGCGACAACGGGCAAACCATTTACAGGAGGTGAGGGTAGGTAGACCGTAGCAGCCGCTACGCTGTTGGAACGTTTCGCAACGCATCAGGACTGCATTATGCATCTTTGGGCTATGCGACAGCCATAGTCCGTACATGGGTATGCCCGGCGTGATTTCGTTCGAAAGTAGGACGACATTGCGCGCCTTTCGAAGCAGCTTTCGCGTTTTCCTCTTCCCCTAGCTAATCGGGGGGGAAAATGGTAATTGAGTGTGTTGACCATTAGGGTGTTGCCCATAGATTGTGCTCACTCTTGCGTGTGTTGGATGCTGATGGTGTTGGTTGCCGAGTTTCTTTGGTGCCGTGCATGGTAGTTGGGCGTATCTCTGCCGCAAGATATTTTTATCTCAGGCCGTTTCCTGTGCGGTTCGATTGTTGAGCTTTAGAGTTCGACCTGATCGCATCTTCAGATGTGAACTTGGCGAGTCGAAACTGTCTTCCTATACGGAAGAATCAGGTTTAATGTGCGTGCAAAGATTCGAGCAAACGCCGAGACCAACTGCTGTTATTGTGGTTTGGTTCGAAGAGCCGAGGTGGGTACGCTGCCCTGCGCGTAGGACCCTGGCGTCCGAGCCAAGGCTGACTGCCTCTGGTCTGGCGGCGAAGAGACGTGGCGAGTGCGCTAGAGTCAGCCTGTCTTGGTATTTCGTGTTTCATTTTGTGACTGACTGTGTCTGCTGTACAGCAGTGTTGTCTACGGGTACGTATCCACGAGAAGGTGCGTGCCGATTGCGCTTCTCTTGGTCTAGGCCCGATCCCGGGCCAGCCGACTGTAGTCTGACCACGGAGGGACGCACCGCCCGCCGCGCCGCGCGTTGGGCGCGAAGCAACGTCACTATACAGCTGTGTCACCATCCAACTCATCCATTATTCTGCTGCTGTTTGCTGTCGTAGATAACATCTTGAATTTAGGGAGCATGCCATATTTCTTGACTTGAAAAATTTATGACCCAAGTCGTCGGATTTCGGCCCATAATCCGACGACTAAGGTCATCGGAATCTTAAATCGAAACATTTCCGATCGGATTTTGCATATTTGGACTGCGTAAGCACGGTCATTCTTTTTTAGATTAAAAATACAAAGCTGAAGCTCGAAATCGAACCGCACAGGAAACAACCTCAGTTAAGCTTCCAAATGTTTATCCCTCCCTCCTCAGGTCTATAGGTCGGAGCTGTCCAATGAAGTGAAACGCGAGATCGAGGTGCTGCGGCTTCCACCAAGGGAGCAACACGTTCGCGTCGCCAAGACCATGAAAGACAGGGTGAGTGGTTATGGACTTACGTTGGCCGTTACGCAGGAGCTACATAGCTTGAGATAATTGCTACAACTTCCATCGCGGCATGCTCTTGCCTCACCCTGTCAAATTGACGCCGTGGTCCGTGGAAAAATACGCATGATCGGACGTCAGGTGGAGGCGGCGGACCGAATTGTGCGCAACGTCAAGCGGTACGGCCTTCTGGGAAACATAGAAGACGCGCATTATGTGAAGTATACGCTCGACGCGGCACGTTTGGCGGGACTGTCAACGGGGGTCCAACCCGCTTCTCGAAATCCCTCCTGCGGCAGACCTAACGTTGCCACCGTTGCCGCGGGGGCATTAGTCCTGGAAGGAAGATCTTCCGTGACTGCAAGTGACGGCGACAGCCCTGCTGACGCCCAACCTGACGGTGGAGGACGGGAGACGACTGCCAACGGGCTCAGAGCTCAACGGAAACATGGAGGCAGAGGCGATGGAGCCAAAAACGATTGCGGTGGTGGTTTCGAGAGCTCCAACAGTAATCACCTTGAGGCAAGAGATCACAAAGTATGACTATAAAACAAACGCAGCGCGGCATCGGAGTGTTCTTCGTGCGGATTCATTCATTGTAGTTGGTCATACGCTTGGTCCGCTCCAAACACTCGCGGGCCGACATCGGTTGCACGGTTGTCCTGCTCTTGAACTTGCCAGGCTTCCACGTTGTCCACGCAGAGCAAGACGTTTTCTACATTGTCCAACGGCAGCAAAAGTGCATGCTTGCCTCGATCTCATTGACAATTATTCTCACCTGCTTCACTTGGAGAATTGAAATATGTTCGCTCGCGTCTCCCCCCCCCCCCCCTTCTTTCTCTCTCTCTCTCTCTCTCTCTCTTCTTCTTCTTCTCTCACTATCTCTTCTATCTACTTTGCTCGCCTTGTTCGACCATCGTCGTCGTGCTTGAACTTACGCGGGGGTACCTCACAGATGTCCCCATACAGGCCGTCATTGATTCGACCTGCCGAGATGGCGGCCAATCTCACCTTAAACGCGGCGACACACGACCGCCGTCGTGTATGCGATACGAAAACGAAGCGCAACAGACGACAAGTGACGGAAATGGAACAAAGCGCTGCTGCTAAAGAAGCTCACAGGTATCGCCGGTTCCAAAAAACAAGTAAAGCCAGAAACCCTTACAGGGTAGCCAGTGGTATTGTGTATGTGGGGCTCTACTACAGCAAAACCAGTGTTACAAGTTCATTTTTATACAGGTCCCTTTGCGCTCGGTGTCCTGCGCTTCTTGGCTTGTAATATTTTCCCAACATCAAGCCTTCGGAACAGGCGAGCCACAGATGCCCCCGGTCTTCCTTTTCCGTTTGTCTATGTCCAACTCTCGCTTCCTTTCCTTAACGGCAATAATCCCTATATGGTGGCGTGCAGACAACACATACAGTCGGAGCGTCTGCGAACGTTCCGGCTCGCGGGTCACCCATTACGTCGGGGGGACGAGGATGATACGACGACTGTACCCGCGCTAATTCCTATTCCCGAAGGGTTCGGGGCTTCCGAGGTGAGAATACAGCGAAGGACAACATTGAACGAGAGGGCGCTTTGTTATTCGCGACTTGTTGTCGTCCATAAGTAATTTAATGGGCACCAAACCATGTGCTGGACACGTTTTGTCGCGAGCTGATGTTGAAAACCTGAGCTTCCATACTGTAGGATACATGCGCCAAGGAAACCACGAAAGACGCCGCCGACTCGCCTGACACGACAAACGAGTACAGAGTGACGGTGCGGATCCAATACTACCAGGTCTCAACACGCATGGCATGGGACCTTGCGATTTTCGTGCCTCCCGTGAAGGAAGATGAATCACTCGGGTTGTCAGACGTGGTGGCGAGGCAGGCAACTATCACGCTTTCACGCACCCCGCTATCTGTTTTTCTCACCCGGCCGTTTCCCGTACGTCCCCGCGTGTGCGTCTCCGAAAAGGTTGCCGAAGAAGGGCAGAAGTCGTTTGTAGCTGGTCGGATTATGGAGGCGTTGCGTGCGAGCCAGGCCGACTCCGTGACTGGAAGGTGAATGAAGCTTCGTGATAAAACAATGCATCCATTTTTTTTGATGAAAATTGAAGCGTTAGCCTGGCCCGCAGAGGTTGCGACGTACTTAACGATGTCGTGTCTGCTAGGGTTCTGAGCCTGCGAGGTACCTGGTAGAACATGTTTTCTTGATCGATCTCATAATAGGCCATGTCTGCTGGTTCCCCTCACTGCATCATACTCGAAACGCTCAAACTCTAGTACTCTCTTCGTCGTCACCCCACGCAAGACCAGTTCGTTCGGCACCTATCGAATCAGCCCGCAACGCCCTACGAATACGAGTACAATGATTCGTCGTGGTCTCGAGTTGCGCTATCGTCGCGCATTTCCGAGGACACAGTGTGCGTCTTTTGACTCCGGACACAATGTCGATAAAACACAGCGCGCAACAAACTGCGCGTAGGTTAGCACACAAAGTCCACAAACGTTGGGATTACGCAATTTATTTTAAGGCAGAAACCCAGGGGGACAAGGGGTATACATGATGCACTTGTGATTATCAGGGAACATCATGGATCTATCCCCAGGTTTCTTAAGTGGCTGGATATTACCACGCACCTAACCAAGCTGAGCGTCCGTTTGAATAATAAGTGGGCAAACTTTGGGATTGCGCGATCAATGTTTCAAGGCCGTAACCGAGGAAGCCAAGGGGTAGGCGATGCACATGTGATTGGTAGGGAACATTATGAGTCTATCCACGGGTTTCTCAAGTGAGGGAATAGTACCATGAACTTGACCCCAGGATAGGGAAAGACCATGGGCTAGAAAAAACGAACGGGAAATAAACGATGGGGGTTTATCACGTTCTCGAGGACGGCAGGAAACCCACAAACGCAACAGGTTCGCGGCAAAGAGAAGAAACAGTTGTTATGGAAATTTTTCTCAGCTACGAAAACCTCTCCATGTGGAAACGAAGCGCAAACTATACGCTGCATAACCAGCCTGACCATTCCCTCCCTTTGACCCCACTCTCCATGCCCTTGCATGTACACATTGAATTCCAGGAAAGCCAAAATCGCGGTGCCGCTGTGGCATCGTGCGACAGAAGAAATCGACTCCTCAAATACCGGCAGCATTCTCTATTCGGATTTGATAGGCCATACGTACTCGGTGCTCGTAGGGCCAAAAAGGGTTGGTCCAAATACGAATGGGTGACAGGACGCAATGCCTACCACGGAGGAAAGCTACTACTGTAGGGCGGATGCTCGTGAAGGTGGCCGCGCGGACAGAATGTGCTTCGCGTATTTGACGATCTCCGTGCATCCGGTTGAGCATAGGTCGCAAAGAGTGTGCCGCATTCCTTCATCGAGAGATTCGCAATATTGGCGTCGATTGGTTCGAACCCCATGCACATTGGAACCTGGATGAAGGATGCTCCAACTACTTGCCCTGATGGTTGGGTATGGTGACACGGGCTGCACTTGTAGCAAGTTCCTTCGAGACATTCGATCGCGGCGCGAAATCCAGCAGATCTACGCACGACTTTCGTATGTCGATGACAACTACTACGGTAAGTAGTGGTTGTATGAGTGTAGGGTTTCAACCCATGCAAACTTTGTCCAGCTCTGAGTGCTACGTTCACTCCTGAAACACGCAGAGAGAGGGGTTGGCGACACAATTTCAACGGTGGCATTGAGCCCATCCACTGTTTGTATTCCCCAAGCAAGATTGGTTTCAAGTCGTAGTATTAGTCGCCCAACAGGGTAGGGGTAGATGATAGTGCTCTCACAGGGCTCTCACAGGCCATCACGACATCATTGAAACGCAAAAGGCAAGATGCAAATACCCCATACCCCGTATTATGCCGATACCCGAACCGGCACATGTTAACTGTCAAATTGTCGAAGAATCTCAACCAGCATCCACGGGCGAATCCATTCTCGTCCAGTTGTTGCACGGGGGAAGAAGCATAAGGACCAATCTTTACCCGACATGCGATGTACGTGTCGGTCGAATGCCGTGCGAAAATGCAAGCGGTGCTGCAGGGGGATCGATATTGGCCTTTCGTTTTGGAAATGCTGTGGGAAGGCTCGAGCAGAGCTGCCGCCGAAACCTATTTGCAGTTCACACCAGATGAGCACCACCCCGGCTCTGTTCATTTCGGCAATATTTGTTTACTTTGGCTGCGTTGGACGAGTCAACAAGCGTATTGTTTACAGTGGTGTCCCAAGTATCACATGTTCCCTTTGATGAGTCGCTGAACATTGCAGGCAACAACCAACGACCGCTGCCAAAGCCAAACGTTGCCGCAACAAGTACCCGCCGTTCGACCGTTTCCGGCTCCACAATAGCGCAACTTTTGATCCATGCCCATTAATCTCGCTACTGTACTCCATGTCGACACGGACATCTACGATCGTTCTCAAAACGATTCCCCACCGACGCTTCATACGGCCGTCTTAGTACGCACGAAGCGGCAAACTTGATCGTTCTCAACATTGACGCCGATCACCGTATCGAACACGCCCTCGATGGCTTCGATGTTCGCCAACGTCAGATCTGGGTTGGTGTCTATCCCTGCACCCCTCCCCGATGTTTCTATCACACCTCTGCCCGCCACCAAAGCCGCTGCGAGTGGGCATGGTATTAAGTCGGATTGGAGGGCGCCTGCGGCGTCCCCAAGGAGCCCGTCGAATCGATGTTGGAGGGACGGAGGAGGTGACTCAACCGTGGGAGCTTTTGTCTTGAACGCTACCCAGAGTGTCTGAATCGGGTGTGGAACGCGCGATAGGAAGTTGTTTACGTTATGTGCCCGCTGAATTTGTGCGAATGGAGAGATATTGATAGAGAGATGGCGAAGGAAAGCTAGAGAAAGGTAGAAACGTACTCGTGGGTATAATGCGTATATGTCTAACAACTCGTTGGGCTGGCTAGTGTAGAGGATTTTAGTTCTCAACTCACTCGGGAGCGGGTACAACCCCTTCGGTGCGTGTCTCCTGTGTGTCACCCCGGGGAGTCTTCTTTTCTTCAAGGGCGCCTGTTGTTGTTCTCACATCGGCATATTCAAACCCGAGGTCATACCGCGACAGTCTAAAAAAAAGGACAACATTCTGGCTCAAGCTCTGCAGCGCACACCATACTTGACTGGGGAGATACTTGTTCAAGTGGTGTCCGAGTTCCCGTTGTCACGTAAAGCCAAAGGCGAGTTACACTGTGAACCCCTTAGTGGAACGGATGGCGAGCCGTTTCCCCCGAGAGGTATGCACACTACGGGTACAAGACCTCTTCAGAACGGACTCCCCTAGGCATGTTTGTCCGAACCGTGAAGGCAACCCTCACCTTTAGCTGCGAAGCGCGCTGCTTCAGGTCATCAGCCTTCGTCGCTGGCACGCGGACGATGGCAACCGACGCGCCGTGATCGGGTGTCCCTGCGCTAGGTCCTTGCAACCCGGAACCCTCGGCCAGGGGCTCTAAATAGATAATGGCTGTCCGAGTTGGATACAGTCCGAGGCTATTATCGTCTGCCAAGCCAGTGGCGTTCCTGCCCCCCGCAGCCGTTCGCTTCGTCGTTCTGGTCGTGTGGGTCATCCCATGTCCACTGGACGCAGATTCTTCCACGGAAGGCGTCCGAGTTTGACCCAGAAGTAGCCTAGACCGGATCACGGGGACGTAAACGAAGAAACGCCGGCGCGTTCTGTGATGTAGAAACAGCTTTATAGGTGTCTGCTTGTTCATCAAGAAACGAAAAGAAGAAAAGTACACGCGCACCGACTCGCCATTCGCGAAATATCATCAAAGTGGCCTGATGTGTGCGCCTCGTCGTCGAGAATTTGTTAACCGCAGAACGAAAGGAAGCCAGATGAAACAAGGGTTCTTGGTCCCTGTACATGTTACGGGAGGAGAAGGAATAGTTCGCGCCCTGCCCTGATCTGCCAACGCTTGGCGCCACGTTCGACTCACCTCGCGCGAAGGTGGGTCGAGGGATGCTTTGTCGACACAGCACCTCTCGCGGTACGCGGGGACGTGATCATAAAGAAGTGCGTGAATCTGAGATGGACATAAAACGGCACAGAAGCGGTGGGAAATTCGCTTGACCAAATATGGCGAGATGAAGGTAATCCTCGAGGAACGTCCCGCCAGCGGGATAAACAATTGCTCTTTGCGCAACAGCGGCCACCAGCATCCGTAGTGCATGTCAAGCTGACACTGAAAAGTACCTGACACACAACTGAAGCCGGCAGCAAATCGACCGGAGCAGCGGCAAGGCTCTTTTCTCTGATCCTCGCACGTAGAAACTGCAACAGACCACGCGCGCTCAGGCGCATGGGGTCGTCGTCAGCCCCTCGTCCACCTCGACCCGCGAGCTCATCTAGAGCCGACCTACACACGCGCCGGACAGGCAACAGCGTATATTGGGAGGGGTGAAGGCAGACGTATGGCGCACCTGGGCTTGTTCAGTGAAATCGCCTGTTGGGGTCATAAGAGCGGTCGAGAAACATTTGCACGTCTTCGGACTACATGCGGTGTTTCATCCAACGCGAAGAAGATCGAAGCACGAGCCGGTTGGGAGAGGGTGCAGGAGACCATCGAACCTCAAAATCTTCAAGAGAGCGGTACCCAGCAGGTTCAGCTGCGCAGCACATATGGTTGTATTGTGCAATGAAGCGATTGATTCTTCGGCAACGACGGAGTCAACGGTTCCGACGATCCGGCGATAACACCGTCGCCATTCGTAAATTTTCTTGTAGTACATACAAGTATCTGTACATATCCGCTGTTTACATGTTTTCACCATCCGACTGCTTAGGAAGCAAGCACTATGTAACACTTCCAGTATGCCCCCCCCACCATCATAAACACACGATACGCTGTGAAAACGGCACATCCCTGATGGGACCAAAGGCGCGCCAGATTTGACGAGGGTCCGGCCACGCGCAAGCATGACCCCGTTCGTGCCTGGAGCATACAGCTACAAAGGGATTTCTCGGAGTTGGATGACATCTCAACTTCGCAGATTTGTTTTACCCAAGCCAACCTGGCTTGTCTTTCGTATGGGCTTTAAAACGCGGCCAACATGTAGCGGCGCACAGAACAATGACCCCCGTCTCGTCGTGCTCGTGAGACAGACATGGACGGGTAGGTGTGACCTTTATGAAAATGAATAGTGGTTGTTTCTGCCTTGGAGGACACCTCCGAGTGTTTTACGTATTCCGTCGCAGCATGGTTCGCTGTTATCGTGCACCCCAAAGCCCGAAACGACCGACGGAAAGCTCTTTTCCTTAGGTGTCTGAAAATGCCGCGCAATATCACCTTGGCATGGCTTCTATCACCGCCTGAGGGAGAGGGTCGCTCGCGATGCTGTCCAGCTCGATATCCAGCAGGCGGTGGCCCGACGAGATTGAGGCCGCTAGCCGGAGGTAGTGCGAGACCAACTCCAACTTATGCTGGATGGTCGGTTGAATGCGGGGAAGATGAAAAGGTTGGGTTCGAAACATGTGGTGTCTTCACGAAGAAGTGAGTTCTTGCCCATACCAACATTCCCGAACTCAGCACGAGCCCGGGCCAAGCATCGTTGTACACCCAGCTCAGTAGATGCACCCAGATTGATTGCCAATATGTAAACATGGCGATAATTTATGTTGTCGTCCCGGTGCTTGTGCTTGACGGTTACATGCGTATGCCTACCGGTTAGAGAGAAGAAAAGGCCTGCCCAGCAAGCACGGAGATGGCTTGGAACAACCCCTGCCGTTACAGGAAGAATAAAGCGATGTTGCGGACGACCCGACTGTACAGCCCGACTTCATTTTATTGCACCATCGTCAAGTTGAGGTTTCGTTGGTAGGTGATCTTCCAAGAGCATGGGGCGTAAAGCATCATTGGTCGTTTGGACAGTGTGTACTGTTTGATATATTCCATGTGATCAAACCGTGGCGACCACCAACTGACCGCACTTAGTTATGCTTGTATAACATTAAATGTGCCGGGAGTTTTGGAGTAGTTCTAGAACCACGTGTGAGCATACAACGTGACTAGGAATTTTGGCAGCGCGCACAGCGTTGACAGTGTCTGCACACTGTAATCTAACCTTGGACGCCAGCCAGACAGCAGGGCATCAAACTCTTTCTCCACCTGCAAACGGAAACCACCGGACACCAACCAACCCATAGCCTCTCCACACACCGGCGATAGGTGTAACATCGACATATCATACCTTCAAGATATCCGCGTCCGCACAATCGACGTGGTCGTCGTGGACAACTGCCCCACTCCCGTCCGAAAATGCATGCAGCATAACAAGCCCAAGACAAGCGTCTCCCATGACCCTCCAATCGTGCCCCCCCCGGCCAAACGACACGCTTAGGGCGGCTGTCAGTGCCATTGCCGACGCTCCTTCCAAGGCACGCTCAAGCCTCCCGGGAAGAGTCGTGGCCCTGCTTGGCTTATTCTTGGAGACCCGAGACGCTCGCAGGGTTTGCAAGCGGCGTAGACGTATTTTCCCGATAAGGAGGAGGAGGTGGGCGCGCACTGCGGGGTGCGGACTGGCCACGTGCCGCATCAGCGCCTGGGAGGGGGTGTCGTGGGGGGAAGGGGGCATCAATGGTCCTCGTGTGTGACGAAAATGTCCCCATAGTCTGAACTGTTTTTTCGGGCTGCGCGTGTGCTCTGCGCACACCTCAGTGCACAGATACGGTTGCCGCTACTGCAGACGCACCGGTGTTCTTCTACTCGTTTATCCGTTGTTCTGCAGTAATACATACCTGGTACGGTTTTCGTGAGTCATTGGAATTGCCTCGCGATACTAAGGTACAGTGGCAGTGTTTCAATGTCTCGAGAGAGAGACTTTACCGCCAGTACAAGGGTATCACATTTCCTGCGGTGTCCCCGCTGCCTACGCTGTAATACCCTGTCTGCCTCAGTACTTGAAAACAGAGTTTGACGCAGAGAATGTCTCGAACCCTGCTTTCGCGACCGCACAGGTTGCCAGGGCCTCATGTGGGCGTAGGCAAATTGTCGCGGACATATTTGAAAAGTGTACCACATCATTTGGCGTACCGAAGTGAAAGATTGTCCACACCGCGTGGGCAACAAGGTGTCGACAACCTCCCAATTCGGCCCGCATAATGGTGTGCTACGTTGGTCAGTGTCTCCACAAGGATTGTTTCGCGCCCACATGGTGCAAGGGGGGGGAGGGTGTGGCCGCTTGTACACGCTTACTGCCACAGGGACTAGTTGGGTTCGGGGTGACTGTCAGAGCGCCGTTTTGCTCTGAACTGTTCCATTGCTTTCGGATGCGCGGCTCCACCCTAATAACCTGCTGTCAGTTGGGAGCAAGCACTCAGGTTTCAGATAGACCGACATGCTGGCAAAATAGACGTATCACGCTTTCGACAGAAGCCGATGCAGATGAATTGCTACAGCTCTGCATCTAGTTGCATTCGGCGATCAAACGGAAAACAAGAAAGGGACCGCGACAGGAAGGCTTGATACGGGACACGTGACTCACCGCTGCTTCCTCGGCCATTCTAGAAACCATCGACAGCCAACACTCTCTCCCCGCTCGTTCCTGGAGGCCGAGCTTCTCCGGTACCCCCAACAGTTTCTTCGTCTTCATCCCCCGACGGATCGCCGCCTCTCTGTTGCCCGGCGTGGTGCTGTCCGATGCCCTCCACGACCTCCAGCAAAGACAACCTGCAGAGTAGACGTTTGCATGCCACGTCCGCATAAGCAATCCTTTCGTGTTACATAATGAATGTTTGCTGAGAAGGCCGGATGGTTTGGACGAAGGAAAGCATTTAGGAGGGACCAGGACACATCTACATTGGGCATTTGCAATGTTGCCATCGAGCAGACTCAGTGGTCAACCAACAACCATGTGTAGTGCCGAGATCGGTCCGAACAACAATCAACTCGCATTCGTATCATAAGCACTGTAGGTATTTTTAAGGGAGAACACCACCAGGAAAAAGCACTACAGTACATATCCCTACAAGGTGCAGTATATGCCAAGGTCATCCAGGTGCATGATGGATACCTGGTACGGCGCAGCACCTTCCTACAGCAGTGCTGTGGTGTATGGGAGTTATGTAGGTGTGCCCCCTCATACGTACAGTACATCAGAAAGACCAATTAGGTTGTTCGAAGTAGAGATATACCTGGTACACTGTAGTGATCTTCTCAAACGATCTGCATGGACCATTGCAGCAGAAATAAATGTAATTCGTACCTCTGGTGTCTAGACAGCAGCAGTGATTATACATTTTACAGCAAAACTACAATATCGTACGGTATGGCCTCCTCATACAGTGAAAATATTACTACCAAGGGGTGGAAAACGTCGGTCCCACCTCACAGCAAGGAGAAGCCGGAGCGTTGGAAAATGCAAGTTCACCAAAGAAGATGGTGCGGTTTCGTCCACCTCGTCCGTCGGTGCCAGCCCAAACGCAATTTCGCCAGGCAAGTTGCCAGGCAGGTCCCGGAACGAGGTGCCAAGAGCTTGCAGCAAGCGCGGCTGGGCGTCTGTCGAGGGTAGAAAATATCCGATGTTGGCAAAACAAAATGCCACTACTGTACCAAGTATGTCGTGAGTATTGGGACTCCGTTGCTGCATGTATGGGGGGCAATTTCCGCCCACATGCAGCTGGCTTCTCATGGGTATTGTCGGGCGTGCTCACCGCAATGTACGAGACATTCCGAACGTGGGATCGTGATGGTCCGCCGAGGTTATATTGCGGGCTGCGAAGGAATTGCGAACCGGTCGAGTATTTCCTTCTTATCATTGCTGCTTTTCATCAGCACAGCATTAATCCTGGCAACATACCGTCTCAATACGTCCGCCTCGTACTGGTACATATCAGGTACCAGGTAGCAACTCAGCATATCGTACAGCAGAATTGGGCGATCTCGGGCGGGCCTTTCCCGGGCATCTCATGTGGTATTGTCCCGAAAAACAAATTCAAGGAAGGTCCAATGCTCTTCACAGTCAATTCGGCGAGGTTTGTTCAGGAATGCGCTGCATGCGACCATCTTCACGATTGAGTACCGGAACTTATGCTGCCGGGAAGTGGCACTGCGGAAGAACACCCAACCGCGACAGAGAGGCATTACACTGTGCAGAAGTACGAACATTACGCCGATACCATGCCGTAGGCCCTATGCGACCCCACATGCAGCGGTCGCCTTGCATAAATTCCCATAACCGGTCCTTTAACGCACCGGTGCGAGCAGTGTCTGAATGATCGGTGAAAACCCGACGTGCTCCGTACCGGCACGGCAGGTGGGCGAAGGTGTGTGGTCGCACGACTATGGCCGTGCATGACCTGAGTACACCCCCTAACGCACTGGCCATAATGCACTCGCCCCATGCTTTACCTTCTGCCATTAAGTTGTCTTCTCGGGCGGCGTAGGTCAGTGTCCCTGTGCCTACCCACCCCAGGCCTTTGGCAGCTGAGAGCAACGTCGAGTCTGCCAAACGGAGGGCTTCCAGCGACTCCGTCAAAAGCAGCAGCGTCTGCTTCTGTTCTCCGCCTCCATGTACCAGGCTCTGCTGGCGGCGAATCTTGTGTGATTTGCGAAACGGTTGGAGGCCCAATGGTGAGGAAGGCGCACGCCACAGAATTATCAGGGTGGGTTCGGCGAGGTGGAAGACTTTCTCGTTTTTGCCGCCACCGGGTAGCCTCTAACCCGTAGTAATTCATACTAAGGAGACCAGTGCGTTACTGAAGTGGTCTGAAGAGATTGGCTTACGCCAGTGGACCGCTGCGTTCGGGCCCCGCATTAATACTTTGCGTTCAGGGACCAAGTTTCAAGACGTATATATAGCATACACAATTTCCGCTGCGGTCGCATTTGCGGTATTCATCGCCAGTAAGGCCACCGAACACCAACGCTTGGTCGCACGGTTACGAATACATGTGGCACACCGCATGGGCCTGTTCAGTGTGCAACCTAAACCTTCTCCGGCGGAAACGGGAACATATCCTGTACCCTAACCCCTGGTAAGACGATCTATGATACTTAGTACGCGTCAATTATAAGCGCTACCGATGTGTCTCCAGAGTCTCCAGGGGGAGACTTCAAAGGCAATCGGTTGTTTCACCTTTGCTAAGAGCCTCAAGACAGCCGCAAGATCCAGGGCGTACGCGCCGTTGGCCCGGTATTCAGCGACAAGGGTCCGACAGTCGGTGACCGCCTCCTCCAGCTTGCCCTCTGCCACAGCGGCCTATCGTGCCGAGAGTGAGGCCAAGTAGTTGGGCGTAAAGGAGGTGTCAACGCCAGAGGTTGGTTGTTGCTCGACGAAGTACCAACCGGCAGCAAACCGAGGTAAATAGCTGGCATCCGATAGTCGTAGGCTTGCACAACAGGTGCGTGTGTCAGCCGCAGCAGTTAATGTCACAGCTCATGTCCAAGATTTCTCTTTTGGATTTCGCTCTCGCCAAAAGCCAACGTCGGGTACCGTATTCTTCAGGCTTGCTAACACCCTACACTCCATTTTCTTTTTGCCGCTATTTCATCGGACCGTGTAGCTTCCTTCGACGCTTGCCCGCCGGACCGTATTATTCACCGCGGGCAATCGAGACGATCCCACCAACTTTTTTTTCAATCATTTAACCGTTGTGGAGCTCATGTGTATCTATACCAAACTAAAAACCGACGAACCGTCTCGGACGAGCGTGTTGCGCAGTACTGTTATAATCATGCTGAGCTCGTGTCTTTACGTGGTGCCTAATTTTTGCGCTGACGTTTGCTATACTATATGATAGGGGCTGCACTTATTTGCTTCTGAGGAATTTTATATACCTGGCCCAAAAAGCGGCGTTCGAGATAGATATGAGAACTCACTATTACGGAGGAACAGTAGTAAATAGCACCTACGGTATACACAAAAACCTATATATGTACCTATTTTTACTAACAAAATTTGGTCCCATTTACTATGGTCCCCTGTAGTCGTCATATACAGTTTGACCCTCCCTCTCTATAAACGAGAAAATAACGGACGACGTCGCACCTGTGCTCCTAGCCGGCGTAGGCGGTTACATATTACAGCTTCGCCAACCGCCCTTGCCTCGTCGAGGCCGCTCCGTATTTGGAAAATAGCGTCCGCTGTGCGGCCCTGCAAACAGAATGCATCGAAAGTACGATCATGGTGCAGGCTACGAGGCCTAGGACCTCGAGCGATGGTCTGCTATATTTCGGGTAGATGGAGGACTTGTTGTATTGATGTCTCATCGGCGCTGCACAAGCAGCGTCACCACGAAGCTGGGCCCTCATGGAATGGCTGCCTCATACCAAAAGGTGTATCATGAATTTGTCGTCCGAAATGATGGTTCGACATTTATCAGGGGTACCTTGTCAGGCTAGTCTCGGCGTGCCCCAACGAAAATACTTGAAATGTCATAGAGTTCTAGGACATATAAACGAAATGGTTGTTTAGGATACCTCAACGGGATCGGTAAGGCCCATTAAGGGTTGAGGAGAAAAAGTATGAAATCAACTATCCACGGCGCTCGAGGCGGCAGTCATCCGTTCTCGCTGGCCCGATGTGTTGAACATAAATAATCGATCCCACACGATGCAGGGACGGAATCAGCGTTCACTGATCTCGTGGAACGGTTGCTTTGTCACAAGTGCTCGCATGCGAGAGAACAAGATCAGAACCAGGAAACCTAGATAATTAAGTAGCACTAATATGTGGCAAGCATCAGATCAGCACACCCTGTACCATCCAGGAAGAGATAAGAGCTTGTTGAGAGAAACTCGAATATGCGTGGCAAAAAGCTACGCTACTACCCACCTGCGTTTCTTACGCAAGCTTTTCTCGCGCGAGAATGTAGAATCCTTCTTCACTAAATCTTCACCTTTTGAGGCGTCTCGTTAGAGCAAGCTATAGAAGCGCCTACGCCGTATTCTTGGTGCTTACACCGCAAAAATCAACAGGCGCTACCGATATCCTGACCTGTAAGAGTGCCACTATGGCCAGGTCGTGCCGCAGCTCTAGCCATGCATTGACAACTTTCCACGGCTGCCTTTGCTCGCCCCCAAAAACGATAGAAGCTCTGTTTGGTGCTCCTTGGGTAGTGCTGTTGTCGCCGCGGCTGTATATCTCCGTTACTCGCGGCACAGGCGCCGTTGGCACGCCAGGACCTCCCCGCCCATGACGCAGGAGCACAGCTAGGCCGCGTGACGCATGGTGTCGGCAAACCTGTACCATTAACAGAGTCAGGGTTTACAGTAATATATCGTCATTATCTTACCATAGTTTTGCATATCATTGTTCGTGCAATCAATGCGTTGTACGTTAACGTGTTTCCCAGGTGCGGGGGTGTCAGGGACGCTCTCGGCCGTTCCGGCTCAGCAGACGTCATCAACGTAAAAAAATCGGGTCTACCGGGGGAAGGGCTGATGTAGGTGATTTTCATCCCAACAACATCGAAATACGATGGCGTTTGTGTAGGGGATTTCATTTAAACGTCACAGCCATATGCAGAAACCGAGAGCCCGAATATCCGATGGGAGCGACCGGCCCTGACTGAATGCTATATTCACCCACCCTCAATTTTCCGTCCAGCAAAGCAAGGCGACCCCTTATAAGCAGCGCGTCCGCCGCCATCGGAGGTGCCCAACCGTCCACCTTCCCCGGCGCCGTCGCCATGACTTGCGCTGCCGCGGCTGCGGCGCCCGTAGCTCTGGTTTCACTGTCCACACTGTCCCCGCCGGCAGATGACTGGGTTCCGGATTTCCCCGACCGGCCACTGTTTTGGGTTCCAGCAGACGTTGCTGCGATCGCTACTGGCGAGATGCGCTTTAAGATCACCTGGAGCGCGAAAGCGTAGGGCACGTTACATTCCGGGTTCTTACGAAAGAGAAAAATGCTTAGAGTGAAGTCTGCCTTTTCCCCGTCTCGTCTACTCTATAGGGATGTTGCCAACTGCCATCAACTGTTCGGGATAGTTATACACGTTACCTACTACTAATATGTCTCAGAGACTTTGCACATGTGCTCTTGGATATCACCCCCTGTGTTTGCGTTTGTATCATCACCTGGAGTACTTCACCCAAAATGCAGTCGGCCGTGTCCCGCACACGTCTCAGGACGGCGTCATCGCCGTCGGTTCCGTTGCCCCCGTTCGGCGTCGTGGGATCCTCGCCTACACTCGGTACGGCGTTACTATTGGCGAGTGCCAAGAGCAAGCGTGCACGAGCACGAGCTACGCAGCACGATATCTTCTCTCCGTGAATCTCCGCGAGGGTAGGTTCAACACCGAAAAGCCCACGCTTCAATATCCGTGCGTGCCTGCGGTTCGGTTGGAGGCGGTAAGATCAGGTCTGTTTTTTTGTTGTCCCATATCATTTTGTTGCGTCGGGAGGTTTAAATCGTTCGCTGCTAGAGAGCACAAGTGCCGCGTTTTTTCACCCTCGTCACCCTGAGAGACGGTAATATTGTTTACGGTGCACCAGGTATAGAACACCAAGCTCCTCTTTGCAATCGTTTTAGGCGTTGTGATATACTTATTACGTGGTAGTTAGGTGCAAGGCTAGGCCCAGGTGCACAACAACACTGACTGCTCCTCCGCGTCTGGTGTACTCGCGGGACTGCATTGTTGGCCGAGCGGCCATTCATTTTGAATCTTGCGGGACCGTCTGATGCTCGCAAGACGGGCTCTAGAGTCTTCAGAAAAATTGACGACCAGGAGGAAAGAGGGGGCCACTGTTCGCAACGAGGTAATGTTAGTGCCGTCGACTGACACCTTGGAATCTATTGACGGTATGAATGGTGAACTGCAGTAACTGGACACTTGCTAGACTTTGCTCCGGCTGCACGTCCGGCATTCATCCGTTTCGATAAGACTTGGTTGCTTGCCCGACCTAGTCACGACGCTGGTCGCACGCCCCGCGGCAGTGGATGGAAGCGTGATGCATGTGAACATCCGTCGCGCGAATGACTGGCGATATGCAATGGATTTACGCAGCGGTGTAACTTTCTGAGATATATTCCAAGGCATGCCGTACAGGCAACATTTCCCTGATGAAACTGCTCAGGGATGTACTCGGCCTCGTGTCTTATGCAACCGGTGAGGGTTGACATCGGGCCCGACGTCCAAAGGAGAGTTACGTTTTAGTGGTCGCTTATTGCGGGCAGCGCAAAGGCCGATAGTAGATAAAAAGCTATAAGGGGAGATTTTAACATTGAAGACACTTCTCAAGACCTTGGTATTTTCCGTCCCCATCCCTTCTCACCAACTGCTCCGTTATTCGACGGGCGGAAAACAGGCACTATTTGGTTAACACCTTGGAAACCGTAAACGTAATATCGGGCTGGCGGGGTGACGATAGGAGTGTAGAGGTCACCACCGGGTTAGCACCCACCTAGACATCACACCAGATCCGTCTGTGATGTGGGCCTTTGCTGTCGCGCCAGGGTTTCCGTCTGCGGCACCAGCGTCACCGATCAACCATGATACGGCGGCTGCATTGTCGGGGTGACCCAGAGGTAGACTGTTGTGGAAAGGGGCAAACCCGTAGAACGGCAGGCCGCTCTTGGCCAGCTGTCGTAGACAAACGGGTTGGGCAACAGAAGCAGGCGTTTTTTCAAAGTCACGAGACAAAGACGCAAGCTCTTTGAAACCCAATGTTCTGAGGTAGTGGGGGGGGGGGGAAGCGAAATATCGTACTCGGTGTGAGTATGTTGTACAGCTAGTACGTATATGTGAGGTAGCGAAAGGAGGCATAAGGTGGGCATTGACTCGAAGGTAGTTTTGAAATACATACAAGTACTATCATAAAATAATGTTTGCAGTTACATACCTCCCTGCTGTCATTGTCCGTTGCAGACGAGCCGCTCGCGGCTGTGGGGGGGGGGGGGTGCGTTCTTTCCCTTCCCTTGGTTTCCGATCTTGTCTTTTGCACCCTTCTTTGCTTTCCCCTCCGGCTTTCCTTTCCCCTCCGATGCAGCTGGTGGAGCGGCAGTCTGGGCATCGCCCCCCAGGCCGGATGCACGCCTATCCGTTGAGAGCGCAGACAGTTGAATTGGGCATTGAACGCTGAGCACAAGCGGTTTAAACATAAATAATTCACATGTAGCACTACGAAGGGTATTTTCGATTGTTATCCTGACGGTTCGGTTGGCCTTCGGTGGCAATGCAGCGAGAGAAAGGCAGCTCACTATACCTAGCGTTCAGTGGAAGCCCCCACGCATACGCTTGCCACCGCTACGGACGGAGAGTTCTGCTGATGGTACTGCGTTAACGTCCAGCGTAATGTCCGGGGAGAACGTATCAGGGAGAACCTTCCGGATACCGTTTTCACCTGTCTTACCCATCTACCCGGTACATCGTACTTCGCGGGCCTGTCAACCAAGCAAATTGTATTACGGACACAATGCTCGTGCAGGTTTTATCGTGAGTTTGTACCGTTATCGAAATCGGCCAACAAGTACATAATACTGATGCAAACAGCGCCAATGTTTGACATATTTCTGGAACCGTTGTTGTTTGTACGGCCAAATATGGAAGCATGGCACCTTCGACCGGCGTAGTCGCCTGTCGTTTTCGGTGTGCTCCCTCCTGACAGTACTCCAGCTAGAACCGAGGCTGCCTCCGCAGGGAGCCCGGCTTCTGCCAAGCACTCCGTCCTCGCTAACCTCACTTGGACAAGCTGCAGGGGGTCCAAGGTTACCCTTGATGCAACCTTAACGAAGGGAACGTCCGCGAGGAAAAATAGTATTTGCGAACGCTTCCATGAACTCGGTATTCTGCGATACACGTACCAAACCAATACACGTCACTCTGGTAACGCCGTGGGGCTCACAGATGCCCGTACGTTTTTTTTAGTGTAAAAAACTTCTGGAGACAGATATATGGAATATTTTATCTGGCGAAACCTGTTGTGGTGCTAAATTTCCACGTTTTGGCTACGCAGGGAACGCACGTGCTCCAGGATAGCTAGCACAGGAAACGCCTCTTTCGCCCGCCCGGCCGCACACAGAACTTCTTGGACGTGCATCAGGGAGGCCGAGAGAGCCGGAGCAGACAACCGGCGGTCGTCGGTCCATAGCCCCTGCCCCTCCAGTTCTGGTCCACCCAGAGTCTCCGGGGTGTACGAGGCGTAGTCGCACTCCCTCTGCAGCAAACGTGAGGTTGAGCGAGAACATGTGTTGCTATTGTTTGTTTCACAATGTTCACTATTCACACAATGTCGTTCGTGAGCAATCTCACTGTGTCGGCGCCTCTTTCTTCCGGGCATGGTGGCTGTAAAATTAGCGTAGAAGCGTGACATAGTAGGGGCGCGCACCCGCCGTTGTCTGAGGCGCGTCGCTTGAGGCGGTCTCTATACCAACCGAGAGACTGGCATTTAAGCAAAAATATACAATGGACCCGATGGGAAATCAATCCCACCGCCTGGGTCTGCGAGGAAACGTGGTGGCTAAATCACACGATGTCGAAAACTTCAGCCGAGAAGCCTCACCAGTGAGAAAATTCTTTAGGCCCAATACCTGCTACCCCCATCGTGGAACGCGTCGTACGCCATCTATCGTAAAAGCGCAGGCAGCTAGGTGGCATATGTCGCGCCAAGCGCAGTCGACCAGACAAGTAAATAGAGTCGGGAGGTCACCTGAGGAAAGGGAAGCGTTGTCTCCATCGGCGCTCTGAACAGTTCGGCCGCCATCAGGCAAAGGTTGAGCTGGCCATTCATGTCCGCCTGCGAAAATGGGCGGCGAGCAGTGCGATATTGATGGTTCATTACTGTAGTATTAATTTACGCAATTTCCCTGCCATGCGATTGTGTTCGTTGTATTGTATGCGATGTTCGCGGTTGAGTAGCCGCATATCCTTCGGTGACCGTGTCAATCCTGACATAAATACCTGATACCTGGGACTAGAATAATGAAGAAGGGAGCGGATCCTCCACGCCCAATGGGCTTCATAGATGAAGGCAGTACTGTGCTATCACGCGTTCCGACTAGGTTCTACTCGCGGAGGGAGGAGCAGGTCCATAAAACGACAAGGAGAGCGTGAGTTGATTCGCTAGTCGCAAACGGTCACGATGGAAGAACGACCTATGTCGCGTTTGTTGACGACTCGTGCGCGCTGAAATAGTGTAGTTAATGAATTGTTTTTCTTTTTTGTGCCTAGTTCTTATTTATGGAAACTAAAGGAATGAAATTAAGTTAAACTTGGCCACAAATCTGTTCTGTCGATCACGACCCGGCATGCGCAACGTATTGGGCACAGGTGAACTTGCTTGGGTTTTGGGCGGAAGCGAGGACTTCGATCGCCACGTACCTGCCCAGTGAATATGCTAAGCTTGCCGAGAACGGTTCCCCCGGCAAGGCAGCTCCACCCGCCTAACGCCCGAGCCAGGGACCCCCCTCCGCCCGGCGGTCCTCCAGGCGAAGGGTGAGCAGAGCGTAGTCTGTCAAACAGAAGCCTCCATTGCTCAACGGAATCCTGTTTGGGTAATGAAACGAGCCCCGGACCGCATGGCGGAGGCCGCTTCGATCAGTAGGCGTCGGTACAATCTCGTGTGGATTAATTATCTCGCTTAATGATGTATTGGTCCATAATCTTGTCACTTGACTGCTCTAGCACGCTGCTACGCGGAGCATGCGGAGCGCGGCTAGAACGACCACCTAAGTGGAAGGGAGCGACCAATGAAAAACTCGACGTTGCAGGTGCCTCGTCTATCGCGCGAGAAGCAACGAGGGACACACGACATACACTACCAAGCACTGGCTTCCCCGCGAACGTTGTTGTTTCTGGTGTCTATGGATCACGAGCAAGCCATCTCGCTACATATTTTCCAGCGATCAGTTGACGATGCTTTACATACTTCCCACAACGCGTCAAAGCTTGCTGGGAAACTGCTCTAGCTTCCAGCCGCGATCACCGCTCGTGCGCATATTAAGAAACGTGCCAATAGTATCTCCTGCTTTTGCGAGCTCAACTACCTTCGGGATGAGCCAAATTTAAATCTTGCGCGAGGTCTCACCAGCTTTGACAGATACCCTTCTGTGCCCATAGATAAAGAGCCAAGGGCATTGTAAATTGAAGCATTTCTCACTCACGAGAGCCGAGCAGAGACCGTCGATGGCGTCTGTCCAGCATTTGGCGGCCAAATCGTACTTTCCATGCAGCGCCTGAGATACGTTGGCGCGAAACGTCGAGTATGATGCATGTACTGCAATGCTCCGCTACATGGGTGACTACTACCACGTATATATTGCGTGCTCTGTTGTCCGAGTGAAGACCGGTCGTCGAATGCGCCATATTTCCGTAGTCGCTTAGGTTTCTGCACTACTTCATGGTATCCAAGACATACATAAATAAAATGCAAAAGCGAGAGAATAGTCGGTAGTTGTCGATTTGGGCACCACGCGCGTGCTACAAACTTCCAGATGTTTCCGAAATACGCCCACAAGACTCTGGAAACCTCCAGCTACTGACAACACGATAAACCCTTGAATGACGAATGCCAATATCCCAAACTTTCTCACATGTAGATCGCCCATATCACACAAAGCTTCCGTCAAAAGCTCTCGCTCCCGCTTTTGCCTCAACACGTCTACAGCTCGTCCGTACAGCTTCAGTGTACCCTTGAGTGACTTTTCCAGATCTACAGGATGATCGGTATCTTCTTCTTCTTCATCGTCCAGCGGCGTCGGCGACAGAAGCGCAAGGTATTCCGCCAGGGCTTCTCTTGCAGCATCGAGGGTGCTGCGGCCAATTCTGCAAGAGCGAGCAAGCATTCAGGGGAGATAGCTTGGGTGAGGTGTGTGGTCATCAGGGGGGCACACTGAGTCCACCCTCGGGGTTTCTTATAGGCACCATGAGTTTGATCGTAACAGTCTGTGATACTGAGGTTCGTGAATCAGTCACTGCAGCTACTGATCGTGCCGATGGTAAGCGGCATGAAGACAGAACTACAGCTGCCCTTCGAAATGTTGTCGCCCCTTCGCTGGACGGCTCACTTTTTGTCCTTCATGTAGGTATCTCTAGCCTGAAGAAGAGTGCCTAGGCGATGATCGTGGATCTGTTTCCGGACCCGCGCGTCCCCCACGGCCTCGACCAGCGGCTCCCTCGCCCGCTCGTGTTCAATCTCGTCCTTGCTTTTGGTTTCTACCGCTCTCAGCACCTTCCGACACGGACGTGAAATGCAAGGCACGGCAATGTGGAAAAACTGTACGTGCGCGTTTGTGCCATACATGCGCAGGCAGAACCCATTTCTTTCAACAGTCTCAGTTTCTGCGAGTACGCAACTTCGGCAACAGTATTTGCAACAGGCTCATATTACGGAGGACCATAGTAAAAAACACCTACGGTACACACAAAAAAAAACTATATATTTCCCTACTGTATTTTTACTAACAAAATTTAGTCCCATTTACGATGGTCTTCCGTAATAGTCGAAGCAAAACGCAGTTGGTGCTGCACTATAACCACTTGCGAAACCCGGGGATCAACTCAGTTGTCCCCTGGCGATCACACACCCGACTAGAACACCCGTACCCATGTTTCCGCCTGTTGGTGAACCCCAGCGCACATTCAAATGTAAGGCTATGCGCATGCTATCTTTGAAAGTCATGTGCAACATCAACAAGTATCCCGGCGCAAAAAAAGCCTCCCACCTTCCGTCGCCGCTTCTTCGCCTGAGCTGCTTGGAAGTTTCCGTCTATTGCCTCAAGCCGCGCTTCTCTCATCGACAGGAGAGATATCGCCAGAGAGCACAGCCTTTTTTGTGCGTACAAGACTAACGAGTAGATTCGATGCCCCCCGTGAAGTCCACCAGTAGATGCCAGCAGCCGACTTCCTATCTACATTATCGAGAAGGTCCAGCGAATCATAGACGAGGCAAGGGCCTAGGCGTTTGATAAAAAGTGACAATGAAAATGCTTCTTTCAGTTGCGCATGTCAAAGTCTTTTGTCGCTAGAACTCTACCCTTTCGACACCAACATCATGAGGGGGAGGTCCCCCCCTACGGCGTGGTAACGTTTCGGAACTTTTAAAGGACACCTCGTCAAGGTTGCCCCCCGTAAATGCCTCGGAACACAACCTTCACACCCTTTTACGTGCCAGCGGTGCAGGACACTGTGTCAATGATATGATGTTTCATTCTGTCGTGCACACATGGTTTTGTCATAACGAGGTCGTTCGCCGCCGGGGGCATACTCTCAGACACCCAAACCGTGGATATTTACCACGCTTTGTTTGTTTTTGTCTGGGCGTAGTCACGTCTCAGCTTCGAGGTACTGTTGCTTTTGTTCCCGAAGGTGATACATGTCCGTAAAGTTGCTCCAGCATATGGTTTGGGTGCCCGCGGCCCTGGTGGAGCGGAAACCGTACTCCAGAACCGGTACTCCACCTCGTTCTGAACGATTGGGTTCGATTAAACCAGCCTAACGATCATAGGTAACACATTGTCAATGTTGTTTGTCAGTGCTGGCATGTCTACAGATGTTTCCTACGTAATAAAGCCTGCTTACCTTGACCACTACACCCCAGCAACGGCAGCGGAGAATCCCTTGTAGACCCCACTCCACGAACCTTGAAACCCAGCGCACATCCGGTGGCACGGGGCAGCCGGTGCCGCTCTTTGGGCCATGACCGGTCCCGGCCATCCCGCCATGCTGCGTATGGAGGGATAACAAGATATGTCAACAAGGAACGGTTTGGTGGCAAGCTAGATCCACGAAGTCAGATAGAGTGAAGGGCGCACCTGATTCCCTAACAGTACGATCGCGTCAACAACAGGAACTCGTAATACGCATTATCCCATGCCGCCCATCCCCCGACTCTGCCGGCCTTATCGACCAAGAGAGTTTGCAACCTTTCTTGACCTGGAGTACGCCGTTTACAGGAAGAACATGATATATATCGACAAGAAACGGTTAGGTAACCAGCTAGGGGTAAGGCGCCAGGCGTATATGTCCCAGATGCCCTAGGCCTGCCATCGCATGCGCAACAGGAATTCGTACTACAGCACACATTTGACCGTATCACCAATCCGTGGGCCCTGCTGGCCTTTACAATCAAGAAAAAAATGGTGAGTCCATTGACGCGACGAAGGGAAGAAACATATCGCATCTCTGTCGCCTCAAGAACCCACCTCTACCCTGTCTTCGGCGGATTGCCTGGCCTTGATTTCCGCGCTATATGCCTCGGATCCGTCTTCGAAGTCCTCGCCTTCACCGGTGACGCCTGGAATAGCCCCACCGGAACGATTCGATGATGCCTGCATTCGGCCACCGCTCAGGGCATCTACCGTGTCCAATAGTGCCTGAAAATGGGACGTTCAAGGGAAATACATGTCGGGGAGGGGTGGAGATAGCAGCATATTAAGTACCAGGTCAATGCATATGAATTATGCTGTTGTTAGGAGCGACATCCGGCGCGGTGAAACTGCACAAAAGAGAGGAACGGAAAAGGACCGGAAAGGGGGTTGGCTGAGAGGCTGCTCACCTCCACGATATCGGCCCTCCTACATCGTAGAGTACAACGCATTACCCCTTGGTTCGCAGCTTCATTTTGCGCACTCCGGTTTTTCCCTTTAGCGTGGAATTCGTTGTTCTGTATGCGAAAGCTACCGTGTACCTGGTAGGGCACAGCGTTGATGTCCGTGGGCCCGCCGTCACGCCAACTTCGTATACCGACGCGATGCATGCTACGCCTATCTCTTACCTCGCAAGCCTTGGCATAGACGAGCGCATCGTGTACCTCCAGGGTAGTGGCGGACCTAGCCCCTCCCGAGCCCGACGATGCCCCCTCAGATTCGAGCCGGAAATCTTGCGGCGATAGCCATAGCGATAAAATGGCATTCCACAGTAGACCGCATGCTCCTTCGGCCTTCAGGCCACGAACACGATTAACGGGAATAATGGTGCAGTAAGCGAGGCAAACATGGCTAAACATACCAGGCAGCTGACAAGGTTATGGAACAGATAATTTACAAAGCGGCCTACTTTTGATTTGGTGCGTTCTTAGCGGTGGAAATCATCTCCCTCTTCTGTATAGCCAGGAACCTGGAGGTGCGCCCCATTTGAAACTGCTCCACCGCAATCAACCGGAGGCACAGAGAGCACTCGATTGTCCACGCGCAAGGTAAATTAAGTCAACTTCGCCACGTGCCACAACTCTGTGAAAGCTACACGCTTTCGAGAACGAACCGCTTTGACATGCTGAACACACGGTTGAGGGTAAACAACAAGCCATGTACCACTTATCGCAAGGTTCGTTACCGAGCAAAGCGCCATGTAGCACTCACTCTGCCTGAGCCAATGGACTTTGCCTTAACGGATCAGCACCTTATGGCTGGGCATCCGTTTTCTCCGGTTGGATGTTTTGTATCAGCTTCCTGCCACGAACTCGCGGTGACAACGTCCCACGTACAGTTAAGGCCTTCATGATTCACTCGGTGTGGACATCGGCACGACAAGGACCTTCCACATCAGTTCTCATGGTGACTACGTACACCTACAACTTCGACGCCTTGACGCTAGGTTTAACCGTTGCGAAGTGGTGCGCGTAGAGATGACCCGTAAGCCTCTTACCTTTGTCCACGATCTGCCCCACCTCGCTCGACTGGCTGCCCTCGTCAAGTGCATCATGGCCTTCGGCAAAAAAGCAGCCAACGCCGCATGCGCTCTTGCCCTGGATTCACCACCAGCATCCTCGCCGTCGCCACTCATTAGCTCTCCGACATCACTGCCCTCTGGATCGATCCCCCCGTTAGCAGCGGCAGAACCTGATCTGCTGATGTCCGGCCAAGGAGTGCCCTCATCCTTGTCGACGCCGAATTTAGGTAAAGTTGTGAGCAACGCAGTTTGGAGGATGCTGATGATGATGTTATCATACTAGGCCATTTCCCTCAACGTTAGTCTGTGGATAGCGTCCCGTGGGGCGTTCGATACACAAAAAAAAACGCCTAAACAGCAGGGAGATCTAAACACCATTCCAGTGGACACACAACTAACACAACTAAACGCAAGAAAATTGGAAGTCATGATTGCAATGCAATTCACCCCGAATCTTGACCCCCCAAATCGAGAAACTACCGCCACAGTTTGCCGAATAGCACGAACATCGTAACTCACCTCAAGCTGCTCTATGATGAACCTTTCGTCGATCTCAGCAGTGCTCGAAATGTCGTCTTTCTCTCCCGCCTCTTCTCCCCACTCCTTCTCGAAGATGTCCGCCCCAGTGGCAGAAACATCCGCAAACGGCCCACTACCGTATCCCCAAGGCCGGTGTGCCCTTGTCGCGCCCATGGACCGTACGGCCCCCATCGGGGAGGTCTCGTTCGGGGGCTCGGGGATGGGAGAGCTGAGGTTTCTAGCGGCGGCAAACGCTAGCTGCAGCGAAGCCGCTCCAAGGATATGTTCAACCTCGGCAAGCCATAGGAGCTGGGACGATTCGGCAGGTGATGGCAGCACACCGCTCAAGTCTTCCTGTGATGAACTCTGTGGAGATGTTGGACAGGTACAAAAACAAAGGAGGCGACAAATATCGGCTGGTGTTATGATACTGCATGAAACACGTGGGCGGTCGACGGTATGGGGCAGACGATTAGGCGTTGTACGCCAAACGATTATGACTCCCATGTTGGCGTCGACCTGTAATGTTCGAGACTTCTGGTGGCTGCATGCAAACGTACCAGCTTAACAAACTAAACCGCTATCACGACGGTAGGCCAACAGCCCGCCCATCAGCCATAACTAACCGCAATGCACGCAAAGGTACCGAACTCCTACCGTTCGTTTATTGTTCTGGTTGCCTTCCTCAAGCGGCTTGGCCTCCATGTCTTTAACTGTCCCTGCACCGCTAGCCTGTCCGTCGTCCTCGTCGGCCCCCTCTGGTTCTATTACCACCCGTTCCGCGGTGTCGATGTATGGAGTGGTGGTAAGCGCACCCTCAAGCGCTAGGACCTATATTTGAAAATTGGTGAGCAAAATAGATGTTATTCAGATAACACATCGGCGCGAGTCGACAAGGGGAGAAAGTGCGAACCTTTCTCTCGACAAGAATGCAAGCTGCGTACCGGGCTACTATGTGACATCGACGGACCTCAGTTACGAATGGGAAAGGAGCAAAATAATCAGCAGGGCGAAGATGATATACCAGATAAAAAAATAAAAAATTAAGTAAATCATACCTGAGAGGCTATAGTGAAATTCGTACGGAAAACATTTCAAACCAACGTAAACAGAGTTTCGTTCGCATGCATAGTGGGGTGCCCGAGTATACATTGCAGCCTACTTCGCTAAAAAGAAGACTGCGCCGACTATTGGTTGGGACCATCCATCAAAAATAAGACGTTGTGCCACCCACACTCACGGGGTGCAATGTGATACGTCCTTACCTTCATGTTGGTTCTTACCTCGTTTGGTCTGCGCAATGGTTCAGTCGAACTCGTGAGATGTACTCAAGTACTCGTCGGCACCACAGATGCAAGGTGTTGCTAACGCGTATGCAGAATATTTACAGCTGAACAATCCCTACGGCCTGTAGATGTATACTGTACCTTCGCGGTGAGCGGCTTGACATCTGCAGCATTCAGAAGGGAGACACGATTGGCCAGCGCCTCCGCCCTCTCAGCGTCGCGCATACTGCCGGTGGTTCCGTTGGTTGGTTCTAGCCAGGAGATAACCTGCACCATAGCGACTGCGCTTCAGACCCCCCTTCACCATTTCGGTAATGACAAAACTCTGCCAAATCGATTACGATATTTTGAGTTATAGCGTATTTAATGTATTCTATCGTGCATGTGCATACATCCCACATGCAGCAGGCTTAGAGAAAAGAATATATAGTCCCGTAAATGGTTGAATCTGCACGCTTTGGAAGCGAGGTCGATTTTTTGGGGATGATCTTTTGCCCTGTGGAAGCGTGCATTGGGCCACACAAACGATACCCCGTACTTTCATGTTTCGCGTGAGCCGTTCACAGCTTCGCTGTTACATGATGTGCACATGCGCGAGCGATTGATGTTGAGCTTCCCTCTGGGAGAGTTTCCATTCAGATCGTAGGCCAACAAGAAACATGAAGAGTTCGCCTTGTGGAAACGAAGCAGGGGTGTGACATGCGCGAGTGTTTCGGTAATGTTCTTCCCGCACCTGCTGGGCCATGCCGCGATCTAGAGCAATTCGGCATACTCTGCACACGAGTCGGATCCGATCAGGATGCGAAGCCAATGCTTCTCCCACTAGTAGCGCCCACGCTTTCGACGGGCTTTTGTGGGCCGTTGAAACGACCAGCTCCACTTCCTGCTGAAGAAGCATACCAACACCAAACGTGTCCGAAATGTGGCGTATTGTGATGAGGCCGTTGTTTTCTTATAGGCAACAAAATCCTCTTCTTAGCGGTGAACGTACAGGCTTCCAATATATAGTTAGGCTGTCCGTCTTTCTATATACTGTCTGTGTGCAACAGCGTCGTCTTTATACATACTGGATTGGGAGAGCTGTAGGTGACCGATTTCCACACGCCTGGCGCCTACAGAAGCGGGCGAGTTTAAGCTAGCGCGTGTAATTGTTTTCGAGGCAGGCCGTCTCGAGGTGGTCGCAGCCCTCGGGCGGCCGTGGTTTTGGTGGCGATGCGTGCTGTGTGTTTCGGGTGCAACGGGATTTGTTTCTTCAGTTACTACTTCGAAGTTCGAACGCACACGGCCTGCTCCAAGTATGAGGCCGCCTTGCCACATGCACTTCTCTACGACTACGGGGGATTATAGTAAATAGGACTAAATTATTAAAGTAAAAATAGGTAAATATAGAGGTTTTTGTGCATGCCTTAGGTCCTATTTACTATGGTTCCCCGTGATAATAATAGAAAATGTACGGTCGTCGGGGTGCTACGCTGGTTCGCATCGTTAGCTCGGCTTCTCTCGACTATCCGCACTAGCTGTTGAGCGTTAAACGCCTGTACCCCTCTTCTTCATTAACCCAGGGGCAAAACCTCCACGTGTACGCCCCTGGGGTCGATCAACGATACGGAAAAGTTGTCACCCTCTGCACAAACAGAAGCTCGGTCTTTGTCGGTATGTTGGGATACAACTACGTTTTTGCGGTCCCTGAGTCAGTGTCCCTTGGGCGGCCTCGAGGCGGTGGCCTTGTTCGATGCGTTATGACACGGCTTCTTCGATTATCATCGTCGACATGTGACTGTTAATTCCATTGTCATAGTTCTTGGCAAAGACGCTGCATCACCTTCAGTGTCACGGCCGACGGAATGAGGCGACCTTGATCCTTCTCGCCTCCCTCGCCAGCTTTCCCGGAGGGTTCTCCAGTCACAGGTCCATTCATACCAAGCGCTATCTGCAACTTCAACAGTGCATCGCCCGCCATCCCATACCCCGGCAACCCCATCCAAACATCCACTAGTGCCGTCTGCAAGGGAACGTTGCCATTCCGCGTAGTACCATCTTCCTCGTCCGCGTCTGGTGCCGAGACCTGCAGGCATCGGAACGACAGAGTTTCCTCAGAGGTGGGTCATGTTACCCCTACCGTCTTCTTCACCACTTTTCCCGCCCTTCCGGATAAACCTACAGGGTTCTTGTGGCTGGCTCAAGGCGATACCCATGCCGACCAGACGCACGCCGGTGGCCTCGTAGCCGCTAGGTGATACTGGCCTAGACGCACACGGCATGTCTACTTCCGTTCATTGGAGATGTCACCAAGGAAGGCGTGAGTCACGTAACGTTTTATGTACGCTGTTTGTGCAGCGGTCCTCGCACTCGCAACTCTAGTAGGAACGTAGTAGGCACACCTACACTATTAATAGTAACCAGCATTCCGGTGAGCGACTTTGAATTCCGTAGGACGATACTGATGCACTGCTTGACTGCAGTATCTCGTGATTTTGTGTCTCCCTCAGACAAATAAAGAGTAAGCCGTACCCCACTATACCACCGCAGATAGCTCTAGACTCAACTCAGAGTACCGCAACGCGCGACGCAGAGATATTGAACCCAGGGAAGCTGACCTTGAAGGCGGTTGTCTCGGCGGTGTTTGGTTCAGGTCCTGGACCATGCTCCAAGAGCGCGTTCTGCGCGGACGTTTGCTCTCCAATCTCGTGGCTTTTAAGGGTTATCTACGTCATGGATCAGGGAAACGTATGGACACGTGATGGTGTCAAGTCAAGGGGTTCGAGTGGAAACGCCGCGAGGCTCGCGTTGGGCACGCCATCAAAAACCTTGAACGAGCACTACTACCGTGGGAAATGTGAACGGGTTATCTCCACGTATGGATGTTCCTCGTCAGCGAACGCATACCTACTCGCTCGGCATCATCGTTGTGAACGAATAGCGTGACTGATCAAATGCACCGCAACGCCTCTGGAGGTCAGCACGACGCCACGCCTAGCCTCTTCAGTTGATCGGTCGACGACAGCCGACGATTCGCGTTAGCGAGTACTGGCAGGACACTTTTCTCACCAAGTAGTTGGGATGTGTGTCACGCAGCCACGCCAACAAGGTACTCTGCCTTTCAAATTTGACCACTTAGCATTTGAGCGCGATCAGCGGGAGTTGGGTCGGTTGTTCACCTGATAAGCGAGGCACGTAAAAGTGGCCTTCATGGCGTCATCCCAGCGTTCCGTCGGCACTAGTGAAAGACACTGGTGAAGTCCACACATGACCTGGGGGCAACGGAAAACAGAACATCGACTTCCTTGAGAAGGGTCATGGGCGGCTTGAGCGAATCACCGGCGCAAATGACGAGATTGTCGTACGCCGCTCTAACGTTAAAGCCGAACAAGATATTAATAAATGTAAAAATGTTCCCGAATCGTATTGAAGCTTCAATGAACAAGCTACCTGAACAACCGCGGACCTGTGCACCAAAACAAAGAGAACCTTCTTGTGTGACGACGTGTGTGAGTTGTGTGTTTGCCTCGACAAGCCTTTAGACTCATTGCAAACTGCCAGCGGTGCGCGATTGTGATATATATACTAACCCTGTATATAGTGAGGCTACTGCAAATTAAACAAATTTCAGCTCGGCTTGACATTGCGCCCGTAGACCCTTGCCTGAAAAAGAAGGTGGCCCATTGCAGATACCCGTAACAGCGGCAGCAGAAGGTGGTATGACCTCCAAACCCCGCGAGAAACAAGATCCCAGTCTTGCAAAAGCACGGCTACTTCGCAGGCTAGCGAAAGTCGCTTCAGGCTGACCAAGGAGCACACCTGGTGCGGTGTCGTGGTGACAATGGCGAGAAGAAATGGTGGTGACGGTGTCAATGCATCGTTCAGGGCTTGTGTGCCATCATCAGGGGGAACTTGCCATCAAAACATCACGTGCAGGACTAAATGCAATGGACGTTGGCCCCTTCGCTCTCTACTGCAGCCGTAGCCCAACCCAAAAATCCCCAACCCGCCCCCCCAAGGCACCGGCCCGCCAATACATTACTATGGTCCCCAATCTAACCGCCGCCAAAAACAGCGATAGCATCAAGACACAGGGGATAAATAGAGCCTGCAGAGCTGCCGCACGTAGCTCCATAGAACCTCGTTGGGGAAACATCACCTGTTCTTCGAGAGAGGCGCCGTCACCGCCGCCGCAAACGCCACCCGCTTTTTTTCATCGCTTCCTCATCCGACGTGTCAACCAGCACGAAGCAAGCCTGAACGAACGCCTGTGGCCCCAGGGAAGAGCGAAAAAAAACAACGAGCGGAGCTATCCCAGTCAAGAATAAAATGTGGCTTGGCCTGAATCAAGTGCTGATCGCATCGCTTCAGGTGCAAGGCCAATGTGGAGTTGGGTACCGCGTATGCTCTTGTTAAAGATTGCTATAAGTACCAGGTTAATCCCTTAAGACATGAGTAAACCGCTCCCAGGAATAGATGACGCAGTCATCCTATCGCTGACGAGGACCGTGCGAAATTTCTTCTCCGGAAGCATCCTACCGTAGGGGTGGGCCTAAATTTCATTAGACTTTTCGCTTGAGGTGCTCTACCTATACCTCACACAAAAACTGATTTTTCGAACATAGTGAAAGTGCCATTTCCCGAAGAAAAATTATATTTAGGTTACGAATGTCACGAATAATATGGTAACGTACTAGTAGAATTGTGCCGATATGATGTAGTTCCTCAGTGCCCTTGAGGCGTCCCGTCGGTGAGTTTTTTTGCCACAAAACGGTATACCCTTATACCGTAGCACCTCTCTCCGCGGCCTTCGCGGCGTCCTCAAAATCCTCACCTGTAATAATCCTCTTGGGCACCGATCAAGGGCCTTGGGCATGAACGCTTGCCCGAGAGAGGGGCTGGCCATCCAACCGTCGCGCATATCTGTTGTAACCCCGATGCTTTCGTTATCTCGTCCGGACTGATGCGGTCCTCCTCGAGACGTGCTGTGCTTTATGACAGCCCCTGCCGCTACCAGCTCTCGGTACACTTCATTTGCCGACTGTGATGGAGCAGCGTTAAGGAACTGGTTAGCCAACGTGTTTGGAGAGACACCCCCCACGTACTATGCGAAAGTTGGGGAAAGCGCGGGTGGGCGTTGGATAGTGACCAGTCAACTCGGGGTGTTCACGAGCGACACGTTTCAATGGCTGTGCACTGGCATGTAGAAGGTCATGATATACTGTTTCGCATACCTACGGTTACTCAAAGCGCGTGAAAGACCTATGCTGGTTCCGTAGAAGGTAACCTCCGCCCACCGCATTCTGCTTGTCAGGGCTACCTGCGACAACTCACCTGCCCAGCCAGCGAAGACCATCCGAGGGCGAGCGCCGTTCGTGATAAATACGCCCAGCATAACGGTAACGGCAACGGGTTGAGGGTTTCCACTGGCGCGCATGTTTCTCCGACACCGTCGCCGATAGGATCTCCATGCTCGTCGAATGCTGCGACAGCAAACACCTTGTATGAGCGCAGCGCACATAGAGGCGTCGGGTTGTTTGGTTCAGATTGTCATGGGAAAACGTTTGAGTGGTACGCCGTGTTTCCTATGCTCGAAGTTGGCCATGTTAACGAACGATGTGCCTGCACTTTGTCACTGCCGGTCTCCTCAAATAGTGACAATGCCCGTGCTCGCAAGAACTGCAGGAATCACATAAGTTGCCGAAAAATTTACCTAAAAAGGGTTAACTACCTGTGCTTGTCACGCTGAACGGCACAGTTGAGTTTGAGTAGACAGCTCTGAACTTGAAGAGCAGCATCGATATCGCTACGTGGCCTGCTTTCCACTATTTTGCGTTTAACAATGGAGTCTTCAGATTTCTCTGGATGCAAATGCTGGAAACCACGAATCCATCAAAACTGGAAGGGGAATACACCTAATTGCGGTGGGAAGAAAACGCCCAGGTTACCAAGACCGGCTGCCAGCGAACGATCTGGCCGGAAAGTCCCATCATCCTGCCAACCCTCACGTCCGGTGAGCTTGAATCAGTCACGATCTGCAAAATAGTCCCATTCGCTTCCGGCTTGTGTGATAAGGAGAGCGCTAGCGTATGCGCGGGGTCTGTGCACGTGTATAGCCATAGTGTTGTACTCTAGCGTGATCGCCAATCAATACACCAGCGTTTAGAAGTTATCCCCGCAACGGCTACACCTCAAGTCTTCGGATC
This sequence comes from Macrocystis pyrifera, assembly GCA_031763025.1. Classification (NCBI taxonomy): domain Eukaryota; class Phaeophyceae; order Laminariales; family Laminariaceae; genus Macrocystis; species Macrocystis pyrifera. Next base: position 4,627,770 of record JASSKH010000014.1, read on the forward strand.
ACTCACATAGCTCTCGTTAGGTGCAAGCCCACGGATGGATACGGCACCACACACCCCTGTCTCCTGGTCGTAGGGTATTGGAACCCCGAGCCCTGAATAGCGAGTGTTGCCGAGGGTAACGCTCGTACCGGCTCCTTCGGGCTTGCCGTATACGCAGACCTTCCAAACGATATAAACGATAGCGGTGGTTGGGTCGTTCGACGGCGGTCAACATCGGTTGGTCGACGTTGGTGCAAATGTACCGCACGTGTTCTGCGTGCCCGAATGACCACGAGGGGGAAACAACTCTGCGCGTTCTTGTGTGAAGTACTACATGGATAAAGTCGTGCGGGCGGAGACTATCTGACTGAGATCGGGACAAACGCGTGGTACGTTAGCAGCACCATACCGTTCTGAGGCTCCTTCATCACTCGCGGAGATTTACAGTAAACCTCACCGAACAACTGACGTAGCTAAAATGGTGTGCCATGCCCGATAACCCGATGGGCTAGGTATGTCACGACTGTTGGACTAAAGTAGCTTCCCGGTTGAGGAGACCCTTCAGAGAAAACTGTTTGAGCTAAAGCGCGTGCCCTATCCTTCAGTAGCAAGGCTCGAAACACAGCAATACGACGCCAGACATGAACTTCACTTCTGCCCTGATTTATGTCTATGGTGACAAGATCGAAACACTACTGCTGTAATGCTGCACCAGAAGCGCACGTGAGTACCTTAGCAACCCTATGTTGCGCTGTCTTCATCCTCCCGCTCTTTCCGGTCGCCGCAGATGTCCTGATTGAGGTGGCGTTTGACGAAGTCGTCGTCTGATGACGACCAACGCGGCTCTTATTACCCACAGCGTCGGGAGTGCTGGTCTGCCTAGCTTGGCAAGGGATCGGTGACGGTAGCAGCTCAACCGAAGTGTGAGACCTCGAAAGAAGGGATGGCGGGGGCTGGATCCAGCTGCATTTCCGGTCGCACCCCTCCGACGATGTCCTAGCCGATGAAACGCGTCCAGCTGTAGGGAGTAATACCTCTTTGGCTACGCTGGGAGGGAGCATTTCGAGAAGGGATTGTTCTGTTTTCGTTGCCTGCCTGCAAGAGCGGGAAACACGTGTTCAGCCGGGGGTAGGGAAGAAGGCCGTTTATTCACCCTTGCTCGTCAAACACCTTTGGTTTGGTCTGCACTCGATCATGGGGCTAGGGATATAGGTTCCGTCAGCGAGTATCCTGGCAATGAGCGTGGTTCTCGTCGAACGCGGCCAAGCGGCGGTGGTATCGCTCGAATGGGTTACCGGCAACCTCATGACAGTGGTATGATTCAGGCTTCGTCGTACAAAGTCGTGCATGCGACGAAGTTAACAAGCCTTTCCTCCCCCCGGGCTTGCTCCGGTACCCGCCGTGTTTCACGCTCGGACCCAGCGCCCTCCCTTTGCGCTGCGATATATTTCAAGTTTATTTTCTCTCACGCTAGCGTGCTTCTGCGGGGGTTACCTGGCATGAGCTGCAGGCTTCAAGAAGCCCACATTAGAGTCGGCACCCTGAAATACACCAGGAAATGGAGGGTGACGATGAACGTCAAGAAATGTGCAGTAGTTGTTCGTACCGAACATAAGGTGAACCGGTAAAATTCAGTTGGAAGTGGGGAGAAGAGATGAACTGCCAATCGTAGACCAGTATACGTAGAGGTATCAAAATACTGCTCTTAGGATACACATATAGCGAAAGTAACAGGAAAGGGTAAAACACACGTAGGCAAAATGGATGCGATCCTAACAGACTCGCACCTTGACACTAGGATCAAGAGATGTATCCTGATGAGTGTGATAGTACCAAAGCTAGAATATGCAGGAGAAGTATGGGAAGGGAACGCGAAACTCGTAAAACAGTTGGAAACAGTGCAAATGACAGCAGCTAGAAAAATCCTAAGATGCTCAAGTACGACTAGTAATACAGTATTAAGAGTGGGAATGTACCCACTCAAGACGAATAGAGACATGAGAAAGTTGAAATGACAACATAAAATAAGGAACATGCCAAAAAAGAGGTTGCCGGCCATAGTTGATAGAGCTGTATAGGAGAAAGTAACAAAAGGGCGTGCTGGAATAAGGTAGGATCGCGTAGTTGAGAAAGTATGGAAATAAATAGGGGGAAATCAAGAAGAGGTGGTGTTCGCCAGGAAGTTTAGGAAGTACAAAGCAGAAATAGAAGAAAGGATAGAAAGAAGGGAAAGGCTAGAGCTAAGAAACAAGGTGAAATCGGCAAAACACGTAGAGATATACGGGGGAATAAACGAAATAATAGGAATGAAAAACGTATTTGCACGACCCAAAGGACTTCGTGAAAACGCTGAAACTGCGATTTCGTGTAGGTGACCTGGACCTGCCAGAAAGAAGAAAGAGGTATACCAGTAGCCGGGAGGAGAAGGTAGTAGATGCACTAGTGCGCACCGTGTGGCAAAACAATAGAGAGTAGAAATTACATAGTAGGAAAACGCGAAATGTACAAGGAGGAACGGGATGTGCTAGAAGAAGAAATGAGGGAAATAGACGAATTTGACGGGGAAGAGTTTGATACACTACATAGCAGCGAGGAAACGATCGCTATCCTAGGAGATAGATGGTGGCCACAGGCGGCCAAACAAGAAGGGGATAAGATTAGCAAAACGTTTCTATATAATATATGGAAACACTGTAATGAGCGCCCAAATATTGGAGGTGTCTCTATTAGGAGTAGGAACGGTGCTCCGTCTCGAAAGGGATGCGTGGTCAATCATCAAAGGACTAAGACAAGCAACAAATGAGTACCCCCCCCCCCCCCCCCCCCCCCCCCCCCCCCGCCTAGTATTATAGAATATTTTGATACTGGGCATATCCACTGACGAGATGCTTGCTTGCCTGAGCAAGCCTGCAGCTTCCGTGATCAGTGCCTCCTGGTCGCTTCTCTCAGTCCTGAAGCGAGCCATTGTTGCCAGCAGCACGGCCCTTGCGTACGGGTTCCGACGGTACTCTGCCACGAGGCGCGCCTCCGTCGCCGGGCAGCTGTTCACCTGCAGCTAGGAGAGAGACAAAGCAGGGGGGGGAATGCGTCTCCGGCATCGGAAACAGAGGACCACGCCATGTACCCCCGAGCCCGGGCTTAAACAGTCAACGAACAAGGGAGTGGAAAGGACACACGATACGAAATTTAAGCCGCTCTGGACCCAAACATAAGGAAACTATAAAAGTTAACGTTAAAATGAAACGGTCCTTGTATTTTCGATCAGAGTGGTACACGATACCTGGTATACGGGAGTGCAGGAGTGCACAACAATAGCCAAAGCCGACACCCCGCTGCCCATTTTTGAGGCCCAGACAGGGCGAGTGGATGGTACACTTGAAACCACGTAAACGAACACAAGAACATTTTTTCGCAAAATTCGTCCAAACCACCCCACCCCACCGGTATTGCTTTCAATTCCGACCTGTTTAAGGAGCGTGGTGCCGTTTCGCCGTTGAGTCTTGTCGTGCACCCCTTGGAAATATGGCAAGCTTGACCCTGTTGGTACTGCACTGTACGTGTACCTAAATTCGACTCCAATTCCAAGCGTTTTGGACCCACAACGGGACTTCAGAACTAATATGGTTAAGGCTGCATCTGCACCCATTCACCGGTGAATAAACAGAACGAAGTCCGACGACAATATATTCCAGGTATTTTGTAGCCTAGCTTCAGGACTTCTACATAAAGAGGTTAAGGCTGCATCTGCACCCATTCACCGGTGAATAAAAAAAAACGAAGTCCGACGATAATATATTCCAGGTATTTTGTAGCTTAGCTTCAGGACTGCTATATGTATATGCGTGCTGAGAATTGCTGGAAAAATGGAGCGTGAATACGCGGATGTACGTCGCCAGCCATGGTAATTTTCGACATGCGGTGGGAAACAAGTCGACCGCATGTGCTGCAAGGAAAACGCACCAGAACAAATCAAGCGCGAAAAAAACGAGCCGAGATTGCCGATGCCCTCATCACTCAAAAGGGGGGGCGTACCCATAAATATTAGGAGCTTGACACCCCCCCTGACACCCCCTCCCGCGCCTCCAATTCTAGAACCGTCAGAACACGGCGCGGCCCGGATAAGGTACCCCCCCCGCTGGTACACTGACCTGTAGTCTTCCATCGTTCTGTCCGACCGCATGCAGCCCTTCAACAACAGACTCTAGAGTGGTGCCAGAGTCTCGCAAGATTCCCGCCTCTTCCAGTGCGGTATCCCTCCCCGGAATCTGGCCAGCTCCCGCCGCGCATGCCACCGCGTCCGTGCCCACCAGCGCTTTCAGCACGTCGCCGCCTATGCCACCGGTGTCTCGCAGGGGGGGCACAACAACGGACCATCCTCTCGTTAAGGACCCAGCCGGAGTGTCGGTTTTCCCCTCATAGTCGCCAAACGTTACCTGTGAGGGAAAATTCCGTTGTTCCGGGGTGTCATGAGGAAACGGACGGGCGGGTGCGGTGGTGCATTGTACATGAAGGTCGGTGACACCACGACGAAATTTGTGTTCATCTGATACCGTGTTATAAGTTGCCTTTTCCCCCAAGAGGTCGTTACGAGGACACGCGCGCGCGGGAGGGGGGAGGGGAGGTGAGTCTAGCTTTAAAAAAAATGTATCAGACAGCGCAGCGACTCCTGTCGCCGTCTAGTACAACAGGCACACTCGATAATTGGGCAATATATGTGTCGTATGTCCTCGGGCGGACATTGCAGAAGCTCCAATAATTCGTAACGACCACCACTGCTAGAATGAACACAACGCGTTGTTTTTACTATTTTGGGGTGCACAGTGGTTGCGCCAGTCACATACACAAAACCAGGGGTGGTGTATCACTTGTGAGTTTTAATATCGGCTGCAGTCAGATGCGCAAACTAACCATGGGCTGAACTGCAGTATTCTGGATCAGTGACAGTGACTATTGGCGTTGCACTTCAGGGTTGTGAAGGTTTCAAACGGGGGCCGGGTCTTGGCAGCGATACCTACCAGATATACTGTAGACTTTATATGCAGCTACTACACGTACTACATGTATGGAGTGTTTTTCGCAAGGGAATGTACACGGGTGCACACATTATCCCACTGTGGGGACTTCAACATGCAATCATCCCTCGCGGAGGGGTCACAGTTCTGTTCCCGAGAGGTATGTTTCGGACGGGGGCACACTACTCTGAGCGTACATACGATAAACGTTTAGGCCTTAATACGAATACTAAACGTTTCTCGCATTGCCGTCCATAGTGGTCGTAATTACAGCCCACACGATGGACCCGAATACAACATATCCTCCGATGTTTATGCCGGTAAACGAATTTTATCTCTCTGATTACTACAGTATTTTTCCCGTAATAGAAGGCGTGCTGGGAGGCGGAACTGGCGTCGATCCATCGCGGATGACCACTAGCCTCCAGAGCCATTTTCGGGCGGCGAGCATCGACGATAAGCGGTAGACGAACAAATATTTTTTGGGTAGGAGGAGTGGCGGGCAAGTGCATGAACGGTACAGCCATATGGACGTTCTTATGAAGTACGGGGAGTGCAAGATCGCAACCATCGCACGCGGAAGAGTGGGGGCAACAGCATCCGCGGGCCGTGGCGGAGGCCACCCGTTCTCGATAAAATATCGTTCATAGGGGCTAATGTTCTAACGTCTCCCGAGAAATTTTGCAACCTCGTATGCAGTATACTCCCACGGGTCTATCGAGGCCGGACCCACTAGAGGCCAAGGTAGAAGTTGGGATTCTATCAGGACCTGAAGCAATTCGATCGGAAGGAGAGCAAGACAGCAGCGGAGCTGCGGCGTCGAAAAAAAAAAAACGGCAAACAAATAACAGCCCATGACTATCGAAAGATGAATTCGAATGGCTGGCAACAAAACCTCACGATTGTTCCCGCATGCTTGACTTCAGAAATGCTGTGCAAGTGTAGGTGTGACGTCATGCCGAGGCATAGAGGTCTCGTTGACTCCAAACTGCCGTGTATATTACACTATCACGGGGGTCCATAGTAAACAGGACCAAATATTGTCAGTAAAAAAAGGAAAATATATAGGTTTTTATGTATACCATAGGTCCTGTTAACTATGGACCTCCGTAATAGTAATCTGGGAAGCCAATGGTTGCGGACGCCAGAAGGGCGTCTCCGGGGTTGGGAAACCCTCTTCGGTTTTACAGCGCATAGAAGGAGCGGTGATAATCCCTCTTGTCGTTGGCGGCCATGCAACATCACGAAAAGGTATAAACATGTTACAGGAGAGAAACAGACCGAATTTCAAGCGAGCGCATAATGTTATAAAAGTAATCTGGGAAGCCAATGGTTGCGGACGCCAGAAGGGTGTCTCCGGAGTTGGGAAATCCTCTTCGGTTGTACAGCGCATAGGAGGAGCGGTGATAATCCCTCTTGTCGTTGGCGACCATGCAACATCACGAAAAGGTATAAATATGTTACAGGAGAGAAACAGACTGAATTTCAAGCGAGCGCGCAATGTTATACTAGTGATCTGGGAAGCTAATGGTTGCGGACGCCAGAAGGGTTGGGAAATCTTCTTCGGTTGTACAGCGCATAGGAGGAGCGGTGATAATCCCTCCCGTCGTTGGCGACCATACAACATCACGAAAATGTATAAACATGTTACAGGAGAGAGGCAGACCCTCCCGACTGCCCATCGCTAGGCGCGAGACACACCGACAGCGACATCTAAGTTTTGTATATGTTTTTTTTTTACCGGAGTAACTACCATCTCCGACGAGGTGTTGCGTCGACTACATGCGAATCAACGACGGGATAGTAGCACTGGGTGGGCGTCTCCAGCCGATCGCAGCAGAAAGCCCCCTTTGATCTCAAGCCATATACTTCGAAGTACGAATTAAAGCGACGGCGGAATTTTACGACATGAATGTATGGGTGATATTGTACTACAGTACCAGGTATACCATTGGGGGAACGTTGTATTATTCGGTGGTTTGCGCTTTGTCGTGCGGTCGCTTGGTCCCAACCCGTGCTAGCGTCCTCACCTTGGAGGTCTTGTTAGGTTTCTTCTTACGCTTGGAGGCGTCATTGCGCGTAGCCAACTGCGCGGCAGCTTCGGCATTTTTGTGGCTCGCTAAATCGTACGCCACGTCTCGCCCCATCAGGAGCTCAACGCGGAACAGTGTGCTTGTGATATCCTGTTAAGCGAGTCCACGCAGGTACCCAGGCGACGGGAGCAACAGCCGTCGGGGGGGGGAATCCCTCATGATAAATCTCTTGCACGAGGCGAGCCGTGTAAGTATAAAGCACAAACAAGTATCGTACCACTGTTGCCGTAAAACACGTGCGTCGTAGATGAAACAGAATGAACGTCTTGAATTACTGTAGTAGTACGGATTTTAAAAAACGAGGATTTGTATCGTAGGCCTTGGTGAATTTGATGGCATGTGTCAAACGGGAGTCGGGTGTCGCAGGATTCTACAACGTTTGTTTCCGCAGGGAAATTTAGTACTACAGGATCAAACTGTCCTTACGCAGAGTGCGTCATGCAGACTCCTCTTTGTTCACGCATCGACGGTGCACGGTATTTAACAGACCTGACTCTCTCGCAGCCAACCACCACGCAAACTCGGTGAACACCCTCTTCCCTATCGGCACTCTCCAACTGGGTCCACACAGCCTTGAATAGAATCTAATGTAATTAAGTATCCTGACATATGAGCTACGTGCACACACAAGTTTCCCACTGGCTGCCGCTCAGCTCGGTGAGCGAACGCGTATACACCTGGTGGTGTATTGGGCTTTGGCTCGAACGCTTACTTTTGTCGCCTTGTACTCTACTTGTGACAGCCTCATAGCGATCTGCTCGCCTCCCACGGGACAGTACACATAAGTACTGACGCGTTCAACCGCGGGTATCACGAAATACAGGTAAGTCAGCGCATAGGAAGAATCCTCACTGTTACTAACCAGCTGTAGCGCGGCCAACTCATGAAACGTCATGTCTCCGTCCGTGGCTTGTCCTCCAAGTCCGGTCGGTCCATCATCCTCGCCGTCGAGCCTTGCGTCAATGCCTTCATCTCCCTCGCGAACGCCGACACCATCGTGCCCAAACAAGTTCCGGTCATAAAACGACGTAGTGATGGACGTTCTGCCACGAGCAATCGACCTATGGTAATCACTGCTCGTGCTGCTGTTGTTGCTGCTGCTGGTAGTCATTGTATGCTGCTGGTGGGAAACAAGATGCTGTCGGTGCCTGTCGATGGCGGCAAGGGCCGAACGCAGCGTCTGCTCCGTGCGTTAGAGCGACGGCAACGCGGAAGGAAGGGGGTAGTGGAAGGAGACCGAGACCAGCGGAAAACAGTGAGGGGACTCATGTGTTTCAGGAATTGAAATAAGAGAACCAACGAAACTGGACGGCATATGGATAGACGCCATGTGTTGTGCTGTTGTTATCCATGCGTGCTGCGATATTAAATAGGGTCCAAAGATTTCTTCGACTGACCAATCGATTACTTTTCTGGCCTAAACCCTTTGTGCTTGATCTAGTGTTTCTTCGCAATAAGCTGCGAATTGCAACGTTAACCGACGCTGGTTGAGATACCCCCCCCCCCCCCCCTTTCTGCCTCTTATAGTCGTTAGGCATCGATTCCTCCTGTGTGCGAGAAATGGAGGTTTTTTATTGCTCTACACCACCAAGTCCCGCCTCGTACACTCCACAACCCGTTCGTGTAAACGTCGAAGTACCCTGGACCGTTGCCACGCGCCACTTTACCTGGCAGGCCTTCCGACGATCCCCCCGGAAGTCCGCTTGCAAGATCGCTAGGCGCAGAGCAATTGTGGCCCTCAGTGAGGCGTCATCGGCGTCCAAGGCCGAGAGGCATGCGCTAATTGTCTCCAGAGACAGGAGCACGGCGTCCTGCAAAACAGAGCGACCAAACTTTGTTTTTTTCGCCATTTTACGCGTCGTTAGAGACGGCCTATGATGGCTAACCCCTTTGAGAACTGAAACTAGATTTTTGGAGAAACGTGCTTGGAATTAGTGCGGGATCATTGTTTTCAGCTGTGCGAGGGCTCACGTTGAGCATGCGCAACGAATGCGTTATCAAACTCGAACGACGAGCGGACCTAACCCTGGACAGGTCGCTGCTCGTACTTACCACAAGGGGCCGTTCGACTTCCGCTTCCCCCGGCATATCGTCTATCGCCCTCAGAATGGCCACCAAGTACTCCTTCCAGATCGACATGGCAGCTTCCAAGGCGGCCTCGCCACGCTTCTCTAAAACGTGGCGGTACTGGCCAAACACCGCCTGTGGTGTTTCGCCAAGGTTTAGACGGAGGGTTCAGGCAAAGGTTGTGGGTGGCAGAATGCTACGTGGTGGGGAGAGCTGCGACAACGAGACGTAACGTAGAGCTGGCTTCCCAGGGCTCCGGTGCGTTCTCTATTGGCATTATACCATGCACCTTTTTATCTGACGAGCAAGAGTGATACATGAGAGCGCTGTAAAATCACGCAACAAACGCCGCCACCTCTGTTTGTCTTGAACCGCTATCTGGTGTCGTGCAACAATTGTGGCGTAGATATTCGAGGTGGGATTGTTTTTTTCAAGGCAGCCGTATTGTACCCAAGGGCGTCGCCCACCGTCAAGAGCAGGCTAACCGTTATAGGCAGGCTCGCGCGTGTTGTTGTGACATCGAAGGCGGCTCCATCAGCCGTGTTTGACTCATGCGTTTTGGCACCTTCCCCCAACGACCCTTGCGTATCGAATGGCACAAGCAAACTCGCCAGTTTGTCCGGCAACTATCGGAAAAGTCTAATGAAAATGAAAAACCAATACGTATGTACGTGAACGAAATGTACCGTTCGCCACAAGCTTGCCCTGAAGAGCGCAAAAAACAAATGCTTGAATGGTTTAGGCCAGGTACTGGAGAAATAAGTGCCAAAAGGAAATACGTAATAAAAAACTGACGAGTTATTCGTTGGCCATTTTCCGTCCGCTAGAACCGGCTCTATAAAACCGTATTAACCCCGACGTTAACGCACACTTACCTTGCGAATGAGGTCCACCACCGTCAGCAGCGGAGAAAGGTTGACTTTCACGCCGGAGCCACCTTCCCCGAGGAAGGGCACTTCCAGAACCTTTTTTTTGCACCAAGCGGTAAAATTGCGGTTTACGGACACTGTTGAGGGGGGGTGTTTCTAGCGGCCGAAGGCCGGCTTCGCTTCCGCCTGTATGTACACGTGCACGGCAAACACTTTGTTTGTACTATACTCTATAAAAACAACCTTGTTTGTTTCTCGAGCAAGCGTAGATTTTTCTCGACGCCGAATAGTTTATTACCTGGTAACTAGTTTGGGCCGGGTGAAAGATGCGTATTGTCGACGAGCGAGTGCAAAAACGTAGTGGTATATTCGTACGCTTTAGGGCAACTAGAGGGCGACAAAACGGCCGCTGAACACATGTACTGCTGTAGGTGAATCAATTTAGCCGATACACTAGGGACGGGAGAGTTCGCCGTTAAATCATCACTGCTGTGGTGCATCGTAAATGAACTGGTCTTCTCTTGGCGAGGTGCAAATGAAGCGGCTAAGCCACATTTTCCGTGTGAGATATAAATACCAACAAGCTGCCAAGAAGGCCTACTACGACGGGGAGTAGCACGTTTTCGCCCAAAAATGTTTCCTACCGGCCTGTCTCCTTACCCCCTATCGTTGGAAATGCCATGTAGTTTTTCCAATACTATTCGTGATGCACCTATCCTCATGGATTGTTCGTCGGGTCCTACGTTTTGTCTTGGGTAAAAAAAAATAGTTTTTTTCGGGTGAGGTATAGTCTAGAGTTCCCCACGTCAGGAGCCTCAGAAACAGTCGGTTTTTTGTATACCCCTACCGTGTCACGCGCCCAACGCTGTTCGGACCCAAGCCCTACCTCCGCCGGCCGCCTCATGTTCAGGGCGTCTTTCAGCTCCTCCTCCTCCTCCTGCGCCACCTCGACGGCGTGTCCCGTACTGCCCATCTCCACGGCAACGACCCCCGCTCGTTCCCCCTCGTTCCCCCGAGCATCGGAACTGGACACACCCCCACCCTCTTCGTTTCCGCTGCCGCCGCTAGCTAGGCGTCCACCGTTACCGTCCGCAGCCGTAGAAGAAGCAACATCGTCGCTTGCCGCTGCTGCACGGGGTGCTGCTGCAGCGGCGCTGCCAGGCGGTGTCCGCTTCAGCCCTCCCCTCGACGCAACCTGGCGTTCCGGTTTGTCTTTCCATGTCGGGAGTCGCTTGCACGCGGTCCAGAGAGCGATCTCGAACCTTTGGAGAACGCGCACGGCCGAGATCGGGTGTGGGGTCGGGTCGGGTAGGGTGGGATTAGGTCGGATGCCGGAGGAGGGGGAGAGTACTCATTAGCTGGTCGCCTCAGGCGTATACCCATTGATCACGCACCTTGTTCAGGACAAGAGCACCGTTCCTGTTCCTGAGGAGTGACACCCCACAACAGTTGGGCGCTTCTTACGCTGGTTCCGTGTATTGCATGGAAAACGCTTGCTAAAGCTTTTCACCTGCCGGCATGGTAGGTTAAATATCGTGAACCCCAGCCATATGGGGCAGCAGTGACCGATACCGGCGGACAGGGTCCTCGCCTATCCACCCGGTCAAAACGACTCTGTCCGTAACATATGGTGAGGACGATTGTCAAGCTGAAAAATAGTACAGTTCTCAACGATCTGTAACGCGTTAAAAGTTGAGCTCATGCTGAGGGTTCCTTTCTCTCGACGTCGTCACTGATGATGATGATGTTCTCATATTACGGTAGCCCATTTCCCTTAAACCCTGTCTGCGGCCACAAAATAGGGAGGAGGGCTCTTTCTACCCGTGGATTTGCCGTACGTCTACGCCAGTTGATGTAGGAACAGTGAGATACAAAACAAGCAAAGGATAGCAGCAGGGCAGGCCTACCGGTGCAAGTGGAAGATATACATATATATAAATATATATATCACTTTGAAGTACGTTGTTGTGTTGTTTCCGTAGCTATTCCCCCCCCCCCAACTGTTTTTTTTTTTTTCCGATCACCCACCAAAATGCGCGGCAATCGCTCCGTGAGAGCGAACCTCTGGCGCCTCGGAGACGCTGCTTCGTGAATGGTAACATCGCTTCCCATGCCGACAGCTGTCCGAGCTTGTACATTTCTCTCAGAAGTTGCATCTGTCGGAGGGCGCGATAAGACCGAAAACAATCCGTTTGTTGTTGAGGTAGTGGAGTGCTTGAAACGGCCCATAAATCTACGTGCGATGTCCGTAGATAAACCAGCCTCTATAGCAATATCACTGATATGCCAAAGTCGCTGTTCACAGCAACATCAAACGTATCAAAGTTGCAGTTCCCGAAAATATCAAGAATTCATTAAAGTTGTTGCTCGCAGCAGCATCACTCATGTATCAAACTGCTGTGCCCATCAGTATCAATGTTTTTTATCATGTTGCTGTTCGTGTCAACATCAAAGATGTGGTCACTCACCAAGAAAACAACAAAGTGGTACAAATGTGTAGTTATGTTTCTTCGTGTGTTACCCTCCTAAGTATTCCATATCAGGCACACAGTGAATACACCCTAACTACTAAGTTACTTCCATACCGGCATAAAAAAACACATCAACTTGTTTTTTTTTTTTCGCTCAATTTCTGCTTCGTTTGTGTTCATCCCGTTGCTCCATGCTTTATGTGTGTCCTGCATGAGGGAGGTCATATGAAACCCTTAGTACGCGCGATCGAAGTACCACACACAGCTTCCAAAGGTGAGCTTCGACGATATCCTCGATCTCACAGCCGACGTGTTCATGTGCGTGTATTTTTCTACCGCATGATTTTCTTCTAATTCTTGGCAGGAGGCGTGACACAAATCTCTTATATTACCTCTTGATCGATGTCAAGCGGGAACAGATCCGAAGCGGCGGTGACACCCCTTTCTGTCTTCACCGATCCCTCCCCGGCGGGGTCACCACCTGCCTCCCCTCCTGCGATTCCTCCTGTAGGGCCCACCAGGGACACGGCGCATTTGCACACCGTGCAAGCTTCGGCCGGTGTAAGCTCGCCGTCGAAGCCAGGCGTAGAACCTCCCGATCTTCCCAAAAGTTCGAGCAAGGCACCCGGACGCGCCGTAGCATCTGGGATCTTCTCGTGATTGGAGGATGCGTTATGTGGTTTTCCCGAGGATGATGGGATAGGCGGCGGGCGTGGATTGGGAGTGGGGAGTGGGGGGGGGGTACGCGTTGGAAGTAGCTGCTGTGGTAGTCGATTCGTCATGGAAGCTAAACGTATTCGCTACCACTCAAACTTGCCGTGCAACACAGTCCAGTTGTATTTCAAGCTCAAATACTCCGCAGCCCCCCAAGCCTGCCACATGCGAGGGTGAACTAATGTCATCGCAGGGAAAGACAACCAGTAAACCAAATTTCCACACAGCAAGAACATGCATGCCTAAACATCAGTAACAGAACCATTAGATGTGCAAGGATGGCCCAGACACCAGTTCATTGTGAGGCACTCCTTTTCCAGATGCCCAAAACAAAGACACAGGCATGGCCAGTCGCGGGCAAAACGTCTCCTTTTTCGTACTGTAAAAAAAAACGTCCCTATAGAATTTGAAGTATTACGCGTCAACAACATTCTATGAGAAAATGTGGATGAGGCAGCTTGATAAAACACCAGGCAGGGGTCGATACGAACTCGACAAGGCGAAGAAGAATAGATGGAACCCCCACGCTGGGATGTGAGGCCTCATCCAATCCGCTGCTTAGATAAAATGGTCGGCGGCAGAGCTGCTAAGGAATACTAAATCAGTAGTCTGTCCTCAGGAACGTGAATCCAGTTGTAAAACGTGCCATCCACTGTACCACTGCAATAAATAATACACTCTAGATCCAAGTAACTATCTGAACATGGGTGCGGTCCTGAAGGAGTGACAGCTGAGACCTCACGTGCTGGTCCAGAAACCCAAGCAGGTCTTCCTCGCACAGCCCACTCCCACCACCGCCAACGCCGCCATCGGCCTCGCGCTCAGTCGCGGGCGCTGCCGGCCGCTTGGAAACAGCCGCGGCTAGGACGCTGTACTTGAAGACAAGCAGTCTCAGATCCGCCTCTGCAGCCTGTAAGGTTTCCAGAACATTGTCTGGGATAGGGGGATCCATCCCCTCCTGACGACGGAGCTCATCGACCTGATGTGGCGGCAGATTTGGCAGTTTTGTTTTGGCGAAATCAAGAGGGTAAAAAAGGGCTGCTTCCGTGTTTCTATTCGGATTTGGAAGATTTCGCGTCGGCTTGGGCTATTGGAAATCTGTATATCAGCTTCTTATGGTGGCTTAAGCTCAGCAAGTTCTGCAACGAGAGAGGAAAGAGTAGCCACCCCTCGCCACCCCCCGTCTCCCACTCTCCCCTCTAGGCGACCGAGGGCGACGTTGGCAGTGAACGGCGGTCGGAATGTCGGCTGCAAACTGTGGGACGCGCGTTTTTCCTCGGTGGTTCCTGTGCGGTGCTACTGTAGCAGCTGACCAAATAACTACTAATGGGCCGCATTGAACACTATCTACATCTGTCTACTCTACTTGCCGCATTACAGCGTAGTACATCAGTGTCGTGGTTCTGCGACCACAGAGCTTGTGCCTCTCTAGGGTGAAGAATCAGCACATACACTGGGTGTGCTATCTAGATATCGACGGATATAAAAAAAGGATCTTCTGTGAAGAACGCGCACATCGTACTCAATTCTACTTCCGACCAGCTCCATTGCTGCTATATGTATTTGATATCCAGGCGCACCTTCTCCATGGCGTGGGCGGCGCATTTCGCCGCAGCATTGATGTCACCCGCATCTTCGAAGGCGTAGCAAGTTACCGCAGCCAACCGCGTCCGCCACGGGAGGTGCTGCGTTGAGCCGACAGGACGGGTGTTTCTTTTGTCAGAAGTACAGCGAGCAAGCAGGGTTGATGACAGTAGCTACCCACAGAATTTTTTGTTTGTACTTGACGTTTTCATCGTCTCCTACTCCGTATGATAGAAAAAGTCCTTCACTTATACTATCTCGAGAACTTAAGCAGTCCAAGAGTTCACCCACCCACCCATATCCCCCCCCTATATCGTGTGCCTACGGGGTGGAAACATATTAATTCACGCTGACGTCACAACGAATCAATTCACTACATTCACCTACGTATATATATATATATATATGTTCTCCTACATCAAAACAAAACATTAATTCACACCGCTGTAGATCAAGTTCGTAGTTATTGATGTACCAGGTTCACCCAATGCACGCAAAATGCATGTATCAGGTAGAATGCAGGGTTGGTGTTAATTGGTAGATACGATGCACCAGCTCCAGTATGTGTTTATGGCATGGACAAGCAGTCGTCACTACGAGAAAAAGGAACAATCCGAACTGGGGCCAATCTGTGGAGGCAACAGCAAGCATCAAACGGAGGGGAAATTTGTTCGGCGATCGTGATATGGTGCCCAAAAAGCTTACGCAGTGTGGATCGGATGGATGAGAAATGTCACGCTGGTTTTCGCCTCTCTCTTCTCATGGAGTATTCTTATTTTGTCGACGTTTTCTGAGCTTTGCCTACATTCAAGGGGTGAGGCTGCTATCGATCGCACGGGCGTCAGCATGCCATCCTTAGCCGCATCCCAGCAGACAACAACAGCGATAAGGATGGCGAGTACTCTCGGACGGTCGAAATGTGATCAACGCCTAACGCCTATAATACCGCTGATTTACGCACTGTTTGGGAGCGATAAATATTGGTTACTTGTCTCGTTATTCGTCTTATTGCTGTTTTTTATGCGTGATAAGACGTTTAACTTCATGCTGCATATTGTCGGGTGGAATAGCATAATTGTAAAGGTTACTACAGTACCACCAGGACCAGCGAAGTTCAGCGAACCCATTGATAGTTCTCGCCGCCAACACCAGCAACAGTATCGTGGATTTTTCTCCACGAAACAGGTGCGCCCAACCTCTAAACGTTACGTTCAACCCGTAAGGGAGAACATCGAAGTCGTCGGATGACGTTAGGTTACGATCAGCATGCAGGCTGCCGCACCTTTGAGACCAGCTTGTTTGCTGCTGCCAAAATAACCCACAAACTAAGTCCATGCAACTCATCCACCACCAACAATTGAGCGACGTTCTGGAGGAGGATAACCGTGCCTGTCTGTGCTATGCGTGTGTCCCTTGCGTAAGCTGATGAAATGCCAACCCTGGCGCAAAGAACACAATCCTCAAGGGCGAGTAACCTATTACAGGCCGTCAGATGACCTTTGATTTAAAAACAAAAAAAAAAATATCAGCTTATTGTTTGCACCTTAACGGTACTGAGGTTGACCATAGCCTCCGTCGCCAGAATTGCCCAAGCTAGGAACTCCACCACCACACCACCGTGTCCAAGAACTGACAGAGGCTCGCACCACTCGAAGAGCAGAGCGCTGCCCTCGAGCACCAGCCACGACACAAAGTTGTGGTCCTCCTGCGCATGGGGAGCGGCGAACAGGGCGCCAAAACGTCAGCGAAACGAACACCCCGACCAGCCCCGGGCGATGTTGTCAACGGGATTGTGCTCGGGACTCGCGCGAACCTCGGTTTTTTCCGGGACCTTTCTATGCTACCTAAACCACTTGCTTCAATGTACAGATTCAAGAGCTGGCTGATGTCTATGTTCATACTCCAGCGTTAAACAACCGGTCGCATGCTGTGTCGACTGCAGCGAAGACTTCATTTCCCGAACCCACCCACCAAGTCAGGCTTCCTTGTTATTTCCGTCACAAGTTGCAAGATGTTCACTCGGGGCTCGTTCGACACTAGGTTTATCCCGTACCTGGAACATGACAAGAAGTATGTAGTACACCAGGAAGATGGCCACTTATGTGTCCTACTTCAGTTGAAGGCGTACTCCAGACCGAGCTCGCAAGATATTTCGCCTGTTCCCTGTAATATTCTCCAATACACTACTCTGGACCCGAATTTGATGGCCGTTCTGTATTATTCTAATGCTTTATATTTCCTAATATTTAAGTTCAGGATGATGTTTGCCGCCGAAGCGACGTCAGGCTCAGAGACAAAATGTAGGAGATAAAACTGCCCCCCAGATTGTTTCTAACCACACCGAAATTATGGTTTGTGTCACATTCCCTTCAAGATTTTACTGACACAAAAATATCAAAGCCACCAAACGGTTAAAACCTCCCTCACAGCAACCCCATTACCTTTTCGTACGGAAATCTCCGAAACCTGTTTCGCGGGCACGAGGCCTATCAAAACCGGTTTGCGGCGACCCGGTTTTCGATTTGCACAGCCTTCGGCCCAAGGAGAGCAGGGAAAGCAGGGGAAACTCTAGAAGTCCACGTACTCCTTAAATATATACTCTAGCGGCCCGCGCGGTTCGTTTTCTTTCCTCCACGATCAATGCATATGCCCCCCCCCCCCCCCCACTCCGTCCCATTCGATACCCCCTCCATACCCCCCCTTCTCCCCAATGTCATGTATGACAATGTGTACCCTCTTCCTCCCCACAGTCACGGTCCTCCATTTCGAAAGGGATGAGTGGTCGATCGTCAAATGACTAAGGTAGGAAACAAGTAAGTACGTCCCCCCCGGAAATTACACAGCATACCCATTGCTGTCTCTGGCAGTCGCCACACCAAAAAGAAATCAGTTACTAAAATAATTCGATGCTGTCATTCGTATCCAGGAAAATCCGCCTCATAAGCGGTTAGTTGTGGGATGAAGCTCACCCTTCATGCGGCTCACCGAACACCTCACGGCGCGTCACTCGTGATGCAAGCAATGTCAGCCTGGTCGGTGAAACGCCGACGTGTTCCGTCCCGGCATCGTAGACATGCGAGGGTCCATGGTCGTACGACTACAGCCATGACTAACATGAGTACTCCCCCTTCTTCTCATTCACCTGCGGTCATACAGGACATGAGCGCAACCCCTCCCCTTTCCCTCTTCATCAATGTCCCCTTTCCTCTCATTTCCTCCCCCCCCGCCCCCCACCTTAGGTAGACTGATCAGCAAGGCCATGGCACGCTGAATGCCCTGCAAGTGGACTACGAGCTTTGACAGCGTTGCCTGACACCGCACGTGGGGGTCCCTCGTCAGCGTACGCCCTGCAGATGCAGAGTGCGAGGTAGAGACGAAACGCAAGCTGACAGGTTACACTTTCTGACAACAATGAACCAACGCCACATGTAGTTCCGACTATGTTGTGCCCAAACGTGTGGGCCACACTGTGCCAAACAAATTATCACTCTAATTACAAGCAATTCGGCACCGAGTTGCGGGCGGTGCAGTAATTTCCCTGTTTTCATCCCGAATAAACTTGAGAATGTCCTCTGAATTTGTATGCACATCGCCGTTCCTGCGCTCCTGCGCTGCTTTTAAAAGCCAAAACAGCAGAGTGCGGTGTTTTGTTATCTGCCTACATCAAAGCGACAACAAGGTCGACGATCCGGGTCGGGGGGGGGCGGGGGATAGAATTTCGACGGGCGGAATTCCTGAGGAAAGTGCGACACAACAAAATCTCATGTTGACCGACTCTCGCAGCTTCCATCAGATGAAGAAAGGGGGTTTTCCTTTTCGATAGGCGTCAGTCTTCACTCCGGGCTAGATTCTTTTGTTTTTGTGGTAACGCTTGAGAACACTCGACAACGGTGTGAAAGGTGGAAGAATGTAACCGTTGGTACCAGATAGACGTTGTACAGCACTCGTGCTAAATATACGAGGGCATACATGACCGTTGCATTCAGCGTGCATCTCTTGCAAATTAAAAAAAACTTTCTTACGGAAGAGCTGCAGGCAAAATGTGCTCCCGTTTGTCACTGACACTCTGCTTATTTTACATACTACGGATACAGCCGTCTTTTTTTTGCAGAAGCTTGGGCCAACGAAACGCCAGATGCTGCCGACACTGGAAGGGCAGGCGCGACGTTACCACTGCAAAGCATATCACCGATACCCCTCTCGTGGACTCACGCAGTTCCAGAGACGCCACTCCGAAGTCGGCTCGAGCCGACCAGCACGCCTCGTATCTCGTCAACCCGGTTTGATTGTCGTGACCACCCGCCCTTTCGGCCCCGCGCTCGTGGTGGTCACAGGTACTCGCGGCGCGTTCACTCTCAACGCATTCGCAAGTCGCGGTTACGTAGCGATAGAACTCTCGAGCGCAAGTAAACTCCCCCTGTTCGCGCGGTTTTTGGCGGGGTGGTCATAGAACAAAGAGGTGGGAAGAGCCGACAAAACATTGTTGATGTCGGAGGCGAGGGAATGCGGGAGCGAGGAGCGAGGCGTGGGGGGGTGGTGGGGGGGGGGGGGACGTCAAGTGGCGTTTTTACCTCGCGTACAATACATACTTACATGCGATTTAACTGCATATATCTCGGCAGTTTAAGCGGGCACTCTGTATGCACTATTATTTTATGTACCCGTAAACCCGACGCGCGGAGCGTCTCCTACCAAAGATGGGTCGAACAAGACGTCACGTGCATCGTCTAAGAGGCGTGTATGCCCTACTACTAGACTTCGTTGGACCCTTCCCCCGTTCCTTTCTTCACTCAAAATGCCTCTTCCTCCACCGAGACCGCCTCTTTGAGGCACCCGACCCGTTGGCTGTACGGCTGTTTATGGATTGATTCGAAACGGCGAGCATCATATGTGGGGGCTGTCGTCACACCAGGAAAAGCCGCAAGCCGCACAGAAACAAAACAAATGTGACTGTTCCGCCTGGCGGCATAACATCGAAACGTTCAATCGGGACGTTGCGAGTATTTTCGGTACAAATATCCTCCTACCATAAGCCTTCGCTTGTGTGAGACCGGCGGAACAGCGACATGAACAAATACAACACTGGCCTCGTTCGAGCAATGGTGGCGACGTCCTCCAAGCCACAGCGAGTACGTCAGATTTACTGCCCCCACCACCACCAACGTCAACACCACCACAACCACCACCACCCCACGGTAGGGGTTGCACTTTTTGGGCGAAAGGTTTCTGACCAATTGAGTTCCTTAAGTGAGGAACTACCAGTTAGGACGAAAAATGATATTCGTTTTTGGACTATTAATAGCGCATACAAGTGCCGGTCGGATGGCCCGAACAAATTTCTTCCAAGTATTGTATCGGGTGAGATATTGAGTTCCTAACGTGAGGGGCTCAGGAACGTCTGGTGCACCCCTACTGTGGGATGCCACCAAGCTACCACCGTTACAACCGCCACCATCACACTGCAATAATTCACCTCCCGCGCCAGAGCGTCGCCGCAGCTAACGCAGAGTCTCAGCGCGTTCCTCGTCTCCAGCTTAATGGGTACCCAGTGCAAGAACGTCCGGACGCTCTCGGCGAGTGCTCCGAGGCCGCAGACCTCGCCGTCGATAATGCCTTCCCATTCAGGATCTCGTACCACCTGTTGCTCCGGCCAGGGGTAAGGGGTACAGTAGCTGTAACTTCGAAACGTGTCCACGTCGGACATATCACGTATCACAATCTAGTCCATGTGTCTGGATTTTTACGCTTATGAGATGGTGTACAAAAGCCGTACCATACAGGTTCCTATCCGGCAAACATTCATCGTGTGCGCACTAGAGCCGTGTTGTAAAACCTCCCCCCCCCCGGCTGGAAAACATGATATATCATACAACAACCAGCGATCTATCTGTACCGGAAGTTGTAGTGTAGATCACGAAATGGGGATCGTTCTGATCTGTCCGACATGTGTAAAGGTGTCGGCTAAAACTTGACCTCTTTAGGATTGCAGTCCCGTTCTTTGGGGACAAACCAGGCAAAATACCAAGCATTTTGTCCCCCAAACAGGACCGCAGTCCTAAACGTCACCCCCCCCCCCCCCCCCCCTATGCGCTTTTAACACAGTAAAACAAGTTCCTCTTTGGGATGTGGTTGACTTGAAGTTCCGGGGGTGTCGCAAGTTGAAAAGGGGGGGGGAACATCATCAACCGTCCCTATATATGCATAGGGCAGGATAGGTTCGGCGATGCGTCGTCGATTAGACTAATTCGACGTGAAAATGTACTGCTGCTGTGGTCACCAGTTTGCATCTTCTGCTGGTGGTGAAACTGCACACGCACAAACACGAAAGCACCGTGGCTGCCTCAAAGACCAGAGCGTGACGCGCGGGTGCTGTGGTACCAATGCTGTTGGACTGCTACTGATACCGCTGCTGCTGTACTGATGTTGTACCGGTGCTGTCGTTGCAGGATGTGCGTATCCCGTGGCTGCGCTTAGCTTTGTAATCCCGAGGAAGCGTGGTTGAATATAGCCCTGCCCCCGCAATTACGCCGCTTGTTGAGACTATCGGTACGTGTTCATGTCGATTTTCAAGTAAGACAGGAATGAAGGCATACACACGGACACACGCACAAGTCAAGGTCCGACGCCGTCACAATAGGAAGAGCCTGATGTGAGACTGCTGTTGTACTTGAGAGCTGGAAGGACAGTGTGGTGACTTTATATATTGCGACAGCAGGAGGCTACGCAAAGACCCACCACTCTGGGCTTGAATGTAGGTACCGTTTTATGCCGATATTCATGCCTAAAACGTCCTTATATTTCCGTCCAGATACGTACGTCATCAGATCCTGGGCATCATGATGTGTCGTAGATCGATGTTTGCTTGGTACGAATCCTGAGCAATGAAGTCACATGTCGGCAATCTAGGTGCGCTTTTGGGCGACACTCATTCAACACGTGAGAAGCAAACAAGGTCGCGACATGCAGCGTGCGGTCCTTCCGAGAACCCAAAAGCTAAGAGGTATGAGAAGCACGAGGTTAGCGGTGCAGGTACCGGGTACGCCGCACTATGTGAAAAAGTCGATCCAACAAATTCCGATAGATATACAACTATCAAAGGAAATGTAGAAAGCGTTACGATGTACATATGAATACAGTGCGGTCCTTATATTTCCGTCCAAAGCGATTATTATATATTCGATAATTTAATGAACATCCAACCATAAATATACATATCAAAATGATCCTTATAATTACGGTCATATTGACATGTATCGTAGCGCCAGCGATCTCCGTTCACCCGGCACTCGAAGCGAGACTGCCTGCGGACAGCGGACAGCAGCCGCAAGGGTGCTGAGCAGTTGGTTCGAACCTTGCAAGCTTCAACATTTGACCGACATCGACTTCCCCCAAAGCCTCCGCGCTGCGCCAAAAGTTCGGACGAAAAATAGCCCTTTATCGTGTTCCCTATTCGAATGTCAATCCCGCAAGCTTGTGTCCGTCCCAGACTCACCCCGAGAGCAACCGGCCGAATTGCTAGGACCGGGTCACCGGCGGCGCGTTTCTCGCGGGCCGGCTGTAAGATCTTGGTCTCGAATTCCGCGGCGAATTCGGCGAGGGCACCAGAAACTCCGCACATATCATCAGGCCGTTGGTCTGATCCAACGCCACCTTCTCCTCTTGCCGAAGTCCGGGCCATGACATGCAGATCCGGATACTACGACGCACTTTTACGAGTACAACCTCACAGCGCAGTAGACTGGGAGACCGGTACTTTCCGTGCGCCTCTGGACGCGCCCACGGTCGCTGTGGGGTGGCTGCAATTCCGCAAGTTTTTTTTCTGTCTACCCCCTCGCGCCGCCTGTGATCGAAGATGATCGTGTGTGATACTTTGGATCATCACCGGATAACGGATCCTTCGTTTTCGCAACTTTGGTTCTATGGAGAGAACAAGGCTTTATGGTTCTCGTATTCTCTGGGGGCGGGGGACAGGCACAGCTCTGGTGGAAACAAAACCACCCCAAGCAGCCACTTTAAGCTCCGAGCTGCGCGTGTTTCTCGCTGTTAGAACCACCAGGGCGCAGGTGAGCACTTGAAGCTTCCATTGGAGCTTTTGGTAAATGCGTTGCTGGTTCCTCCCTCCCCTCGAGCAAGGCTGAAAACAAGACCATTCAAAAATTGATTGTTTTGCTCCTATATTATACTGGAATGAGTATGAAATGTCAGCACTTCTGCTGTCGCAGCTTGGTCGCGCAAGTGTTACTGCTTGTTATTAATAATTAATATTTGCACGAGTACTGCTGTAATACCAGAGAGTGTCTATTGGTACGAGTGAGCAACACGTAATGATACCTTCGAGAGCCCATCGTAGGCGTAGGCACCGCCTGGCATTGCGGGATTAAATTGATTGCACCAGGCTTGCTTGCATGCTTGCCGTGGCTGGGCAATGCTGGTGAGTCCGCTTCTCTACCATCACGTGCAAGTGTGTGGCGAATGTTCGCAGGCTTTGTTTTTTGCACTACAATACGTTTTATCACAATACTTGTAAAATTCGGTAAAAATGGAATATAGACGAGGCGTATTACGTAGCTTGCAAAGTTGAGTATCAACTATTAATATTTAATCAGTCGAACTCACAGCTGACGTATTTCAAAAATTATAAAATACGTATGGACCAGGAATGGATCGTACGTGTATCGACGGGAATCAAACAACCCTCATGACCTGTTACTATACATCCAATTCTTCAATCCAAGCTTCATCGATAGACCAGCCCGCGCTGCCCTGGTGCTCATCTTCTTCGTAAGCGCAGCAGCAGGACGACAGCGGCAACAGCAGTTATTAGTAGTATATGTCAAGTTGCAGCCCTGCTCGGACTACAGCAGTAACTGAAGCGCTACGTAGTGTGAGAGAAAGCTATTTTATAAATTTTGAAGTACGTCAGCTGTGAGTTCGACTGATTAAATAGTTGATACTCAACTTTGCAAGCTGCGTAATACGCCTCGTCTATCATTCCATTTTTACCGAATTTTACAAGTATTGTGATAAACCGAGCGCGCGTATTCTATACCTGGTATGTGATTCCTTGTCAAAGATATAGGCCAGCGGCTCCCAGGGATGCTGCCCGGGTCAACAGCCATCCCCCATTTATATTGACCAAGCCTAATGAATAGGCGCGCTGTCGTTGTTTGTGCCCCGAACTCCCAGCGGAAGGTTATTGGGCGGCAGTGTTGCTCTGAGGTTATCCGAAGTCTGACCGCAACTTCGTCGTCCCCTGTACGTTCGTATTACATAGTACTGCTGCAAAGGTTATCCCACTCCACTGCAAGCTGTTTGTTTCCCAAAACAAGAGAGGTTGCAGCTGTTGAGGGCAGTTAACCATCACTGGTACAGTACTGCAGTACAGTAGTAACACTGCTGTTGTAGGTAGATACTTATATTAAATTAAAAAAGAAAACAACAGCAGCTGCGAGGTCGAGGATTTTGTCGAGACTCATCTTCGCGAGCTGTGTGTGGCACCATTAATATTACGGGTGGCCATAGTAAATAGGACCTACGGCACACACAAAAACCTATATATTTCACTATTTGCAGCTCAGTGGTCTATCCTTTTGTAAACGAATAGGTAAATATATAGTTTTTTTGTACACGATCGGTCCTATTAACTATGGACCCCTGTGATAGTAACTGCTGCTGTAGTAATGCTTCCATCATGTGTACTACGGGCTTTATTTGTGTTCCTTCTAAACCACACCTGGTGTCGTGTACCTGATACTCGGTGCCAGGTGCTTGGTGCTGGGTTTACTCCGCCCCTAAATATTATAACCGTTCATATTGATTATTAGTGTATAAACGGTCCTTACATTTCCGGACAGAGCGGTTATACAGCAGTACCTGGTCTGGCTTTGGGGACTTGGCAGAAACAACAGAAACAGCAGCAGCAATAGCAGTACCAGCGGCAGTCCCGTGTTTCCACCCCGCCTTCCCACATATGAGGAACCGTCTTTTACATACCACTCTGAACCGAAATATAAGGACCGTTAGCACACTATTGTTCAATCCAAACGTCCCTTATATTTTGGGTCAGAGTGGTAAGTTTTGCTGTGGCATCGACTTTTTCGCCCGGTCGCCAAGATGACATCGGCGGCAATTCCCTCCCTCTCTCTCCCCCCCAACACACCGGCGTACCACAGAAAGAGGGCGTTTTCACCAACTTTTTTTCAACGCGGGGTAATCAGCGCCCAGCGCCGCCGGCCCAGTGAACCGTCCAACGAGAAAGGCGTGTTTGGGAGGGAGTGGGAGAGGGGGGGGGGGGGGGGGGGGGTGTAGAGGGGATGGAGTTGAACACGGTTCATGCGGCTGGTGCTGGACAGCGACGCATCCTCCTGGAGTCGGAGTCTTTGCTGCATATCCTCAGGCCGTTCTGCATGTCGGCGATGGTGGCTTTGGAGGGAATGCTCGGTTCTGAAGAAGAGCAGGTGCGTTCTTGTTTTTCGGGGGGGGGGGGGGGGGGGGGGGCGGATGGGGGTCCGGGTAAGGGGGCAGGGAGGGGTTCTCGCGTGCGTGTGTCCAGTAGTTTCGATAATTCAACATATACAAGGCTCCCCTTTGGGATGCTGCCTTAAAATCCCGGCGGGTGTCCCAAGTTGAGAAGGGGGATCACAGAAAACCAGGAGTTCATCCTGTGTATATGAGCCTATGTGAGGCTCGCTGCTGTTGTACATCGATCGCTGCTGCTGCTGCTGCTGCTGCTGCTGCTGCTGCTGCTGTTCCGCTACGGTTGTTAACCCCTTTAGTACTGCAGTCCCGATTTGGGGACAAACTATTCTAATTCCAAGTGGTCTGTTCCCAAAACGGGACTGCAGTACTGAAAGGGTTCACGTTTTCACTGTGGGCGGGTACTTTTGGGGGATGGGCTGCTGCTGCTGCTGCTGCTGCTGCTGCTGCTGCTGCTGCTGCTGCTGTGGTGCCGAGGTTGTGTGCGATGTGGCTCGAGATGGCAACTCTCTGCTGCTGCTGCTGTGGTGCCGAGGTCGTGTGCGATGTGGCTCGAGATGGCAACTATTACGGGGGACCATAGTAAATGGGACCGGATTTTGTTAGTAAAAATAGGGAAATATGTAGGTATTTGTGTGTGCCGTAGGTCCTATTTACTATGGTCCTCCGAAATACTGTAAAACCCAAACATCAAAGTTCAGAGATCAACAGAGGAGCCTTCAATACATAGGTCCACGGCAGTACTCTCGAAGGAGAACCAATTGCACCGCTGTCTGTGAGCTGTTTCTATTTGTAGATTCTCGTACACACACACGAAAAGCGTTTTGGCGCGAAGAAACGAAGAAACGATCTCGAATGGTTCCTGCTGTTGCACGCGAGGAGGGCCGACGTGCGAGGTGGCCAGACGGTCAGGCGACCACGCTGTACGTGCGAGGTGGCCAGGCGACCAGGCGAACTGCGCGCTGTGATATTATATTGCACAGCAGAGAGCGCACGAAATATCTTCCACCTCGGGTATTTTTGTGTGTGTGTGTGGGTTTCCATTGCCCCGCCTGGCTCTGGCTCGGCGGAATGCCATCCCGTAGTTACTTGCCAGATTGCGTTGACTTCGAATGCCTAGAGCACGCGCCGCGGAGCCCGGCCGGTACCCACACTTGCGCTGTGATGTACCTGCGGGCCCCACGCGCGCCCCGAAGCGGAGGGCGCATGAAAAGACCCACGGCCGGGAGAGAAGAGCTTTGTATCCCGCAAAAAAAAAAAAAAAAATGTTTTTCTTCATTCATAAGACATTGTATCCAGTGCTTGGCAGTAGCAGTAGCAGTAGCAGTAGCAGTAGCAGTTCTTCTTGTCATGCTGTGACGTGGTCCTGGTGCCGTGCTACCGCTCTGTCCCGAAACGTCACTGTAGAAATTATCCTGGTATCTTGGGACACAGTCGTATGTAGCACCCA
The DNA here is from genome assembly GCA_031763025.1 of Macrocystis pyrifera. Taxonomy (NCBI): domain Eukaryota; class Phaeophyceae; order Laminariales; family Laminariaceae; genus Macrocystis; species Macrocystis pyrifera. Next base: position 4,654,485 of record JASSKH010000014.1, read on the forward strand.
GTTACACCTGTAAACTATTTGCAGGACAATTGACCAACTATTCAAAGTATCTAAACTATTTGCAGGACAATTGACCAACGATTCAAAGTAACATTGCAGGCGCCGGCGTCGAGTTATTAATAGTAGAGTTGTCCAACTGAGCCTATTAATAGTGTCTTCAGACGCTCGCCTGGGAGCACAATAACAATCGCCAGATACCGAACACGCAAGCAGATACCAGGTGTACATCGGAGTAGGGGGGGGGGGGCGGGGGTGTTCTCGATAGGAGAGATGTGCTCGATCTCATGCATGGCCGGAGTCGTATGACCATAGACCCTCGCATCCCTACAATGCCGGGACGGAGCATGTCGGGTTTCCGCCGACCAGACAGACATCGCTTGCACCAACAAGCGCGAAGCGAAACATGAGGTGTTGGGCGAGTCGCATGAAGGGTGAGCTGCATCCTACTAAGAACCGTTTTAGAGGCGGACTTGCATGTGGATGACAGCGTCAATGAGTTAATTTAATTTCCGGTGCAGCCACTTTCCAGAGACAGCAAATGGGAGTATTATGTAACTGCCTCTTGGGTGCCTTACCATAAACACTACGTGATACGACCGTTCCCACTTGTGCGGAGTAAAGGTTGTTCACCTCCCACAAATGATCTAACTCGACAACCAGCAGCGACCGACCGGCAAAAAAAACAAGAGCAAAAAAAAAAAGTGGTACCCTGGTTGTCTATTAATAGCTCAAGTAGTGAGCGGCATGTTTTACGGTGTCGTTGCCAACCGACGCCAACCCAACCAATAGTGGGCTGGAAAGTAAAAGTGATGATGAGAAAAAAAAAAATATATATATATATATATATACCTGGTATGTATATAATCGGAGGGGGGAGGTACTCATGCCATGCATGGCCGTAGTCGTATGGCATAAGATCCTCGCATCCATACACTGCCGTGGCGGAGCACGTCGGGTTTTCACTGACCAGGCAGGCATTGCTTGCACCACGCGTGAAGCGCCGTGAGATTAGTTGGTGGGGGAGTCGCGAAAAGGGTGTGAGCTGCGCCCTGATAAGGCGGTGTCGCTGAGAGTGTGGCATGCTGCAAGTGACAGCTGGTACGAAGATATGTTTAGATTCGCGCCAAAGTCGGAGAACTTTCCGACCGCGAACCCTCGAATCACCGACTCCCAACCATTGCCGATTACTGGTCTGGGTGCCCCCAGGGCTCATGCTGACACCCAGTTGGATGATACCCTAGCCTGCAAGTTACCCCCCGGTGATAGTATGTCTATTTCACCCATGTACTGTCCACGGTGTGTCGAGACCCTGCTAATATGCTTATATCTGCGCTCCAAGAGGGAGGGCACACCGATATGCCGCTTTACACGAGAAACCCGCGGTGTGGGCACACGTCATTTTCGCGGCGACGCTGTCCTCCTGCATATCGGCGTACTGGGCCTACCGCTCCTCTGGAGCTGCTTGGACGCTTGGACGCTCGCACGCAGGTGGTGTTTATTCATGGCGCATGCCTCCGGCAGACAGCGTCCCACACCCCGGGCAGATCATCTACAGTTGATGATGTCATCTTTCAGGGGAGATGTACTCCTGACCTGTATGATCTGTATGATCCGTTTGATCTGTTTGATCTGTATGTTCTATCTCGTGTTGCCGGGTGGGAGCCGTGTACTCTGCATGATCTACTGGCAGCATACTTTTTTTTTCTGGGTTGGACCTGTGCTGCTGTGTAGATCGTGTACCATAACCCGCAAGCAGCGGGTTGGGATCTAGATGATCTATCTGATTTAGATGATTTAGGCGATCTATATGATCTAGACGATATATCTGATCTAGATTATTTAGATGATCTAGACGGTGTAGATGATTATATGATCTATTTGCTGCAGACGATTTATATGATCTATCTGATCTAGATGATTTAAATGATCTAGATGATTTGGATGATCTATCTGATCTAGATTATTTATATGATCTCTCTGGTCTAAATGATTTAGATGATCTATCTGATCTAGATTATTCAAATGATCTAGCTGATCTATATGATCTGTCTGTAGATGATATATCGGTCCGAGGTGTGCAACATTCCCTCTGCCCGGTCCACGAACGAAGAGCCTGACTCGTCAACCCTGCGACTCCAAACACCGCCTGCTGTAGTTGAGGTGGTGCGGATGCCCCTCGCTAAAATCAAGCACTCGCTCTGATATTCGGGAGTACCCCCTACGTGCCTTTACCCTCGCACACGCCTTTACCCTGGCGGGATTCCTGTCAGTCGGTGGTCCCGCCTTCCGCTTCGCTCGATGCTGTCGGCACCCCCCTCCCCCCCCTTCCTTCCCGCAGCCCGAACGATGGTGTTAAAACGAGGAGATCGGTCTTTTAGGGCGCGTGAAGGCCAATATCGGCCTTGATATACTATTTATATTGTCGAATTTGCCCAGCCCTCCCCCCTCTCCCCCCCAAGCCTATTTTCCGTGTAGCAGCTACCATGAACCCCGACGACCCCCGTTGCCGACCCCCCCCCCCCCCCCCCTCCCTCCCCCCCCCCCCGCTAACCCTCCGCTCCCCCTGTGCCCCTGCTGGGTGTTGGTTGCAGGCGGGGACGGCCGCCACCACCGCCGCAGATCATATCGCCGCTGGCCGCCGTCTCGAGGCCGCGCTGTCCTCCCTCCTCTCCGCTCTCGTCGGCATCTTGTCCTCCCCCACCCCAGCCTCCTCTGCCGAGGCGCAAGCGGCGGGGGTTTGGCGGCGAGCTCTCCCCAACACCCTCCCGTTCGTGATGCTGCCCCTACAGCTCGCGCTTGCCCCCGCAAAAACTAGCGGCGGCGGCGGCGGCGGCGGCGGCGGTAAGCGGGAGCGGGGAGGGGAGAGTGGAAGGAGAGAAGAGCGAGGGGGCGGAGGAGGAGGGGGGGGGGGGGGGGAGTGGGGGAGGTCGAATGCCGTCTGGTGTGAGGGAAATGGCGTTGCTGTGCGTGGCCGAGGCAGTGCGTGGGAGCGGGTCGCGTTTCGTGGAGGTGCGTATGTCTGTATGTTTTACTCGTCGTCGTCTCTTTTGATTGGTTTTGATTGATTTTGCGCTCGTGTTTTTGCTTCTTTCTTTTGATTGTTTTTGTGTTTTTCGTGTGTGTGTGTTATTTTTTCGGTGTGCTCTTTGATTGTGTTTGGTGAGTTTTGGTTGGTCGTTTGTTTCGTTTTCATTTTCGTTTTCGTTTTTTGTTTTTGTGATTATTTTGTCTTTGTTCGTTCGCTCCTGGATATTCTGTTTTCTCCCGTTGGCTGCTTTTTTTTTGCGTTCGTTTCCGCTTGTTTTTGCTTTTTTTGTTTGCGTGTTGTTTTCATCGTTTTGCTCTTTGCGTCTGTGCTCGGTCTGTTCACACTGTTGGCTCTTTATTTTCCTCGTCCGTTGTCCGGGTCTCCTGCTGATACAAGCGGCACGAGATTGCTGCGCTCACCCCTCACTGTGCGCTGGACTCGGACCTAAGGACTGATTCGTTGTATAATATCTTGTCGCGAATTCAACAATCGCTCCTGAACTTGGATGGCAGCGCGGCGATCGCCTTCCACACCACTCAAGCAGTAATCGCGTCTTCCGCCTCCTCATGTGGCAAGACCCCGACACCCGAACCCGCGGTTATTTTTCCCCACTACGAAACCCCCACGGAGGTTAAGAAGGCAATCTGACCCGACCTTGTGCTCCAACCCTTCCCCTGCGGGGCTATTGTAAACTCTGAAAAAAACACGGAATGTTCAGCCGCGGATTCCCTCCACTTCCCCCTAACCTTGGGTTTCCTCTCTCTCTCTCTCTCTTTTGTTTTTCTTTGTCTCGCTCACCGTCCGGCAGTTTCCTTTCGCTGCGACAAAGTTAATGCCCGAAACAATAGTACGACATCTCCTCCGCCCCCGAAAAAAAAACAAAAATGCTGCTTGTAAACTGTAAACTCCCCACTGCTATTTAATCTACTACTAGATTGCCGCTTACGTCGCGAATACTTCGTCAATGACGGGTACAAAAATGATCGCCGACCAAATATATCCCGCTTGGTCGACGTTTTAACCTGTTTTTTTAGAAGGGTACGAAAATTCGCTTCCCACCGCCCCCGAATGTCCCTAACACCGGTACCGAGGGTGTAAAAAAAAATGCTTGCCAATGGCATACAAAACCCTGACCCCGGTGCCCCGCGGGTGTCGGCTTTCAGGGGTATGGGGCGAGGCCGACGACCAACGTGCTCATCGGCATCGTGTTCACCCTCTCGGAGTGCTCTCCAAACAAGTCACCACCGGGTGGGTCAAACAGCGCGTCGACGGGCAACGGCGGTGGCGGGCCGGCAAAGGCAGGAGGCAGCGGCCTGACGGCGGGAACGGACGCCTTGCGTATGGCGTGTCTACAGTGTCTGGAGGTAACGCGAAACGGCTGTAAGAAAACGATTTTTTTTTTTTTTCTTTCTTTGTTTCTTTCTGGATTTCCGTTCTAGAGTGGCCCCGGTTGACACTGGACACCGGCTCTACAGTTTCATGCTTAATTTTTTTTCTGGTCGAGACACCCGTACGTTTGGGAACCGGGCACCATCTTCGAATGTATCGTGGAAAGCTTTCGTGGTCAAGTACAATATGAGGGAGACGGGACGTTCGCGATGAAAAGGGACACGTGCTTTCAGGTTGGCTTGTACTAGTAAATGACCGGTGGCGACGGTCGATGTGGTACCTTTTGGCGCTTGATGTCCCCCGCGAGGGGATGGTAAATTGTGTTTAGAAAGGACGTTTCGTAGCGCGGCAGCAACGTGCGAAACATTTTTCGGGCTCAAGCATCGTCAGCTCTTATCAATAGCTCCCTCCACTTACGTATGTAGGCTGTTTTGGTTTAGTAGCGTCGTCCGCTACCCCCCTCCGCCCCTTTCGGGATGGGGGGGGGGGATACTTAATTCCGTTGCATAGCTTGGAACACGTGCAATCGAAGAAATGAACTTGCGCTATCATACACGTGTACGGGACGCCACGAATAACCGGCGATCTCCGGCCATGAGACTAGTGACAACTCGACCTTTCAGGCTGAATAGAAAGTCAAATACCGCACGAATTTTCTGCGAGCAACCAGGATGTTGTGGACGTCGCAGAAGGGTCCGCTCCGTACTGCAGGATTCGATGTACTTGTCAGGTTGTAGTTGAAAATCGAGGAGCGCGGCTCGGGGAGAAAGGACGCCGCGCGAGGCCTGGTCTTTCTCTCGCGCTGTGATACCGCCTTTATGCCCCCCCCGGGTCCGTCACTCACGATCCCACCCCTCTTTCTCTCTCTCCTCTCTCTCTCTCTCCCTCTCTCTCTCCCTCCCTACCCCCCTCGCCTCCCTGCCTGCCTCTCCCTGTTCCTGCTCCGCTCTTGTCCATTCTCCCCTTTTCCCTCCTCCTCCTCCTCGTCCTCGTCCTCCTCTTCCTCCTCCCAACTCCTAATACCTTTCCTCCCCGCTCTCCCCTGTCCTCGCTCGCTCGTTCCTCGTCCTTCTATTGCTTGTTCTTGTCCGTTCGTGTGTCATGCGACCCCCTTTCGGACGTCGGAACCGAAACGCTTAGGCCGTCCTGCGGGCGCCCTTCGCCAACAATGTCGGCAGAGACCGCAACAGTGACAGCAACAGCAACAGCGACAGCAACAGCAACAGTAGAAATAGCGACAGCAGCAGCAGCAATGCTGGCAGGGAAGACGCTTCTTCCGCCTGGTCGGACGTCCGCGACGTGCTGCGAAGCGCCGCGGGAGGGGGCATCCTGGCGCAACTGGTCCAAGAGCTTCTGCTGTGTTGCCAGCAGGGCGCGCCCACCCCTCCCACAGGAGAGGCCACAGCGGCGCCAGCGGGGGCAGCCGGGGTGGCGGCAGCAGCGGGAGGGGAAGGGGGGGGGCGCTACCACCGCCGGTTAGGCGGGGGGGCGGGAGCCACCGCGCCAATGAGGTGGGGGGGCGCGGGAGAGGCCCGTGCCGCGGCGAGCTGCCTGGACGCCCTGTGCTCCTTCGCATCAGGCGCTAACGTTTGGAGACGTTTGTTACCAGGGACCTTCAGCGGTCTTTTTCGCGCCATCAGGGGGATCGAGGCCGGGGAGAGCTCCTCCTCGCAGGAGGCGTTACCCCCTCCACTCGCCGCGGTTTCGTTTAGGTCGGCGATGACGATTGCGCCGGCTGCGCCGGCGGCCGGAGGAGCGGCAAGTGGGGAGAGAGAAAGGGGGAGGGGCGGGGGGGGGGGTGGTAGAGGTGGAGGGAGCAAGTCGGCGCTGGCGGAAGCGTGCCTGTCTACCCTCGCCAAGGTTCTCGTGATGTGTGCGGGCGGCGTCGGTGGTCGTGGCCCTGCGGGAGAAGAAGCTCCAGTTGTCGGGCGCGCTGTAGCCGGCATCTGTAGAGGGGACCCCGCGCAGGGTGGAGGGGTTTCAGCGGCCGGAGTTGAGGGTGGCGCAGTCGCCAGAGCATCGGGTCAGGCGGGCGTCGGTTGCGATGACAGCAACGGCTGCGGCAGCGGCGACGGCGGCCGTAGCGTCGGCGGCGGCGGTGGCGGCAGCTTTAGTGGCAACAGCGACGACAATCCGCTGCTAGCCCTCCAGCGGCTGGCGATCGCGTCAAACGCTCGAAGCGCTGGAGCCGGCGGCAGCGATGACGAAAAAGGCGGCGGGAAGCACCCGCAACTCTCTCCTCCCGTGGCGGCCGCGAGAGCCAGAGCCAGGTTGGCGGCGGTAGCCACGGCTGCGGTAACTCCGGTGGGAGTGGAAGACCCCGAGTGGGAAGCGGAGACGAGCGACAGGCTTCGCCTGCTGTTGCCCCCCCTCCTGGCCTTCTGCCGCCTACACCCAGGCTGGAAGGTGCGGCAAGCCGCGGCTAACTTTTGTGCCTACCTTCTCGCGAGCGGTGGTGGTGGCGTCGGTGCCGGAGGCGGGAGTATACTGGGGGGGGAGGGGGGGAGGGGGGGGGGGATTTGGCGAACCCGGCGGGGGCGGGAGTCAGCGTGAGAGGGAGAACGGCGGAGGGGGGGGCGGGTGGAGGGGGGTTGGGACGGAGGCGGAGCGAAATGGTGGAGGCGGAGTGTTTGGGGGAGGGGGTGCTGGCGCCGCTGACCCCGCTGCTGGTGGAGGCGTTAGTCGGGCTGGTGCTTGACAGCATGCCTCAGGTGTGTGCGCTGACGGTCGGAGCAGGCGTGTGCGTTTGTATTTTCCGTTTGATCGTTGTTGGAGGTTTTGTAACGTTTTTTGCCTGTTTCTTGTCGTGTTTTCTTGTCTGTGCGGTTAGTTTGTTGCTAACGGTTTTTCGTGTTGCGCGTGTTGTTGTTGTTGTTGTTGTTGTTGTTGTTGTTGTTTTTCAGGCTCGGCACATGTGCAGTTGGACAATTCTTTTAATTTCGTTTCTTTACACCGACCGCGTGTGCGCCCGTGTGCTACGCTGCGGTGGATTGCATGCCGTACGAGATGCACGACTCCTGTTCACGCTCCCCTTTCGGCTTTGTCTCGACCCACGAGTCGACTTTGCTCAGTTTCGACCAAAGGGGCGGTAGTCCATACTTACATATTTTATATATATATATATATATATATGTGTGTGTGCGTGTTTTTTTTTTTTCCCCGTGTGCTCCAATGAAGGGGACCACTATGACCGGAATTATAGACAACGCTTCGTATCGAACCCGGATTCCAGATGGGGATTGTATTTTGGGTCAGAGTGCCACACTATTTTTGAGCGTGAAGTGTTCGTTCCTGACGGGGAGCTAACCAGCCACTGCAAAACGGAGGAGCTCGCACCCCCAACGTCTTGGTGATCCGACGTGTATGTAGTGCTGCTGTTCGTTAACTTCCTACTACGGTGGTCCATAGTTAATAGGACCTACAGTACACACAAAACCCTATATATTTACCTATTTTTACTAAACAATATTTGGTCCTGTTAACTGTGGTCCCCCGTAATATTATATCCCACGGGATTGCGTACAGGGCCCTTGAGCTTGCTACGAACTGTTTCTGATTTTTTTTTCTGACGATCCTCGCTTAAGGAGCCCGAGTTTTTTTTTTTTTTTTGGGTTTACCTCCTCCGCAGCACGCTTGAGGTCTTCGGGGTTAGGGTTGGGGTTGGGATTTAAATCCCACAACATTCGTTGAAAGAGTTTAGCTTAGACTATTATTTGATACATACATATATGTATAGCCCGTTGTGTCGAAACTGGGTCACGATGTTAACACTGGGGGGGGGGGGGGGGGGGGGGGGGGGGGGGGGGGGGGGGGGTGGGGGGGGGGGAGGGGGGGGGGGGGGGGGGGAAAAATGGGGGGCAACACAGTTCGGACCTGGTCCGTTTGGAGAGGAAAAATGCCTCGCAACACAGTTGACATTTATAGCCTGTAAGTCTCGATAAACCCTCACCCGTTGCCCTTACCCCCAGACCGCTTGAGAAATTTCTAGTGCTGAAGGCATGGTGCAGAGTTGCAAAGGGTGTGTATTGTCAACCATTTTTGTCAATCGATTCTGGGACTTTTTTGGTGAAACACCACTGCTTGCCATCGTCATTCGCCATATGCAGAGATATGATGGCCTAACGCTTCGCGCGAAAACGCCAGGAACCCCTCCCGCTCGCCCCAACCCGCTCTTCTGCTGCATTTCTACATCGGTCCCGAAACTCGCTCTCGATGCAAGGCTCACCGATGATGCCTATCGCAGTTACCCTGCCCACCAGGTGTCCACGGGCGCCCACCACGGGAGGGGTTAGCTTGACGACTTCCTAACCTTCGCTCAAAATCTCTTTCAGTAACCCCGACCGCCCGGGAACAAAACTCGGCATAAACATTCAAGTGGTCAGCGATATGCTGTACGTTGTCAATCGTGTGTGTCTAACAACCTGCTTGGCGGAAGCTGGCCCGATTCATTAACGCTGCTGCTCGCCATCTTCATCGCCGTCACGATCGCTGTTTTGCCTCCGTCGCCACTATTCCGCCAGGTGTCCGCGGCCGCACACCAAGGGCTCGACGGCTTCCGCTCGACCCTCGCCCCGTTGCGATGGTTGGGCTTGAGGGGCACCCTTCTGGAGCGTCTCTGCGCGGTGACGGAAGGGTTGCCAGCCCTCGCCAAGTCGGCCGACGAAAGGCGAGCCTCTTGTGGAAACCCTCGCTCACAACGATAACGACAACAACAACAACAACAGCCAACAACAGCAGCAACCATTTTTTCGCACCGGACGTGCAGATGCGTTGATGTCTGCGCGTCTCCGTGCGCTCTGTGCACGCCGCACCCTTCGCGGTAGATGCGGGCTTTTTCGGTCAGCCCCTGTAGATATTTTGCGCCTTAAATCGCCTCACAGAACCTGACCCTGACCTCGGCATGAAAACGAAAAACCCCTTCCAGCGCTTCTGGAAGTGAACGCTTTGTGATTCACGTCTCGAGGGGTTGACCTGTCTAGTTTTCGCCCGTCAATGTCTCTTCAGACTTGCGTACGTAGTGTGCACTCGTGTTCGCGAGGAGAGTGCCTATTTAGACGGTGGCCGGTCGTCAAGGAGCAACCGCGCTGTCGGCCGATGTATTTGTGTGTAGTCCCGATTTGGGGACAAACCGGTCTAATTCCAAGTGATTTTTCCCCAAAACGGGACTGTCGTACTAAAAGGGCTAAGGGGGGCCGGGGGGGGGGGGGGGGGGGGGGGGGGCTACAGGGATAGTGGGAAACCCACTCGCACGACAACCTCAAAATGTTGAAGAATTGATGTGGTCTGTCTTTTGTAACTGTGCCACTGTAGTAAGTCGCTGAAAGCTCTGGGCGCGCGCGTTTGTTTTTGCTCTTGGTTGATTGGTTGGTCCGTTGGCTGATTCATTGCGTGATTGGTCGGCTTGTTGGTTTGTTAGGACTGGACACCGGCTGGCTCAGCCGGTAGCGATCATGCTGTCGTCAAAAATCAATCAGCATACTGGATGGAGAGCAGAACGCTGTCTCTCCTCTCTCCTCTCCTCCCGGAACGCATTTATTGGGTTTCCGTACTGTATCCTGGCGTGTTTGCTGGGCGTACGTCAGGTAAAAGCTATTGACGAATACACTGGCCAGGCCAATCAGTAGATTAACACTGCCAGTAGAGTACCACTGCCAAGATATTTTGCTACTGCTAGTAGATTACTACTGCCGGTGGATTACTACTGTGCCCGTGCCCAGAACTACGGTTGGTTGGTTCGTTGGTTGGTTGATTGGGGCGGGAACAACTCTTTACCAACATCCTAGAATACTCAATCCTATCGTCGTGAAAGCCGCTCACCCCCCCCCCCCCCCCCCCCCCGCCGCCTCCCTCCCACATGATGCGCCCGCCACCTCGACCCCACCCGCCCCCCTCCAATCCCCAGACGTCTCCGTGCGGCATTCGATCTGTTGGCGGGGTACTTGTCGCTCCTGAGGTTCGATGCGCGAGCCGTGCTAGACGCGCAGCTATCGACGGTACTGTCTTGCCTCTGTCAAACCCTGGAGTTCGACCACGACTTTAATGTGCAGGTGAGGCATGCGTAAAGGGGACGGGGTTGATTGGAGGAGTGTATCGGAAACGCATGGGAGGGAAGGTGGAGAGAGGGAGGGGACGCGGGAGGGAGAGAGAGGGGCGGTCGGCGGGAGAGGTTTGCATTTGTTGAGAGAGGCGGAGGGGGGAGGTGACTAGAAAGAGAGAGGTATAAGAGAAACGGTTACAAAGACAGATAGAAGCGAAGGAAGAGGGGAGACTAGTTGAAGAAAAACGGTTCGGGGGTGGTCAGGAGCGGTGGGGTGGGGGGGTGTACTCATGTCGCGCATGGCCATAGTTGTATGAGCATAGACCCTCGCATCCCTACAATGCCGGGACGGAGCATTTCGGGCAATCGCCCACCAGGCAGACATAGTTTTCAGCCAGCGCGAAGCGCCATGATGTGTTGGGTGAGTCGCTTTAAGGGTGAGCTGCATCCTACTAACCGCTTGTGAAGCGGACTTTCTTGTACCGGATGACAGCTTCGCGCCCATTTCTTAGTTTCCTGGCGTGGCCAAGGAGGGGGGGGGGGTGTACTCATTATCATGAATGACCGTAGTCGTATGACCATAGACCCTCGCATCCCTACAATGCCGGGACGGAGCGCGTCGGGTTTTCACCGACCAGGCAGACATTGCTTGCACCAAGCGCGAAGCGCCGTGAGGTGTCGGGCAAGTCGCATGAAGGGTGAGCTTCATCCTACTAGAACCGCTTTAGACGCGGATTTTCTTGCATATGGATGACAGCATCGGATGACAACACATCAATGAATTGATTTAATTTCTAGTGTGGCCACTTCCAGAGACAGCAATGGGTTTACTATGTAACTGCCTCGGGGGGGGGGGGGGGGGGGGGGGAGGGGGGGGCATTTTCTGCAAGTGCCAGCCAGCGATTCTACGGCTCGGTTTAGACACTGAGCAACCGCATCGGTAAAGCCTCCGTCACGTTTCCTTGCCAAGGCCGATGGCGTGCGTGCGCTCCAATTTGTTTCAAACCTCGTAGAGTTTAACCCGTTCAGGACAGCACTCCCTTGCGCTGTGGTGACGAAACGCTCGGAATCCGAGTAATACATAGGTTTTCAGAACAGTGCACTACCACGCAGCAACAGGGTTGACTTTGTCGGCGGTCGTGTATGCGAAGTGGAGGTCGAACTCCGTGGACATGACAGGAGGTTTCACTCAACGCTGTACACGAGCTGTTTTTTTTTTTTTTTTTTTTTCCCATCACTTTCTCCTGCCACGTTTCTTATCGCTTTATCTTTTCTTTCCTCTCTCTGTCTTTTGTCTGCCTTTTTGCTTTTTGCCTCTCTCTGTCCTTTTGTCTCTGTTTCCCTGTCCGTCCCGTTGCCATAAACGGCATGAGTACACCCCCCTCCCCGCCCTCCCGCCCGCCTCCCCTCCTCCCTCCCGTTCCTCTACGACAGGTGTTGGAAGGGTCTCATCCCGATAGCGCGCAGGAAGGGAACCACGAGCGGGGTACAGGTGGTGGAGGCTTTCCCAAGTACTACAGGCGGGTGAGAGGACGGCCGGAGGGGGTGTAAGCGCTCAATGCACGCGCCCTGCCCGTTTCTATCTGGCTTCAGTTTCGTTCGGTTCGATTTGGTTTGGTTTGGTTCGACTGTATTTGGTTTGGTATTGTCTGGCAGTGGTTTGGGTTGGTTTGGTCGGGTTTAGCCGAGTTGGGTTTGGGTTGGGTTTGGGTTGAGCCTAGGTTGGGTCTTTGGTCTGGGTTGTTTGGGGTTGGATTGGCTATAGCTTGGGTTGGGTTCGCTTAGATCGGGGTTCCGTGTGGTTTCGGTTTGGTTTTGAGTTGGGTTTAGGGTCATCCAGCGCTTTGTCCGCAATATTAACTCGTTTTTTTCGTCGGCTGGGTGGTCTTGAGGAAGGGACGATGGGCAAGAGCAGGGGGCCCTGTTTGTTGCCCTGGCGTGCGTGTCAACACAACATCAACGAAACACGGTGGTGGAAGGTGGAAGCGTATCTCGCCCTTTTTGCTTCAGCTTCAGGCGGGAATTTCGGGGGGGGGTGGCGGATGACTCGCTACTCCGCGGCAAGCATGATCACTGCCATCTCCGTTTGTCGGCCCTCTTCTTGTTTCGCCTTGACTGATATTTTGCTTTCATCTCCACCTCCATCCCCCCCCCGCCCCCAGCCCCTACCCCCTCTCCAAAACAAAATATCATGCCCTTGCCCTTCCGCACGATCGATGCCCCCCGCTCCCCCATCACCACCACCATCACCACCACTACCATCACCGTCACCACCGCCACCGCCTCCAACACCACCACCACTACCGCTAACACCAACACCACCCTCACCACCACCGCCGCTACCGCAGGTACTCGCCAACGTCCGAGAAGACTCCACCTTGTTCTCGGCGAGGCGCGCCGTCCGCCTCCTGGGGAAGTACTGCGACCTCCCCTCCCTCGCCGACGCCGTCATTTCCTCGCTGGAAACCCGACCGCCCCCCCCCCCTCCCCCGCCGCCTGTGAGGGGCGGCGGCGGCGATAGTGCTAGGCGCGGCGATTACCGAAACGAGGGGCTGTACCGGCGGCGGTGCCTGCGGTGGCTTCAGTCGCGTCTCCCGCTGGGGTGGGTGCTGAACCAGGTGCTTCTAGGCCGCGGTGCTCCTGACGATTCCGCTACCGCCGCCGCTGCTGCCACCGCTGCCTCTGCCACTGTTCCAGCTGCTCTGGATGGTGGGAAGGTAGCGTCGGGCGCGGCTGATGGCGCGGGAGAGCGAAGCGGCAGCGACGTGGGGGCTGGAGCTGGGGGAGAAGTTGGGGGGAGAGGTGGAGAAGGAGGGGGGGGAAGAGAGGCAGGAGCAGGAGGAGGAGGAGAAGGTATCAAGGGCGGCCTTGCGATTTCTCTGGTGAGGGTGCCTCTCCGGCTCAAGGCTTTCGTGGGCTGTTTGGTGTTGTGTGTGGGGGAGTGTCTTAATTGTAATGCATGGCTCAGTGTGGGCTTTGTTTTTCTTGCTGAAGGCCGAACGGTCGGTATGCCGGTCGGTCGAGACGGTCGGTCTGACCTGTCCCAGAGTACCGCCGCGTCTCTTCTGGAAAGTTGCTGGTATGGCGCACGATACCCTCGAGATGTTTTGTGCTTATGATTTGATCGGCTTCAAGGGGAAAATGGAAGGGGCATGGAGGAGGAGAAGGAGGAGAAACCAAAACATTTCGTCTAGCGAAAGGTAAACATTGGAACCAGATATATAATGTCTGCTCGGCCCCGGCAACCAGTTTATGTTTAGCATTGCTGCGGTGCGGTGCGATGCGGTGCGGAGCTGCTTGAGGCTTGAGGTCCTGGCTTCCGATGTTTCCTGCGTAGGTATTTGGTGTCACGAGGGTTTCGCAGTCGATCGAACAGAAGATGCACGACCAAACTTTTTCTTGCCGCCAGCTGCTGCTGCTGCTGCTGCTAGCGGGTGGCACTGCCGCCCACGGCAATGGCGCTGCTGTGGTGTGATATTAGCCCATAGCTCTACCTTCTGTGTCCTTCTATTTTTTTTTCACATCAATAGTGACATGTGACACCTGCGGTTTTATGTTGGGCGTTGGTGTGTTTTGGCTTCTGTGGCTGTCAACGCTGTTTTCTCTGTGTTGGTGTGTGGTATGATTCCGATCGAAGGCGTTGGCGCACGGAAGAGGTGAAACGAGTGACGGAAAGACGAGCCTAACTTGATCGGCGGCGGCTCGTCGTAGGGATAGTTTATAGTTTCTCGAGACGTCCCCTCCCTTACGCACGCGCAACGCTCTATCTCGTATTCGCCCCTGCCCTGCCCTGCCCTGCCCTGCCCTCTCCTCTCCTCTTATGCCGTCCCGTCCCACCCCATCCGTCCCATCCCATCCCGTCCCGTCCCATTCCATCCGACCCCGTTCTGTTCCGTCCCATCCCATCCTGTTACACCATCGTGACCCTTATCTCATCCTATCCAATATCCCATCTCATACCGTACCCCATATACTCTTCCATTTCCATCCAGTCCTAACTCACTCCGTGCCACAGCATCGCATCTCTTCCGATCCCTTCCGACCCCATCCCATCCCATCCCATCCCACCCCGTAGCATACCCCTTTATTATCCCATCCCATATGCCACCCCAATCCGTATTCCATCCAATTCTGTGTCATGCCATCCCATTCCACCCCATCCCATCCTATCCCATCCCATCCCATCTCATCCCATCCCATTCCGTGCGGTTGTCACACCTCCCCCCCCTATTCCCTCCAATCACATTATCCACCCCATGTCGAGGCATCTTCAGCTGGAGCGCCTCCTAGCGTGCACGGCCTTCTCCCTACCCGTGTCTAAGGCGGAATCAGCCGCACCCGGCGATGATGGTAGCGGTAGCAGCGGCGGCGGTGACGGGTCTCATGGATACATGGCGGCCCTGTCGATGGCTGGCGGCGGCGGGGGAGGAGGGGGGGGGGGCGGGGGGAGTGCGATCGAGTACACGCGGTCCGGAGCTGTGCTGGGAGCCGGCGATCGCGCTCTCCTCCCGGGGGTTTCTAGTCAGGTGAGGCGAGGGAGAAGAGGGGGGTGTACTCGATAGGAGAGATGTACTTGATCTCATCTCATGCATGGCCGTAGTCGTATGACCGGGAGAAGAGGGGCAGGGGGGGGGAAGAGAGAACATGTGTTCGGAGACGGAAATGGAATTTTTCCGGGAGTTTTAAGTCAGGTGAGGAGAGAGAAGGAGGGGGGGGTGGGGGCAGGGGGGATAATCATGGAGGCATACACTCTAGAGGGGTTTCTATCCAGCCTAAGCGAGGAAAATGGAAGTGTGGGGGGGGGGGGGCGGGTGTACTCATTATTTTGCATGGCCGTAGTCGTTTGACCATAGACCCTCGCATCCCTACAATGCCGGGGCGGAGCATGTCGGGTTTTCACCGACCAGGCAAAGATGGGGGGGGGGGGGGGGGGGGGAGGAAGGAGGGGGAGTCGTTCAGGCGCAAACGCTCTGCAGCGTCCCGGCGCACGGTCGTTGCATACCCCGTAGCTGCCGTAGTTTTTGCATATTTGTATTAGCTGGCATATTGTAGCCGACCTATCATAGCTGTCGTGTGTGTTGTCTACCCGCCGTAGCTGCCGCAGTTGTGTGATCGATGCCGGGTTTTTGTCGATCTAGTTGCGATAATTTTCTGGACGTAAAGGCGATGGTCTGTGTCCTCCTAGACTCCATCACTGCATCGACATGTGACAGCTGCCGTGGTGTTTTCGATCCAGCTTGGACTGCAGTTGTGTCGACCTACCAGTACCCATTACGATTCGTCGATCTACGTGGAGTACGCTAAGCTCTTGCGAGGTCTCGAAATAGTTTTTTTTTTAATACTTTGTTTTGTCTTTTAACGGTATCGTTGGCTGTCTCCATGCTTTGCCGCCTGTTGGCCAATCGGGTGGTTGTCTATATCGCTCCTTGTTGAATCTATTAATAATTTATTTCGTTGTTTTGTTTT
Source organism: Macrocystis pyrifera (assembly GCA_031763025.1). NCBI lineage: Eukaryota > Phaeophyceae > Laminariales > Laminariaceae > Macrocystis > Macrocystis pyrifera. Next base: position 4,670,405 of record JASSKH010000014.1, read on the forward strand.
TCTGACGTGTTATTCGTTTTGTGTGGTCGTTTTTTTTTTGTGCCTTTCCTTCTTGTTGAAGGTCTTGGACGCAAACGCTACAATGGTCTCCATGGTGGTTGAGGCGTTAGCGTCTCTTGCGGAGGCGTGCGGGAAGGGATGCGGAGAGGCATTCCTACGCAGAGCGCTATTTCCGGTGCTCGAGAAGGTTAGATCACGCCTCTGCGCTCTCAGCGCTTCTTTCTTTTTTACTCCTCGAATCTGTTCATTTTCCTTTTCCTTTTCCTATGGCTTATGGTTGTTTTGGTTTTCTTTTCGTTTTTCTTGCTCTTGCTTGTTATTTTAGTTCTGTTTTTTCCTGTTCGGTTGCTTTTTAATATTTTGCATTAACAATTGTTATCACTGTGAAGCCCATCCAACTATCGTGTTTCCCAAGAGGCCCCCCCCAAAGCAAAGAGGTTCAACCAACCAATTAATCTATCAACCAACCAACTAGCCAGCCAGGCAATCAACGCACCAATCAATCAATCAACCAATCAAAACCCAGTACCTCGCAGAGCTTACTACTTTTTCGAGCACATGGTTGTCACACACTGTGTGCGAGACAAAGGGGCTATTGCTAACAACGAAGAACGTGCTGATTGGCTTAAGAGTTAGGGATAGGGTTGGTTCGTATTCGTCTTGTACACAGTGGCCCTCAACCATTTTCTCGAACTAGTGGTAAGCCCCCGCCCCCTAAACTAGCTGGCCATGAATCAATCGACCAATCATATCAAGCGGAACCAACCAACCGATCGGCCAGGGCTCAATCAACCAATCAACGAATGTACGACACAATCAATCGATGCAAACGGATGCAAAAAGGGCGATGTCGTCAATGGTCAAACCAACGAAGTCGTCTCCGACGCGTGCACACGCAGGCGGCTTCCCCCCACCCTGTCGTGTCGCAGGCGGCCTTGGCTACCCTATCCAGGGTGCGGTCGGCCTGCGGGTATTTTGAGGATGTCGCACAGCTTCTGGAAGGTGACCTTGTTGTTGCTCTTTGATGTTGCTGTCGCTGTCGCTGTTGCTGTTGCTGTTGATGTTGATGTTGCTCTTTGCTGTTGCTGTTGATGTTGATGTTGCTGTTTGCTGTTGCTGTTGCTGTTGCTGTTGTTTTTTTGCTGTCACGGTAGGTGTTGCTGTTGCTGTTGGTGAGCGCTAGTGGCAGTGGCAGCGGTGGCATAGCAAGCAGCCCCGCTCCCCAACACATCCAAGCGACAGTCCCGCGCTTCAAACGCGGCACACTCCGTTCTACCCCCCCCCCCCCCCCCCCCCCCCCCCCCCCCCCCCCCCGATAGAAAGAAGGGAAAGGCTAGCGCTAAGAGACAAGGTGGAATCGGAAAAACACTTGAAGATATACGGGGCATTGAGGGAAGGAATAGGAATGAAAACGTATTTGCATGGCCCAATGGACTTTGCGAAAACGCTGAAACTGCGCTTTCGTGTAGGGGACATGGACCTGCCAGAAAGAAGAAAGAGGAACAGCAGTAGCCGGAAGGAGGAGGAAGTAGACGCACAGATGTGCCCGTGTGGCAAAGCAATAGAGTAGAACTCACATAGTAGGAGAATGTGAAATATACAAGGAGGAACCGGATGTGTTAGAAGAGGAGATGAGGAAAATAGACGAATGTGACATGGAGGAGTTTGATACAATGAATAGCAGCGAGAAAACGATCGCTATCCTAGGAGATAGCTGGTGGTCACAGGAGGCCAAACAGGAAGGGGATAAGAATAGCAAAAAGTTTCTATGTACTATATGGAAACAACGTAATGAGCGCCCAATTGTTGGAGGTGTCTCTATTAGGAGCAGGAACGGTGCTCCGTCTCGGACGGGATGCGTGGTCAATGGTCAAATGACTAAGGCGAGCAACAAATGAGTACGCCCCCCCCCCCCCCCCCCCCCCCCCCCCCCCCCCCCCCCCTCCCCCTCCCCGGCCCTCCCTTGCCCTCCCCTCCGACATTTCATCTAGCCAACATGGACTACGTGGTAGACGACGTCGTCCGCCGAGTCGCCGCAGCGCGAGCGTATTCCTCGAGGCGCGGCAGCGACAGCGCTGTATCCGTGTACGGAGACGACCGTGAAGCTGGAGGCTTTTCGACGGGGGGTATTCCGGGGGTGGTGGAGGCTGTCCTGAGGATAGGAGGCTCCAAGATGGGACCCGCGTTGGTGGGTGCTAGGCGGGGGTGGCGGTAATTTGGACGTTCTTACTTCTAGCGAGCGCGAGTTTACAGTTTGTTGGACGGCATCTGGAATAAGTCGAGCTGCCTGGAGCCGGACTGTTTACGACCACACACGGCCCGACACCAACTGTTTAGCGACTTTCTAGTGCTAAGCGCGTCAAAGAAAGGTGCTGTCCCCCTTGCGAGCTACCTGTAGCTTGAGCCGGATTCTACGACCGCAGCCCGAGATCCAACGTTTCGCGAATTTGTAAGCGTATACCGCGCCAAAGAATGGGACTGTACCCCTTTTGAGCTGGCTGCGACCGCCGACCGAGACGTGAGGTTCTCTCGAGATTGTCCCACCAACGCACACAAGTTGATGACAGTTGAAAATATGCTGCTGCTCGGATTCCTCTCGACAGGTATACTGTCTTCCAGCACGTTCCTTGCATCGTTCCTTGCGTTTACTGTACGTTCATTTTTCTTAATACTCTGCAGCAATTTATCCCGGGTTGGTTTCGGAAGCTCAAGAGTATTTTTACAACATTTTCGTAGCGTTTTACGCAGTTATTTTGAAAAACATTTAAGGACGATTTCATCAAGTTTTCATGCAGCGTTTTATTTTTTTTGGCACTTTTCCTTTTTCTCCGTTCTTCTGCGCGAGTGTTGCACAGTACGCCCGTCGTTCTTGCGCGCAATCGTTTTGTTGTTGTTGCTGTTGCTGTTGCTGTTGTTGTTGCTGTGTGTTTGGCTCCGTGTTTGTTGCTATCGTACCCCTTCTGCAATTGTTTTTTTTTTTTTTTTTTTTTCGCGTGGGTGTATTGTATGTGTGTTGGAATTGTTGGTTTTTTTTTGTTCGACGTTCTTCCGCGAACAAACACTCTGCGTGTTGCTATTTTTGTTCGTTGTCCTTCCGACGAACAAACACTCTGCGTGTTGTGTGCGTGCTTTTAATTTTCCGCCTCGCCCCCACCCTGATTTTTTCGTTCTTTCGTTTGCCCCATTGTTGGAGCAGGTGAGGGACCTCGCCGCCGTAACGCTTCGAGAGGTGGACGCCTGCGCCTGGGACCCCCGCCAGACTCGCCGCAGCCTGGGGGTACTCCGGGCGGTTGTCTCATGCGTGACACTACCGCCGCTGCCACCACCGCCGCCACTACCCGGTGGGTGTGATTTTCTGGATAAACGTGGCGCACCCCCAACGCCGTCTTGGCTGACTTGTTGGTTTTTGGTTTTCGTTGCTTTTTCTCGAATTTCAGCTAAAAACGACGTGTGCTTTTTTTTTTTTTTTGGTAACATGCCTTTTGTGGCTGTGCTTTGTTTCGCTGTTTGCCTCGGCGCGGGTGCAGAAGGAACGGACTCCAGGCCGGCCTGTTTTCTGCCTCCCCCGCGTCGCCCTATCACGTACGCGGCCCTTGGTGCAATTGCACCCCCCGCGGTTCATGGTCATACGACTGCGGTCATGCATGATATCGAGTACACCCCCCCCAGCATTGTAGGGATGCGAAAGTCTATGGCCATACGACTACGGCCATGCATGATATTAGTATGCCCCCCCGCCCCGCCTTTACACCGCACAAGTGGGAATGATCGTAACACGTACCGGGGTAGTGTTTATGGTAAGGCACCCAAGAGGCAGTAACATCGGACTCTCTTTGTTGTCTCTGGAAGTGGCTAAACCGGAAATTAATTTAAATCATTGAAGCTGCCGTCCATATGCAAGTCCGCCTCGTAAGCGGTTCTTAGTACGATGCAGCTCACCCTTGATGTGACTCACCGGACACCTCGCGGCGCTTCGCGATTGGTGCAAGCTATGTCCGCCTGGTCGGTGAAAACCCGATATGCTCCGTCCCGGCATTGTAGGGATGCGAGGGTCTATGGTCATACGACTACGGCCATGCATGAGAACGAGTACATCTCTCCTATCGAGTACACCCCCCCGCCCGCCCGCTCCCCACGTTGTTGTGCCCCGTGCCCGTTGATAGCTGCCGCAGCTGCAACTGCTGCTACCACTGCCGCTACTACTGTTGCCGCTGCTGCCGCTGCCAGCGGAGGCTCGGAAAGTCCCGGAAACGTTCTTAGCGGTGGAGGGGAGGGAAGCGGCGAAGAGCGAAACGGCGAGGAGCGAACTGACGGAGGGTTTGCTGTTCTTGCGGAGAGCCCGTGGTTTAGGCGAGTCAATTATTGTCTCTAGGAGCATGCGCGGGAGGCGTGTGTGGATGGTAGGGAGGGGTGGGTATCTGACGTCCGCGGCTGATCTCGTTGCTCGAAAGTGTAAATCGTGCAGACAGACACGGACCGAAGTGTGGGGGGGGAGACGATAAGGAGGGAATGCGGGAGGACGAGAGGAGGTGGTGCTCCTGGCGATGAGCCTGTGCCTTGAAGCGCACAGCGCGAAGCTCGAAGCACGACTATGCGTATCATAGCAGGAGCCTACTCATAGCCCAGCCCTCTTGTGCCGTTCGTGTAGCTATGCTTGATTTTTGCAGCTTTGCTGTGTGTTGCGGGCGGACTGCTTTGGGGTACGTGCCGCTTGGCCGATCTCTGTGGGATATAGAAGGCCCTCTTTTTTTGTATTTTGATGCACCATGCCTAGTATGACCGGCCAGATTTGTGGCGTTTTTGCTTTCGTATGCTCAGCAGGCCAGCGATCACGCTCTCCGTGCTCCTGGTGCCTGGTATAGTTGTTGCGCGGTTAAGTTCTCGCTCGTCGTATATGCTGGTCTTGTCACGCGCTATCTCGCGCCTTCTCGCGCCCTCGTTTGCGCTGCCTCGTGTTGTCGTACGCTTCTGTCTTATGTTGGCTTCCGAGGTCTCACGCTGTGGTTCAGTTTTGTTGTCGTATTTAGTGTTGCCGTTCTTGTGCATTGGTGTAGTTGTTGGTGGTGTGGTTGTGGTTGCTGCTGCTGTTGTTGTTGGTGTGGTTATCGTTGTTAGTACTATCGAAGGGAGTCGTTGCCAAAACAAATTGTACGTGGTCACAAAGACAGGCGCCAACAATTCTGGAGTAGCACAACACACGATAAAAAAACATATCATGCGCATAAATAATGGAAACATCACGTCTCACGCTTTCGTACGCTGTCTTAACCCCTTCGAGACCCCGCGGTGGAAACCGAAACATCGATAATCGTTGGTGTTAGTCAACCCCCTACGGCCGGCGCGAGCGCCCAGCAGCACGCGTAGGATCATGTCGCGCCCGTGCCGCACCACTCCTCCTCGCATCAACCATAGTAACTCGGACCCCAAATTTTTCCGTAAGATACAAAATCCCCCATTCACGCAGTCGCCATTGCGCTAATCGTCACTGGTTCCCGTCGATTTTCCCCGCAGCAGTCCAGAGAGGGTTAGGCTGTCCCACTCCAATCTCACGTGCTCTCGTGACGTATCACGTTGTCTCACGCCGTACGTATCACGTTCACCTTGTCTCGCGCTGCTGCTACTATATGTCCCACGCGCAACCTACGCTGTTCCGCGCTGTCTCTATTAAAAGCAAGCTCACGCTGTAGCGCGCGCTCTCCTGCGCCATCTCGCACTGTCTAATGCCCTCTCCATCGCGTTTCGCCATGATGGGGGACGGCAGGGACCTTTTCGTGGAGTTCGCCGAGCCTGACGATGTCCGTCGTGTCGTGGCAGAACACGGAGATGCCGGGACTGAAGGTTTGCTGCAAGCGGTCAACGAACACAGGAAGGTATGGAAGGGGGACGCCGCGGCTCAAGCTGTGTACCATAGTTGATGTTATTTATGGTGGGGGTGGTGGTGGTGGGGTCGCTGTTGTTTGGTGCTTTCGGTTGCTGGTGTTGTTGTTCCTGTTGCTGGTGTCGTTGTTTCTGGCGAAGGTGTTTGTTGTTGACGTTATTGTTGTAAGTCTTGTTGTTGCATGCTGTCGCCACAATGGATTGTATAGTTCGTGGTGACGAGACGGGCACCAACGTTCTGTAGGGGAATAGCAAGAAACGTACGAGGTGTCATGCCGGGTATGGGGGGAAGAAGAAAACGAAAAACGGCGGCACGAGCGGCGGGCTTACGAATGTGCAGTAGTACAGGCTGCACGGTGCACGCTGTTACAGCAGTACGTACGCATCGTTCATAAGCAGAAGGCCTGCCAAGCTGCCAAGGGTCCAGTCGGCCGGTGTAGAGTGATAAAGCGCGAGCCTTTGCAGACGCAGCGTATTTTGTTACAGCATACACCTACGTAGCGCTAAGCTAGACACTACCTGCGGGCGCCCCGTCTCAGCCCTCAGCCGGAACGCTTGCAGTGTGTACTCGACACCACTCAAGGGCATTGCTTCTTTTTTCTGGGGGGTCAGACCGAAAGAAATTCTTAACGTGAGGCACGGGCGTGTCATGCACTCACTGTAAGTAGTCGCAGTGCGTTTAACCATTAAGTTATTAATGTTTCGTACAAATGCCGGGCCAAAACGTGTCAAAACCCCTTGCAGGGCGAACAACAGTTCGTTTCGGGGACAAAACCGCCAAAAAATCTACGTAGTGTGTCCCCTAGCACGGGCCTACGATACAGTATGGGCCCGCCAACAAGAAGCACCTAATTAATCTGGGCAAGCTTGAGACTTTTAGTGGGGCACCATCTTCAGGCAACCCCGAGCATAGGCTATTGTATAGGATTCAGTGCAGAGTTCACCACTGAGCCGTTTTTCTTGACCCAATTTTCTTAGCGTTTCTCCGAAAAGTGAGCACTATGTTCTTACTGGGCGCTTTCTTATTGGCGGGCCTATGCTGTATAGGGGTACTCGGTAGACCCTTTGTTCGCCGAAACCTTTTTCTGACTGACGAGGAGGGGGGCCTCCTTTACCCGCTAGGGCCTTCACAATGGAAAACACTTGACGCTGAGAAGTGACGACCGCAGGAACGGGCACACTAATATACTGCGTGATTGTGGGATGGCACAATGGTTGATGTCCGAGTTATAATGGTTGATGCAAGGAAATCGTACGGCACGGGCGCAACAAGGTTCTACCCGTACTGCTGCTGCTGCTGCTGCTGCTGCTGCTGCTGCTGCTGCTGCCGGGCGCTCTCGCTTCTCGTACACGGCTGATACCTCCACAGGTTACCGTGTTTTGTTTTTTTTCGCTGTCTTTGATGTCATTCCCCGTATAGGGGGTTGGAAGGGCCCCGAGGATTTGCCGGAGATTATCCCATTTTGTGTCGCATAACATGAAAAGTATTGTTTCGTTTCCACTTGAGTAGTTCACGGATGGGATGGCTCATCGGGTTAACAACGCCTTCCTGGTACACACTTTATCTAAAAGTTAGTTTCGACTCACTTTTTTAGCATTACTAGTGTGGATGGAGCCCCTCATGTGAGGAGGGGGCTGAGAAAGAGTGGGTGCGCTTCGCCCCTCTATTTGGTAGCACGCGTCATTCCTTATAGGGGGCTGCCGCCTACGAGGCCCGTGCGAATATCTCATTGGAGCCTGGAAACTTACACTCAGCCCTCACCCTTTCTTTTACTGCGATGCTGAAATACTCCCCCGACACTATTACCGGTTGCAAGTAGCTTTACCGCAGAAACGAGGGCGAGATTTATTTGCCAAAGGTTTTCACTAAAACCGCTCTTGGGACTTGAGAGAGACGGGGGGGGGACTGACGAGCTCAGTTGAAGATTACAGTGTACATAGATACCTCGTCCTCACAAAAGCAGGCGCAGGCTGCTTGCCGAGTTGGGGGCGTTTCGGTTTGCCTGCCCGGAACTGCAGTCCATGGAGTGGTTACGAAACGCGCGCATTCACGATACTACTGCTCGTTATGCTGTCGACCGCTCAAACTAAACACAGGCGTTGCTTCTCGTTGATTCTCGTCGGTTTTTCTCACTCTCGAAAGGGTTATAGCACTCTGGGGGGAAATACAAAGACCGATTGGTATTCGTATCAGTGTAAACGCGTGCCTTATATCTGCGCCCAGAGCGGTGTACTTTCCACCGCTGCAAAAACGTGTTCCAGTCTAATTTCAAGTAGTTTGTTTCTAAAACTTGGGGTGCACTTCTTAAAGAGGGTTAAAACAAGGTCTAGCGTTGACGCTATAAGTTGAACCAAAGCGAAAGTCTTCCTCCGAATTTTTAGAACATCCCACATTTGGTGGCCCCGAACCAACCATGGAATGAACCTTTCCTTTCGGCAGGACCGATCGGGATTCGCCTGCATTCATACCAATCTGGTCGCAGGCATAGAGGACTTTGGATATGCCATGGCGATGTCTCAGTAGTCGTATTTCTTGGCTCACGCTGATATGGCTGCGAAGCGAGCATCGTCGCGACAATCTCTTGTTGGTACAGATTAAGCGCGAAGTTCGAAGTTATCGGTCGGCATCGTTTAACACCAAATGTACGGTGACATTCCTGATGTATCAAATAGTTCATCCCCTACACCCTACACTGGTACACTGATGCTGCATGCTCGTGCACCGCAGGCCATGGGTTTCGATTTCGAGGAAGGCGACCCCGAAGACCCCTCCGAGGAAATGCGAGAAGAAAGCAAAGAGGCTCTGGGAGACGAGGGGGAAGGGGCACTGCCCGAGCCAGACTCGGAGGGCAGGAAGATGGCCGAATCAGCGGAGGTGCGAGATGCCTTGCAGCAGCAGGAGTTGCGAGCTGCTTGTTTCTTGTGTGTTACTTCTTTCTTTATTTTGTTTTTGCGCGCGCGGCGACGCAGCATGTTTTTTGGCGTGCACTTAGCCAAACGACTACGTAGTATGTGGCCATCTACGCGTCGCCTGGTGTGTGCCGCCTACCCTAACGCTTGATGGCGTTCCCGTGCAGCACAAAGTATGCGGTAAAGCAGTGCACTCGTTCTCTGTATGCCAACTGTTTTTGTAAATCCTGGCCCTACTGCACATAGTCTACGTTGCACCAGTGTGTATCTGCAGATTACCGCGTGTGCTTGGTGGCGATACTGACTATTGGTGTTTGTGAAGCTCGCGTTTAGTTGTACGGTAACTCCCATCGTTGAAGGCGTTGGTGCGGAACCTTACGAATCCTTATCGCCGCATGGTTGGATATTTTCTTCACGACTCTGTGGGCAGTCGATGTTGAGCTCCACGATAGCTGAGTAGTCACCGTCTACCGCTGTTTTTCGGTAGAATGTGTTCACCCCTGTTCCTCGAGCGTTGCTGTGCCCGTTCGATGGGTAGCTCTGCCCGTTCCCACCAGCCGCACTGCTTGTCTTTTATGTTTTTTTTCGTATTTGAAGACCAAGTTTCACCACCGATGTTACTGTTCCCGCGCCCGTGCCACCATGACCACAATAGTTGAACATAAATATGCTATCCCGTCCCGTCCCTAGTCAATGGGATACTGTGAGACCAACAACAACAACTTATTGCAGTATCGAAACGCCTCCGCTAAAGGGGGGGCCGTGGCCTCGATTTGGCCCAACGTCTACGAAATGGTTGACGCACAAACAATCGCCCCCGGAATATCTCCCAGAGAGGGCAGAAAATATGACGATCTTTGCCATCAACTATTACGGGGGTCCATAGTTAATGGTACCAAATTTTGTTAGTAAAAATACGTAAATATATAGGTTTTTATGTACACCATAGGTCCTCTTAACTATGGACCTCCGTAATAGTAATGATAGTAGTAGTAGTAGTAGTAGTACTAGTGGTACTTGTAGTAGTAGTGTGTAGTAGTAGTAGTAGTAGCAGTAGTAGTAGCAGCAGCGGCAGTAGTAGTAGTAGCAGTAGTAGTAGAAGTAGTAGTAGTAGTAGTAGTAGTAGTAGGAGTAGTATTAAATAGTAGTGATAGTGGACGTCAATAGTTAAAGTCGGTCAAACAGTAGCAGTCGTACTGGTAGCAGTAGCTGTAGTAGGAATACTTGAAGAAAAAGCAGTACTGGCAGCAGTATTATTAGTATTACGGAGGTCCTATAGTTAATAGGACCTACGGTATACATAAAAACCCAATTATTTACCTATTTTTACTAACAAAATTTGGTCCCATTAACTATAGACCCCCGTGATAGTATCAGTACCAGTAGCGGTAGTAGTAGTAATAATAGTATTTTTACGGGGGTACATAGGTAATAGGACCTATGGTATACACAAAAACCTATATATTTACATATTTTTACAAACAAAATTTGGTCCCGTTAACTATGGACCCCCGTAATAGACTACGAAAACAGGGGTCATACATGTATCAACGATTGAAAAAAATAGACCCACAATGCATTTTTTTTTTCAACTGGCGTTCCAGTGCACCTGTAAAAACCACCAACCGACACCGTCCAAGGGGCTCCCCCCTACTCAATGGACCCTAAACCTGAACCTAAGCCCCGTCCGCCTGAGAATTTTCTCGGAACGAAGCCGTTATGGGGCGCTTGTGACTCATCCCACGGTCGTGGGGGTTGAACATTTTGGCTCAAAATGTCCTGACCGGTTGAGCTCCCAAAGCGAATAACTATTAGTATACCGTTTGTATAGTGTGCTATTACGGGGGACCATAGTAAATAAGACCTACGGTACACACCAAACCCTATATATTTACCTATTTTTACGAACAACACTTGGTCCTATTAACTATGGTCCCCCGTGCTTCTACTTTTTTGTTAGCACGCTTTGTCAGGGCTACTGTACGTAGCAGCTTGGAAATGTTGCTCGTCGGGCTTTGCTCGAAGAAACTTTTTCGCAGTCATGTTTTGGGTGCGATATTGAGCTCTCATGGGAGGAGCTCAGGAAAGGCGCCACCACCCCTATCAGGCTATTCCCCTGACGTGGGATTGGTGCTTGTGTGCGCCACCAACCGATGGTTCAGAGCTGGGCCAGGCCATATATGCACCACTGAGCCGTGTTGGCTGCGGTAGGGAGATTTGGGCGCAATATCAGCCATTTCATCGAAGCTGGGCTCTACAGTAGTCGTACGTACTACTGAGCCGCATTACTACTACAGCAGTAGCTGTAACGGGAACTTTGTGTGCACTTCACACACGAGGTGACGTATTAGTGGTATGTGCTTCTAAAAAAGTCATCCAAGCCCCTGGAGTCGGCCCCACGAGTATCAACTATTAAATAGCACTACATCGTGGGTTTGATGCACAAACACCTTATTTGTTCGAAGTGGAATGTAGAACACGCGCGCCCGACGTATCACGCAGCTTGCAAACTTTGAGTAACAGCCACTCAATTGGTCGAAGCTACAGCTGGCTGACGTATTTTTGCAACACTAGATTATGAAATACCGACCAATTTTTCGGGAGCTAGTCGACGTCATATTCTGGTACGTTGCCGGAAACAAGGCCACATGGTAGCATTGCTCTAACCTCTAATTTGTGACACCGTTTCTTTTCCCCTCCGCCGTGCATACGACGCTCCGTGTGTGATACTCTTATGTACACGCGTTTCGTATACTGTAGGTGAAGACTTTGGCGGAGGTCCTGTCGCGCAGCTGCCACTTTTTGGCCACGCCGTCCTTGGAAACGCAGGCCCTGGCGCTAGCGTGCATGCGGGATTGCGTCGTTAAGCTTGCCTCGGCCGGGGCAGATGCTGGTGAGGCTTGGATATTATCTTGTTGCTGTGGTGGTAGCGGTGGCGTTGTTGTATGTTGTGGTCATGTTCATGGTGTCGGTGGTGGTGGTGGTGGTAGCGGTGGTGCTGTGCTGGTGGTTGTGGTGTTGGTTGGGGGTGTGTGTGCTCATTATCATGCATGGCCGTAGTCGTATGACCATAGACCCTCGCATCCCTACAATGCCGGGACGGAGCATGTCGGGTTTTCACCGACCAGGCAGACATTGCTTGCACCAAGCGCGAAGCGCCGTGAAGTGTTGGGCGAGTCGCATGAAGGGTGGGCTGCATCCTGCTAAGAACCGCTTTAGGGGCGGATTTTCTTGCACATGGATGACAGCAGTGTTGGTTGGGGGGGGGGGGGGGGGGGGGGGGGGGGGGGGGGGTGGCGGTAGTTGGACGGCGCTGTTGTTGCTGTTTGACGCATTCTTGCGTGCTTGTCGTTCAGTCTCAATGGCGCTATCTGTTTCGGAGCAGCAGGGCATCGTCCCATCACGCCTTTCGCTCTGAAATGAGGTTACCTACGTACGTGGCACCTGATACAGCATAACACTTCCACATCTGTCGGTGTCGTGTCGATCCAACTCGGCTGTAGATCACCACGGTGCTGCCGTGCCACACCGCACTTTGAGTATGTCGACCCGCGCTGATCCTCCCGCTGGAGTATCGGCTGTGGCGGGGGGGTAGTGTGGGGAACGCGCGAACTCACTCATCACCCACTTAGATATTCGTCGACACCATCGCAGCATGTTCTAAAAGACACCTTCTTGTTTCTCGCGGCGCGTTATATTTTGGTCGGCTGTATACCTTGCCTTCAGCCCTCCTGCCCCACGTTCACCGGGCCTGGAGGCCGCTGATGGCTACCTTCCGGCAGCATCTCACCCCGCTTCCCTCACCGCCACCGCCTTCACCATTTTCGGGGGTGTCGCCTGGTGAGTACCGGTTTTTCAGCAGCCGTACCGCATATGGAAAACGAAAACTCCTTCTCGGCGAGTTTTATTTTTATTTATTTAGAAACTCGCCGGATAAATAGCAAATATCGAGTCCGGAAACTTGGGGACAATTTTTCTAATAGGTTGTCGTCTATGTGTCGCCTGGTATGTGCCGTCTACCCTATAACTATGATACCCATGCAACACAGAGTATGTAGCATTGTTTGTCCTTTCTTTCCCTCGACGCCAACTTTTTTATGGAAATCTCGGTGCTTATGGTTCGTGGTATACGTTGCATATATATTTTTTTTCGTTTCTTTTTTAAAACCACCTGAACGATAAAGTCCAACGCAGCTACGAATTTGTACCGGAGGGGAGCAGTGCGGACAGGCAGTACACCTATGACCATGGCGTGTGGTTCAGAGGGCCGCCGGGCGCGCAGTCAAGCTACGGTCGGGGGTGGAGAGCGCAAGAGACGGATTCAAAAATCGATACCTGGTATGTAGGCCGTGGACAGTGCGACCCTGTGGGCCCCTGGCCTGGCAGCAATACATGGACTGACAATGAATAACACATTACCCATTCCGGACGACTGACTGATCGATCGATTAATTGCCGCCTATGATACGTGCGATCTGCCAATCAGCCCCCCCCATACATTATATACGTATGGGTTTGGTTGGCATCGGTTAGCAACGACACTCTAAACATGCCGCTCACTGCGTGAGCTAGACAACCAAGGCACTCGCTTTTCTTTTGTTGGCGGTCGGTCACAGCTGGAGATCGAGTTAGATCATTTGGGCGGGGTGGAGACCCTTTACCCCGCACAAGGGGAATGATCGTATCACGTACCTGGTAGTGGTTATGGTAAGGCATCCACGATGCGGCTACATAGTATTCCTATTGCTGTCTCTGGAATTAGCCACACCGGAAAGTAAATTCTCTCGTTGAAACTGTCATCCATACGCAAATGCGCCTCGAAAGCGGTTTTGAGCAGGATGAAGCTCATCCTTCATGCGCCTCGCCGAACACCTCACGGCGCTCCGCGCTTGGTGCAAGCAATGTCTGCCTGGTCGGTGAAACCCGACGTCCTCCGTCCCGATAGTGTAGGGTTGCGAGGATCTACGGTCGTACGACTACGACAATGCAGGATATCGAGATATCAAGTACCTCCCCTCCCCCCCCCGCCTTGGCCACACCGCAAAAGAAATAAACTCATTGAAGCTGTCGTCCATATGAAAGTCTTCCTCACAAGCGGTTTTTAGTACGATGCAGCTCACCCTTCATGCGACTCGCCGAACACCTCACGGTGCTTCGCGCTTGGTGCAAGCAATGTCTGCCTGGTCGGTAAAAATCGGACGTGCTCCATCCCGGCATTGTAGGGATGCGAAGGTCTATGGTCGTACGACTCCGGTCATGCATGATAGTGAGTACACCCCCCCCGTCCGACTCCGTCTCGAATGGGATGCGTGGTCAATAGTCAAGTGACTACGGCCAGCAACAAATAAGTACGTCTGCCCCCCCCCCCCCCCCTCCCGGCTCCCCCCACTTCCACGCCCGCCCCCATCCCCACCGCACCACCTCTAGGCCCTCCCACCCCCTAATTCAACCCCCACCCCCTACCTCCACCCCCACCCCTTCCTTCCCCCCAACCCCACTCCGACCCTACCCAACCTCCACCCCTACCCCAACCCCACCCTAGGTGACGCGGGTGACTTAGTCGACTCCTTATCGGCGAGGAGGGCGGTGTTGCTACACGCGCTTGACACCGTCGACGCCCTGGTAGAAGTTTGCGGAGATTTTCTGTCGTCCAAGGTGGCGGAAGACCTCTGGCCGCTGCTAAAGGTAAGCGGGATGGGTAAGTCTTCGCCCCTTTTGTTGTGGTATTCTTCGTTTTTTTTTTGTTCGCGTTCCGACGAAGATAACGATTCTCTCGGTGTCCCCTCTGAGAGACGTTTAGGCTTGTTTGGTTTTGTGATGCGCTTTGTGGCGTGTGTGTGCTTTTTTTCGTCTTGCAGCATTGTCGTGTCTGGTCTTGTCGTGTGGCTTGCTGTTTTTTCCCTGTTCTACCTTGTTTTGTTTCTTTTCGTTTCGTTTCATGGTCACTTTTTTTTTTTTTTTTTTCTTGTCTTGCGCTTGTTGTGTTTTTGTCAGCCCGTTCACGTTTCTGTGAATGCCGGTGCGGAATGTCGCGACGTTTGTTTTTTTGAGTAGTTTATCGTCCATTCATGTCTTGTCAAAGTTGCACGGGTTTTCGTTTCGTATCGGTGTTTTGTACATGTAGAGTGCTTTGTCGCGCCCGTTAAATGTCTGTTTTGTGAGCGTCGGCGTGTGAAGAAGATGCGATTAAGCTTTATGCTGCAATTCGATGCGGGCCAATCGGGAGCGCAGGCTGTTGGTGTTGTTGTTGTTGATGTTGTTGATGATTATGATGATTATGGTGGCGAGGATGGTGCTGAAGATGATGTTGACGGTGACAACGACCACAACACTGACGAAGATGGCCATGATGACAAGGATTATGCTAATGACAAGGATTATGCTAATGACGGTGATTACGTTGGCAGTGATGATAGTGACGTTCTCGCGTTAGCTCGTTGTCCTGAAATCCAGCCCGTGACCACAAAACCAGCCCGCCAGCGTGCCAATGGAAGAACTCAAAATGAAGAAAGAGAGTAACGCAGCAGTACGAATACTCTAAAGGCTAATCTATCGTTACACACCGTTTGGCCGCCGTAACGAACCCCTCGCGTCGCACAAATCACTCGCTACGTACGTCCTGCTAACTTAATGTTCTTTCTTCCCGTCTCGGTTTATCTCCTCGCGGCCGTATTTACGTCACCGAGCACACCACCCCACCGTTTCCATAACGTATTTTTCTCTGTCTTTTTCGGTCGCTCTGATGCAGCTTCTCCTGCTCCAGTACGCTTCCTTCTCCACGTCGGACAGGAGAAAAACAGGCCCTCGCAGCACGGCCAGCGGCTTCATTACTCGTGGTGCTGGCAGCCGGCCTCGATCATCGTCAGGAGCGAACTCGCCCTCCTCCTTTCCCTCCCCCCCCCTTGTCGGCGGCCTCCTCATCCCCACCCCCGGCGGTGCCCGCTCGATCGACGGCGCTGCCATCGTCAATCGCGGAAAACGGAGTAGCAGCCACGGTGGCGACAGAAGCAGGGAGTCTGCCGGGGTCGCGTCCAACGCGTTTTCATCGGGGTTTGCTGGAATCGGCGGTGGTGGTGGGGGTGGGGGGGGGGTGGAGGCGGTGTTGGTGGGGCGGGGGTCGGAGCAGCGCGAGGGGCCGTCGGTGGGCGAGAAGGTGGTCGCAAGGGCGTTGAGGTGCCTGGAAGGGATGTGTGGAAGCAAGCAGTGCGAGAGGTTTATGACTCCGCTAGCTCGGGAGGTGAGATACGAGTTTTTTTCTGGGCCGCTTGCGGGCTGGGTGGGATTTCATGAGGGCGGTGGGTTGGAAAAGGCCGTGTGACTGTGTTGTATTACCAGGATGTGTTGTATGCAGCGAAGGCGAAAAGAAGCCGGCTGATTGTTTAGAACCTCAAGGCGATGCGATAGCCTTGGACAATTTCCTATTTTGAGTCAACGCGAAGATCATGAGAGGGTATGAAACTCCCTTCAGCAATCGGGTGAGTACCTACTGAACCATATCGGACTGGACTGGACCTCATTGGGTCCGGTCGGGTGGGATCGGATCGGGTAGGGTCGGATCGGATTCGAAGGGCTATATTGCCCTACTTGCAGGAGTGCTACGGCACCGCGCCACAGTTCCCTACTTTCGACGTGTACAGTAGAAGGCGACTCTAGGACTGCAACAGCAACCTACAGCTATGGAAGTGCTACGGTAGGCTACTGCAGGTAGGAGTCCTACGGTACCGTGCGACAATTGCCTACACTCCCTGTTAGCAGTGCTGCAAGTTTCGCAGCAGGGCCTTCTCTCTGCCCGTTCAGCGCAATGACTCGCTCGAAACCGAGCAGCCAGATATAATGTTTGCGCAGCGCTGTAGCAGCACCCGGCATGCATCGATCCACGCGTTCGCTTATCACATGCCGACCAGGCCGGTCCTCGACGCAACCTCCCCCTTCTGTTAGGATGCAAACCCGACGCCCAATCCGTCCCGGCATTGTAGGGGTGCGAGGGTCTGTGGTTATACGTCTAAGACCATGCATGACAATGAGTGCACTCACCCTCCGTGCGCCCCCCTTTGCTGAGCCCCAATCCAACCCGATTCCGCGGCCCCTCCTCCGTCTCCATTAATGCCAATTTGCCGTGTTTCATTCTTTTGTTGACGTGGTGGTCACACACACGCTCGCGCTCGCGTGCAGGTGGCCCTCGTGGCCCTTCCTTGCCTCTCTTCCGCGGCGGATCCGGACATCCGACTCTCGGCCGAGTCGCTCTTCGAGAAGCTGGCCTACCTCGACGGCGATGGTGTGTGGCTGCTGCTGCTGCAAACTCTCGACACGGCCAACACCACCGTTGCAGCCAGTACCGCCGCCACCTCCTCCGCCGCCCAGGACCGAGGACAGTACCTGAGCAGCGGGCGCCGAGCATCTGGGGCATCGCCCATTGCAGGTACCGCGGGTACGACTGCGGGCGGTAGTAGCAGTGGTGGTGGTGGTGTTGGGGTGTTCTTGCCGGATCCGCTCGTGTCGTCGTGTGCGGCTATCCCGGGGCTTGTGAGAGGGAGACCGTCGGTATTGGCCGAGAGACGGTCTGTTTTTTCCGGTGGCAGGGTGGCCGCCGAGTGCGCTCCCTCGGCGGCGATGCTCTTGGGCCTTCTAAGCGCCGACGGCTCCGTAGCAGAGCACATGTAGGTGTGCACTGCCGACACATGCTAAGGTGGAGGTGCACCAATCGTTTTCTGAGGTTCCTTGCTTGAGGAGCTCTAAACTATCAGTGAGTCACTACTAAGTCACCCAGAAATATATATTTTTTGACAAATTGGAAGTGCGATGAGCAATCTCATGGCCTATTAATAAGCAAACAAATACTACTGTCGCGAAAAAAAGCGTTGCGGCGATTTTTGGTCAAGGAGCCCCGTCGAAAAAATATTTTATTAATAGCCGAAAAGTGCCCCCTTTCATCGCACGCGATTTGATCAATGCCGGGTTAGGGGCACACCCGCTGGGAGAGAAAACAGCGCCACACGCCACACTCCCCCCCCAATGCCAGATACCAGGGCTTCTGGTAGCTTAGCGCACAGGGCAGCCAGGAAGCCGAGGGCTGGAACGGGCGTCTGGCGCGTGTCAGCTATCGATTCCCGTCGCGGCATGGGTGTCAATCGTTAGGGGTCGTCGGAGGAAAACGAATCGTACGTACTGCTGTAGGCCATATGCCTGGTCGCTTCCGCAGGCGACGCCGGTACATGGGGTCCGACCTAGAAAATTTGAGAAGGATTCGCACTTGTTTTTGCTTGGGCGTTTGTCTCCACCGAATTATGTTGTTTAAGGATGACTCGATTATTTTGGTGTTTTTCCCGATATTGTGTGTGTAGTACTACGTACGCGTAAATTTTGTATATACGTGTAGATGTCTACAGCAGCCATCAACGGCAATAATAATTTGATACCTTACTCCTATCATCTAGCTGGTACCCCCAGTGGCTTGGTAGGTGGTCCGCGTGCCCACTAGGATCAATTCCGCGGGGTCGAGTCTAACCGAGTGCATACTCGTGGGGACTTTTTCTCGCATGAACAAAAGTGATTAACGGAGAGCCCGAGAGCGTGACGTAGCAACATTCGATGAATTTTCGCTGAGCAGTGGGAATGCTGAACCGTATGGGCGATGAGAATGAAAGCACGTGCCAGGAGGGAGAAGGGACGACACCTGTGATCATGGCTTGTCCAGAAGAAAGCTGAGGAGGGCATATTGGGAAGTAAAGATTTGAAAGAGCTCTATAGCTACGTACAGCAGTAGCAGGTCCCCAGAGGGCTTGTCCTCTGTCCCCCCTGTCACGGCCCGCATTCCCCTTTTTTGCCCGGGAGCATGCCCTGTCGAATACTTTCCGTGGATCATATACTGGTGGTACCATATTTTAACCGCCATTTGCCGCCACCGTGTTCCATCGCACAACCGCCACAGTATAAAAAAATATATGTATGTTTAAGAAAGGTGCTGCCAGCGGATGTTTGTTTAAGGATGGCTTGATTATTTTGTACCTGGTATTTTTTTTGCTATTAGCTCTGGTGATCTTGTAACTTTTCCGCTCGATGATGTGCTGCTGTGGCAGTCTCGTCGCGCATCAGTCATGCCATCACCGTGCCGCAGTCGTTCCGACAGGGAAAAATCGGGCACACATAAGCCCTTGCGGCACACCCGGGGTACTGACCTCTTACAGAAGTCGTAGGCACCGATCAGTTTAGAGCATTGAAAATGTTTGGTGTTTGTTCAGAAGACCCGCGTTTTCGATCGAGTTACCAGCATAGTTTATCAGAACAGCTTTGCACATAATTTCTCGATCGTGTGGGGTATTTGTACGGCCTAGTGGGCAACGACGCCGGCTACTCATGTATTCGCCTTGATTATTATTTTTGTGTTACCAAGCTCAACAGTGAATAAGGACACCGGCTGCAATGACATTTCACTGCATATGCCTCGAGTAAGATTGTGGATTGAAAATAGTTGATTGGCCAACCAGTGGAAGATAATACCGGCTACAACGATATTTCACTGCATACTGTTAAGTTTCAAGGCAGTGTCGACCTAGGGACCGGCTACTGCTAGCAGGTGTGCCTTGGGCTCTGCTCTGGTCACTCACACAAGGTGTTTGGCGGTGTTACAAGTCATAGGCTCTACGCTGCTTGCCTCGGCAGATGTCTTCTGAACGAAGGGATGAGGCGTTCATCAGCAAAACAGGCGATTATGCCTGCCAGGTATATGCCTGCCAGGTATGATGAGGGAACGCTTGCTACAAATCATATTGCTGCAACAGGGGAGAGGGAATACCATAACACTAGCCCACTCTGAACGGCTGTATACGCAGATTCATAGCAAACCGAGGCACGAACCAAACCCACCCGGAGAATTTAGATACTGGATCGAAGATGCGGCGCTTCACAACCCACTCCGACACCTCTAACTTGTGAGGCTGAAGCCAATCACCTGTGGACATTACGAATCAGACAACAAGTCCGAAAATACGGGTACGCGAAAGTAGGCAAAACAAGCTACAACTACCCGGACACTGAATCGAGGAGCAAAACTCGAGGAAGAGGTGTGGCTCGCGTGACCAGGAACATCAGCTAAGGCTGGTCGAGCAATGTACCATTTGGAAGTACGTTAGAGCGAAACACAAAGGAAAACATATATACCAGGTGCGTCGTACCTAATACACTACCCGCTGCAAAAGCACGGAGTGCTTCGCAGATATGAAAAACACACGGGGGAGTAACGCAACGGAACATGTACTGGCGCGACGGAGCTCTCGAACTGTGAGAACAGTATCAGAAGAGGGAAATGACGCCATGAGAGAACCTAAGACGGTCAAGATCCGATCTCATTGGAAGAGGGCGGAACGGCCGCGTGCGAGGTTTCGCCGGCACTGAGTTCGCTAAAACACAAAGCATGCAAAGAGCAGGCACCGTCACGGCCTAAAAAGTATCGCGTGGAAGAGGGCGGAATGCAAACTGTCGCTGAAGAACGAAATATATCGTCCCGGCCTGCTTGGGGATACAAAGAAGGCGGAGGCGGAACGCATGAAACGGCAAATGTGTCAGACCTGGACCTAGGGCAACCCGTAAGATGCGTATAGAATACCTCACAAACAGGGCCTCAGGGAAAAATAGAAAAAATCCAAGGGATTCAAGAAAAAAAAAAACTGGTCACGCTGGTCCTGAAGAACCGAAAGAGATCGCGAGAACGAATAAAGCGAAAGAGCGTTTCTGCCGCGCTCGAAAAAGGGGCAAAAGCAATCGTAGGTACGGAACGGAAGAGACGTGTGACCGAATGGTAAGGAAGTGGAAGTTAATCCGACCGAAAGCCCAATCGGCGCAAGAACTCGGCAGCAGGTTGCCGTGGAAGTAGGAAAACGAGTGGAGAATTCGTGGAAAGCCAAACAAACAGTACGCCTACAGCACAACCAATAAAATAAGCCACACATTAGTGACACGATACCAATCCCAGCCCCAGCGACTACAGAAGACACACATGCGAAAACTAAAATTGGCTCGGGGTTGGTTCAAGGCGGCAGAGCCAGTCAATGCAGCTCCGCGGGACTCGTCGACGTTGCGCACAATACCACGCATGAAGGACCTCCCTTGGTGCACTTGCAGACACCACGAGCCGCGAACGGCTCCAAGAGCCGTAGTATATCGAGCGGAAAATACCGCAAACTTGACCGGTCCAGGGCCGTCCAGGATGCGAACCACGTACTGTCCAGGAGTTAGAGTGTGCGCGGAATGTTTCCGAACCACCAAAGATGATTTTGACCCCTGTACCAGACGTGGGCGCCGATAGGCAGGATGGTGCCGCTGAACCCGCGGGTCCACGTTTACTGGTCGACGTAGCTGTATCCAGGAGGCAGAAAACGGGCGAGCTCGCGTTGAGTGGCACCCACGCACATACGGCGGTACGCCCTATTCTCCTGTCGAAGTTTCAGGGGCGCGCCGGCCCAGTACTTGAGGATGCGCTGGTGAGAGTGAAGGAGGTCCTATTGACGTTCCCAAGATGGCCACAGGAGGCTTTTACAATGTATTTTGTGGAGGACGGAGATGATTCCACCCCGACCTCGCACGGACCGGGGGCTGAAAATCTTGTCGACCTCCAAACGCTCAACGGGCACGGAAACGTCGTCGGCGGTGACGTAGAAGGGAGGGGGTATGGTGGTGTAGTTGTTGAGAATGTATTGCGTTAGTCCAGCTAGAAGGTATCGGGGGAGGTCGGTTGATCTTGTGGGTTGGCGCTAGGTTTACAGCGGGCTACCGACACGCAACAGTGGGCGTCAGCGCCCAGCATGTCGTTATCGAGGTCCAAGTATCACAATTTGGCGGCCGTGTGGATTCTGAGAGCGCGAGGCCGACAGCTAGTAGTTTAAAAGGACCCGTCCAGTTGAGCTAGCTTCGCCTTGAGAACCTCGGTGTCTGTACCAGATTTAACACTCTGGTTAATGGTGGCAGCGGTGTTGTAAATCTATTATCAGTCGCCGATGATGTAGGTAGGGCGTTGCTTGAATGCGTCTGAGAGCGCTGAGTTATGCCGCCCCACGCGAGAGGCCGTGATAACGTGTTGTTTACGCACCAATGCATACGCACGCCGTTGGTGGTCAGCGGCGAGGTCGCAGTGTTCCTGTTGGTCGCCGACGAGGCTTCGGTGGCCTCGGGCGTAGTGTTGTTCGAAAAGGGTGAGGGGAAGGCGAGGGAGGCGGTTAATGTGCACCTCATGGGGAGCCAACCCAGTGGCGGCGCTGACTGAAATGTTGCAAGCATATTCCACGTGCGGCAAATGGATGTCCCAGTCGTCCTGCCTTACGTTTTGCTGACCATCGCTAGCATCTGAGCCATGGTTTAATTGACGCGCTCGTCACCGCCTTTGCCGTCGGGACTATAGACGCCTGTGGCGATTTTTTGCACTCCCAGAAGTTCCTAGACGGCATGTGACAGCTTGGAGCAGATGTGCAGTCCATTGTCGGACAGGAGGCTGACCGGACACCTCCGGTGTATATGTCTGCAGGCCGGCTGAACCTATCCGTGATGAGAAGAATGTAGCAGTTGCCCCGAGGCATGACGGGTCGGGCCCCGAAGTAGTCGACGGTCACCGTGACACCAGGGCCGGACGGCAACGGGAGGGGGAGAATAGGCCAACGTACTGTGTGTACGGAACCCTTTTGCGCTTGGTATTGAAGACAACGAAGCCACCATCTCGTACAGATGCTCATACCAATCCAACAAGAAAGCGTTCGAGCATCGAGAGCGTTTAAACGCCGCCGAGATCGCAGGAGGCGGAAGGATGGCAGGCATGCATAACTCACGGACGCTTAAGCAGCGGGAGGTAGATTCGCGTAGGTTCGCGGTCCAAGAGGCGGGCTGTATGTTCGCCAGGCTTGACGGAACACGCCGTAGCGGGGCGGCTTAACCTCGACACGAGCATTACGATGCCGTCATCGTCTGTGTAAGGGCGTCCTGTATTGGCTTAAGAGCGCACTTCGAACAACAGGGGGCATTTGTGATGCGCCAGGTGAAGTAGGAAATCGTTTGGGAGGACCGAGGGACTGCCAAACAGAATATACCGAATGGCGGCGTCACATATCGGTTCAGCGCGTTGTTCACGCGCCCAATCGGAGTGCGTGTATCGCTCGACAGATTCGAAGAACTCGATTTCTGCCGGTGACGGTATCTCGGGGAGAGAGACTGGAGTGCTGACCCGCCGAGGCCCATCTGGTGGGAGCGCACCAAGCAAGGGCGGAGTAGGCGTGACCGCCTCTGTGGTGGGCCGAATCGGCACAGTCGGAACAGGGTCGATGGAGGGCCAGAGAGAAACCTCTGAAGACGAGTTAGTTCGGGGCGGGCGCGGCTTGCGCACCGTGGGGGCTGGTCATGTGATGGTCGCTGGAGTAGGATGCGAATGAGCGAAGCCATAGTCCACAGTGGCCGTAGGCTTACCAGCAGCGACACCTTGGCGACGGCGGGTCCGAGACGAAATGAGCCCCGACGGGGGAAGGGACGGCAGAGCCGTCTGTGAACGTGAAGGCAGTAGAGACGAAGCCGCGGGCACAACCGGGGCCTGGTCAAAGTAAGTCTGGGCGACACGCGAGACTGGATGAAGTGCAGAAGAGCGTTCTGGAGGACCTGGATACGTTGGGCGCTCGGCTGAGTCGTGATGTAAAGAGAGAGCAGAAGGGAGGGTTTCCGATGATGCTTTGTAAAGGGCAACCGTGGACGAGACGGGAACCGCGACATAGCAAGAGTTCGATACGTTGCCGTCGGTGGGTGACGGGGAAGCTCGGAGGAAGTAGCACGTTGGCCGAGGTCCGTACCTTCGGTTGAAGCTGGCAGAGGTACAACAGGGGCTGCGAGTACGGAAGCGGCGAGAGAATCGCTGGCACATGTGTTGGCAGGAAGAGTCCAATTGGGACCTCGCAAAGTGACGTAAAGGGGAGCACGGCCAACGAATTCTCCAGATGTAGCATCAAGGTCGTCAACCCTCATTCGGCGCCCGTGTTAGCGAAGATCGCAGAAATCGTGTGGGGGGAGCGGGAGCCCAGCCAACCCTGAGCTTGGGTCTGAGCGTGCCAGCCCACCCAAACTGACGCACGGCGAAGGGTCCACCCAGGAGTAGGCCGTGACAGCGGATGAGAAAGACGCGTTCTTCGTCGGACGGAGTGAGACTGCTGGGACCGTCGCGGTCGCACTCCATCGCAGGCAATGGCAGGCGGGACAGGACGTCGGTATTCCTGCTGGAACTGCTTTTGCGATATTCCAGAGAGTGATAGTGCGCAATGAGGAATTTCAGCCATCGCCGTACCCGCGGGTTGTGTTCTGCGACCATGCCGAGGCTTTCGAACGCCTTGTGGTCCGAACAAACGATATTTCGTACACCAAAAGTAGCCGCGACAGCGCTTGATACTCCAGACGATGCTGCCCGCTTTCAGTTCGAGCGGAGTCCAGTGACGTCCAGACTCGATTGTAGCGCTGCTGATGAACACGATGGGGCGAATTATGTAGTCGTCCTTTTATTGTTCGAGGGTGGCACCGAAACCGTCCACACTGGCATTTCAGTAGAGGAAGAAAGAGCGAGAGTTATCGGTGACGGCGTCCCAGTTGGGGTAAACGACGACCGCGGGCGTGGTCGACTCGGCCAGGAGCCGCACGATGGCTTCCATGTTTATGTTTCCCTCGAGTCTCGATGAACAGGCGACGCCTAGCCACGAAAACGCCGACCGCGCTTCTTCCACACCCCTCTCTACCCGCCAGCGCCCGCTAATACCCGCGATGGCGCCGGGCTCGCCCGCGGTACCGTGCTCCGGGTACGCATAGCAAGCAGAATAAGAAAAAAAAAAAAAACTCTCGCCTGCAAGTAATAGTAGGAGACAGGGTCCAAGTGGGAGCTCTGAGATGCCAGGGAGGGGACAACCGAGCAAGATCAGCAGAACGATGTCTATAAGTAAGTCCATGAATGCTTTTTTTATATATCAACTTTGAGAGAGAGAGTAGACATGTTATAGATATGGCATATAATATCTATGTCCGGCGGATATATAAACTTCCTTGATATGGAAAACCAGCTCTAATTGCATGGTCTCCTCTGGATACTCCATCACAATGACGTATTTCTGTATCGTAGGCATGTGACCACAGAGTGTAAATCGTTCTAGGATTCGAAAATCGGCACGGACTGGATAGGCTGGGTGTCGACGGTTAAAGAGAATGGTTCTATGTGAAGAACAGACACAGTGCCTGGAGGGTGATTTTGTTGTTGTTCGGTCTGCCTGTCCTTTTTTTGTTCGTAGTCTTACTTTGTGTAGTAGTGGGCTTGTCAAAGGCCGACGGTCCGGGCCGGACCGGACCGGGCCGGGCAGACATAGAAACAGTCATGGGCCAGGCCTGGCCGAGGCGAGGAGTTTGAAAATGTGACGGTCCGGGCCGGGCCGGGCCGAGGAGTTTGAAAATTTGATGAACCCGGCCGGGCCGGGCCGGGAACGCTTTAAACTGTGATGGGCCGGGCCGGGCGGCGGCCCATTCTCGCACAAAAATGACCTGACTGAGCCGGGCCGCGGCCCACCAAACATAATTGCATGGGCCGGGCCGGGTCGCGACCCGTAATATGTGGGCTCCCCATGGGCCGCTCTGTCCAGTCCATGAGGCGACCCACGCGTTTTGACGAGCCTGTCCGGGCCGCGGCCCATGACATGTGTATTGCTGCTGCTGCTGCTACGACGTCCGCCTATGCTGATCTGCTGTTCGCAACCCTTGCACAAATGCCTGATTGTGGCCTTGGAGCCGTTGCGGTTGTACAGAGGACAATCATTGCCATCTCCGCGACCCAGGGAGCATTTCACGTTCTTCCCCTGGCTTGGCCCGCACGAAACCACCGGTGGAAACTTGGTGAAGTATGCCCAGACAGGGGACATATTCGGACCGGGCTTTGCAACGATGTTCACCTTCCTTTAGTGTCTGTCGTTGTCGAACCGGCAATAAGAACTGATGCTGCAGCCTGGAAGCCCCCGTAGAAGGATCGCTGGCGGCGTGATCTATGCTCCCTTCGAATGGGGTATCGACAGCGGCAGGTGTCGCAGGTGCTGCTGCTGCTGCTGTTGCTACGGGTGTCACAGCAGCGAATGGGGGTGGCGGTCTACCAGTCAGGGCAAAATCCATCGGACTGGGTCGTTGGTGGAGCAGAATTGTGTGAGCAGAGGGTACGTACGCCCCGTGGGTAGCGTTTCGTGGGCAAGAAGCTGCTGGACCACATGTGATCCACAATGAAAAAAACACAAAACACAAAACTAATAAAATAATAGTAAATGGAAGCACATGTATTATGTGACCGTTTAGTACGGACAATCCCATCGGCCGGCCCGTAGGGGCCCCTCAAATACACGGGCCGGTCTATTTGTTTGGGTGGGCCTGCCTGCGTAGAGCCCAGGTATCATGGGCCTCGCCGCCAGCGCCATGGGCCGGGCCGGGTCGGGAAGTGTTGAAAATGTGATGGGCCGGGCCGGATTGTGGCACATCCTCTGAAGAAATGATGGGGCCGGGCGGGATTACGGTCCACCAAATAAAAGTTTGATGGGCCGGGCCGGCTTGCGTCACCAAAAAAGAAAGTGTTGGGCCGAGTCAGGCCGCGGCTCGTCATGTGAATAATTGATGGCCCGGCCGGGCCCGACCCGACCCAATCCCGGGCTGACCCAGCAGCGTTGGCCTCTCCTGCGCAACCGCAGGTTGTCCCATCAGCGTCGGCCCATGATATCCCCTGGTTCAGTATTTGTTGTTTTGTTTTTTCTTGTTGTTTTTTGTGTTGTTTACCACATCTCCCCCGGGAGGACACGACAATTTGGTTTCTGTTTCTATTTATTATCTCGTTTTCCCTCTCACAACGCACAGCACATATATCATGATGATTGCCAGAATGTGTATGTATGTCGTGCCTGTCGCAGAGGGTTGTACACCTCTGTAGAAAAAGCCCGGGTACCCCGGGAAATCGGGTCTGTAATTACTCGTAACGGGCACGAACAGCACTTCTTGTACTCGCGAGTATTTGGGACCCGAGTACCCGCAAAGTCGCGAGTAGCGAGTACCCGCGCACTTGCTGTTCAACCCCTAAAAACCCCGGGGATGGTACTTTTTCATCCCCCAAACCACGTCCTCTGTGCAGTACATCGTATTAATTTGCAGAAAAAAAACCTTGTTCAGGGCTCAAGAAAACAATTTTTGCGACACCTCCCTTCGATTTTTTCAAGGCTTATCATGACTGATAAAGTTATAGATGGGACGGGACGGAACTGTTTCGGATTGTTTTGACAGCAGGACAGTACATCATTTTTTCCGAGTAGGCAAGACGTTACATACGTTTTTTTTCGACGGGACGGGAAGGTACATATTTGCCAAAAGGGCGAGGTCTTCTGAGATCTTCTGACCTCGGCCCCAGGTACGGTCGACGGGCCAGCTCAAGCTGTTCTGCGGACTACGTTTGCTTTATGGTGCTGGTCGTTAGCTGTTCTTGTAGCTGTGATTCTTGCTGTGCTGTTGAGCAGGTGGCTGCGGTCGATGTACTCGGTGGTGATGATTGGTGGTGGTGGTGTTGGTGGTGTTGGTGGCGGTTGGCTAGCCACGCCCATTGGGTGCCTACCCTTGATGCCCGTGTCGAGCACGGAGGTGGTGGCGATCCTGGTGGTGCTTGGCACTTGGTGTGGGCCGCGTTTGTGTGAGATGTGCGAAGTGGATGCCCGGTTGGTTGGGTGTTGGGGTGAGTGGAAAGTTGTACTTCTTTTCTTGCGAATGTTAAAATAATTTTTATTTATACATGCGTGATTTTTGATAATTTCCGGTTTGAAAAATGTAATTTCAAATTACAGTATTACGAAAAAATATATATTTTCGTGCATGATTGAATGGGCTAAAGCCAGAACAAGGTACACGCATTTCATTCGTTCGAAGAACAAGTACATACTGAGCCCACATGAAAGAACATGCCACAAGCGGCGTTTTTTGCCATGGAAACTCACAAACAGTTTTTTGTTTGCATCTGAACATTGAGCGTGTGGTCCCCAAAGTCTGAATTGATTAGTGTTCATGAGGATATTGGAACCACGGGCTCTACTCGGACCTGCGGAGGGTCACCAGGCTTCATTTATTTCGCCACGGCGGGCGCGCCAAAACTTTTTATTCTGCCCCCCCCCCCCCCCACCCCCTATATTTTACATGGGTTGGGTTGGCGTCGGTTGGCAACGACACTGTAAAACATGCCGCTCACTACGTGAGCTAGACATCCAGGGTACCATTTTTTTTTTCTTTTTTTCTTTTTGGCGGTCGCCAACAGCTGGTCGTCTAGTTAGATCATTTGTGCAAAGTAAAGAACCTTTACTCTGCACAAGAGAATTGATCGTATCACGTAGTGTTCAAGGTACGGCACTCAAGAGGTAATTACATAGTACTCCCATTGCTGTCTCTGGAAGTGGCCACACCGGAAATTAAACTAACTCATTGAAGCTGTCGTCCATATGCAAGTCCGCCTCACAAGCGGTTCTTAGTAGGATGCAGCTCACCCTTCATGCGACTCGCCGGACACCTCACGGCGCTTCGCGCTTGGTGCAAGCGATGTCTGCCTGGTCGGTGAAAACCCGACATGCTCCGTCCCGGCATGCGAGAGTCTATGGTCATACGACTACGGCCATGCATGAGATCGAGTACATCTCTCCTATCGAGTACACCCCCCCCCCCCCCCCCCCCCCCCCCGGTTGCCAGCTTTGAAGCCTCTCGACATCTTCGTGGGACCACTGCTCGGCATGAAGTTCGTTTGCCGTACCAAAACTGAGCCCACCTCGGCGAGAGTTGGGGCAGGCGAAACGCCGTCTGTGTCCACCGTGCTGTAGTATACCTGCTGTGAACCATGAAAAAAACAGCAGTATACACTCGGTACACACCCTAGCTGAAGCCCATCTTGACCGCTTTGGGACCCCGATATAGCGGCGAAAACAACGACAATTTTTGTTGATGTTATCAACATCTGCGACCAGCGTAAGCGCTTAGCAATACGGGTAGAGTCATGTTGTTGTGTCCATGCGATGGAGTCCATACGTATACACAGAGAAACGTATGCGTGCGTAGGGTTCTCATAAGAAGTGGTGTCACACCTCTCACAAGAGGTGCACATGGTAGATCAGGAGACCCCAAAAATAGTATTAATAGTGGTCCGGGTTCCCCCCAGTCTACCACTGCTTTATACTCCTGCTCCATGTAGCCTGTATCACCCGGTTATGTACCTTATCATAGCTCGTCCTCTTGGTGGAGTGAAAGCGACAGCAAGGACTAATAAAATTATGGATGAGTACCTCGGCACCGACAAACGTGCACCCCTAGGAGGCAACTCCTTTCATGTTTGGCGTCGTCGGCAGGATGGGGTGAGTGCCATCTCAAAGGGCCCACAAGGGCCTAACTAGATCGTTCAGGTGGCGAACGAAAAGCCATCAACCAACGGATTACACTTCCAACTCCAATTCACTGGCGGCTAAGCAACCCCGCTTTCGTGGATCCAAGCCCCCATCCCACCTTCCTCCCCGATCACCAAGCAACGGACTAAACTTTGCATTTCCAATACACTGACGCGCCTGAGCAACCTCGCTTCCGTCTACACCGGCCTTGCCATGTACCCTCCGGTGCGCCACCCGACGTTCCATCTTCCACCGTTATGTGGACATTTTCCTGTGCCATGACTTACTCTCCGATAAGCACTCATCTGACGCCAGTGAACACGAAACAGGTACCTACAGGTACCTCCCATACTGTTCCACCTTTCCGTACCTAGTCCCTTTTCACCTACACCGACCATACCAGAGACCGCTCCGGCGTCTACGCCTTGAGCACACGACCAATCCACTGTGACGGCCATCACCCCCGTCTTCAAGGACGCACGTTCATGGGACAGTACAGCGTCAAGCACCGCGCTTACATGCACAACGTGGAAAACGCACTTTTCATCGCCACGGCCAAAGTCGTGACCATCATGAGCCGACCACCTCCCCCCAGCCCCGCCGGGCGCCCATCTTCCCCCGCCCCCGTCTCCACGGTTTCCACGAAATGCACGTCCACCGGGGCCTCCACGGCCACCGGGACCACCACGGCCGCCGCCGCGACCTGAATAGCCACGGCCGCGACCCTGCTGGGGTGCATGCGCGTAGGTCCAAGCAGCTGCTCCTCCAGCGTTAGACGGTCGCTGTCGTCCGCGCGACAGGCCGACGTCGAACCCAAGGTTGTGCTGATGTTGTTGGTAGGCCTCGTGGTGCTGGCGCTCGAACTAGCTGTTGTCCCACTCTCGCTGGCGCTGCTGCTCGTCGCACTCGCTGTCGTCGTGGTTGCGATATCGGTGTTGACGACACCATTTGCCTCCTCCACCAGTATCCGCGGGATGGCGCTGCCGCGATCTCGATCCTCCGCCGCCCCTGGCACCGTGCCCTCGCCCAGGTCCGGCAGCCATGAATGCCACGCCCTCGTACTCGATCTCTTTCTCCCTTCTCTTCATCTCCCGGCGGTCGTGAGCGGACTGCACCACCTCGCGCATTTGTGCAAACGATAAAGAAGGAGTGGCAAGAAAAATGCTGGTCTCAACCTCATAGGGAAAGGAGAGACCAGCAGCAATATTATGATTAGCTTCAACATCGTCCAGGGGGGTCTCGTACGATTCAAGTTTTGTCCGTATTACAGACGCCCTTGCCAGGTACTCTCTGGGCATTTCTCCCTCTGCTTGCTTTACGTTGCTCCACTCTCTACGGACTTTTGTTTTTTCCAACCCTGCACGCGTCTCGTAGTACTTCCTACAACAAGCCCGCCCTTCCTGAGGGCTGCCAGCAGACAAAACCATCCTCATTATAGGGACGTACGTAATCTGGACAAGCATGCCCCACAGTTTATATGACTTTCTCACAACCTCCTCCGAATGTTCGACTACCAATGCAGCCCTATCAACATGTTCAAGTCCAACCTTCACTGCTTTATCCTGCTCCAACACAGACAAAGTCCCGTTTTGGCCACACACCGCAATCATCATGCTAGAAAGCCCCTGTACTCTAGTCTGTTCGTCATCCCCTGCCCCTATTTTTCCGTCCCATGGCTTCATGGAATCATATGCTAACGTGCCTGCTTTAGCCCCGAGCGTCATTGCTCGGGCCAGCTGGTGTGCCAGATCTCGTCCACCGGATGTCAGCCGCGATTCATCTCGTGCAGGTGCTGCCGATGACTCTGCTCGCGTGTCCGCCCCGTGTGGTAAGCTTGCGTTGGTCCCGAGCGTCAATCCTCGGGCCAGCTGGTGTGCCAGATCTCGTCCACCGGATGTCAGCCGCGGTTCATCTCGTGCATGTGCCGCCGATGACTCTGCTCGCGTGTCCGCCCCGTGTGGTAAGCCTGGCGCAGGAATGTCGGACCGCGCTGACGCGGCTGCCGCCTGCTGCTCTTGTTCTTGTTTTTGCTGTACATGGAGAAGCTCCGCCTCTGCTGCTTCTCTGGCGTGGTGCGCCTTCCTGATCTTCTGCTGGGCCGAGGAGGGAATGGCGTCCCATCCCTCATATTCGGCGGAGAAGTCGAATGTCGAAGACATGTGTGTATCCTGCCAAGCACAGGCTGTGGTTTCTCACAGCACTCACCCACGATCACGAGACACTAGTGTAATATGTAAATCATGAATGGTGCTGTCGGCCCAGTTGACGGGGCTCTCGGAATTAAGCCAGGTGGCCAAGACCGGCCGGTTCGTTCATGTATTATATTATAGTGCACCTTGAAAGGAAGATCAAGAGCAAGATGGAGTGGGCACGGCGCGTGCCCACCCCAACACGAACAGGGGCCCACTTTGGTCAGGCAGGGATATACAGGACTCAAAGCCAATTCCCACACGTATCCTCCAATGCAATGTCCCGCCATATCTCCGTACCAAACCCAGATCTCCGTACTAAATCTCCGAATAACTGCTATTGCTGTCACAAGGAGAGTGATGTCATGAGTACATCTTTCATACGTAATGGTTGTGGTTCAACCGGCGTAATTCTCCTGGTTTTCCGCATTGATTGTTGTTTGCCTTCAAACTGATTTCTGGTTTTCCCAACAAATAAATTTAATAAAATAATATGTGATACAAGGCGCTTCGCTCCGCGGGCGGCCTACGCCGCCCGCTACGCTCGCTCAGGATGAAAAAGTACATCAAATTATGCGAAGCGGACAGAAGTTCATGATTGAATGGTATAGCAGAGTTCTTTCAAGATGGTAGTTGCAAACTGGCGACTTGAGAATGCCAACAGTCCCGCCGCCATGCTTCAGGAGAAAACTGCTCTGACGCGACATAATAAGCTTCACGTCGCGGATGTCGTACGTACGTACATAAGCTTCGCGTCGCGGGCGGTTTTTCGCTACGCTCGCTCACATATCGGACGTACGTACGTAGACACCCCAGGCATGCGGGTACTTATTTTCTTCTTTCGAATTGCTCTGTCTGTACTCGTATGTACGAAAGATAAAGCATAGCACGGCACAGCAAAACAGCAACACAGCAAAAACAATGAAAATGAAAACGAAAAATTCTGAAAGAAATCAAATCTCTGTCCCCTTTCGTGTAATAATTTACTACCTGATTGGAACACCGTACACCGGTCCAAAAGAAAAAAAGGAAAAAAAAGAAAAAATCGAACAGCACTGCTTCTCTCTCAGCCTCGTACGCCGCCCGCTCCTCTCGCGACCATCTCGCCACCGATTCAGTCCGGGTAAAGCTTTCCTCCGCCCTCTCTTCCACAGTGAGCCCCGTCGCCCGCCTCGCGTGAAGCCCGGTGCTCACCGTGGACCTCGACGCAAACTCGACAATGTTGGTGCTCATTCGGGGAACCTCCCTGTTGTGACTTTTAGACCGGTCGCAAAAATAAGCACCGCTTGAATATTATCTTACAATCCCGAACGAACCTTAAATACTCGTACGTACTCTATAAAAAATTACAAATTAAATGGCGGCCAGACAGAGCCTATTGATGCATCCCTCGTGTCTCGAGGCACACGCGACGCCTAGGCATGAAAGCGGCGACCGCGCTCCTTGCAACTCCCCCTCTACCCGCCAGCATCCGCTGACACCCGCGACGGTGCCGGGTTCGCCCGCGCAACCGTGCTTGGAGTACACGTACGCACACGAAACGAAAGAAGAAAAAAGGAAAGAAGGACTGAAAGTACGAAGAGAAATGGAGAAAACAAAGACCCGCTGGAAAGGTCCGGCAAGAAATAAAAGTAGGCTACGAAGAGAAATGGAGAAAACAAAGACCCGCTGGAAAGGTCCGGCAAGTAATACAAGTAGGCGATTTCCAAGTGGGAGCTCTGAGAGGCCAGGGATGTACCAAGCGAGCATGCTCAGAGATCGAGATATCTATAAGTAGTTCTATACTATATCCACAAAAGGGAATTCCATACAGATGTGAAGGCGTTATTGGGGTAGGGGACAGGGAAAAAAACAACCGGGAAAAACCGAGTCGGTTTTCCGGTTTCGGTTTTTCTTTTCAACCGACTAAAAAGAGTCGGTTTTCAGTTGGACAAGCCGATTAACCCTTTCAGTACCGCAGTCCCGTTTTGGGGACCAATCACTTGGAATTAGACTGGTTTGTCCCCAAATCGGGACTGCGGTACTAAAGAGGTTAAAAGCCGACCGACCAAACCGAGGTTCGGTTTTCGGTTCACAACACTACAGCCTGTTTTTACTCCGTTTTTTGTCTTTTGTGGGAGGACCGAACGGCCCGACCGAACGGGAATAAATAGGATATAATTTGACGTTGATGGACAACCACCGAAGATGGATGTCGACACCCATTTGCCGTGGCATGAGTTGGCCGCACTTGAGTAGGTTTAGCAATCTGGGAGAATGGATCTTTAGGGGTGTTTTTGACTTAAAAATTGCGTAGCGCGGTCTGCACTTCGGAATCGTCGTCTGCAATTCGGAAATTTCCTGGTTCGATGCAAACGCGGCGCAGCCGCGTTTATGGCCAGTTTTGGCCCGTTTTGGCTGCGGTTTGGGGTCAGGGTTAGGGTTAGGGTTAGGGTCAGGGGTTGGGTTGGGTCTTCGCCGGTACCTTGATCCAAACAGGGACCAAAATACCTGAACAGCCTACCAACCTAAATATCCCTTCTCCCAGATTGCTAGGGGACCCCGCACTTTCATGGTCTTACCTCTTGCGGGCAATTAAACTCATTTGGCGCGAAGCACCGAAAAATAATTGGGAGCGAACAAAACGCGGTGTGTACAAGCTCCCAATATTTTACGAGTGTTTTCCTGGAACAGTCGTGTTTTCGCATTACCGATTGCGAGAGCTGTACGTTACCGATTTCCACAACCCCGGTATCTGCAGAAGCGAGTCATCTTGAGCTAACGCGTGGGACTTGGCTCGTTGCAAGCCATCTCGAGTTGCGCTCGCATTTGCCGTGGTACTGGTGTGTTTTGAGTGCAGCAGGATTTAGTTTTATTTTCCTTTTTTTTTTCTACGAGCGCACAAGGCCTACACACCGCATGTGCAGCCTTGCCTCATGTATCTCTATATTACTGCTGCGGTACTCGCCTACAATGAAGCTTTGGGAACCATTTATACTCGCACACAACAGAGATGCTGTGCACTCTCTCTTTCTTAGCTCGCTCTGCCTGTATAGATAGGTCTTCTTCCCTTTCTTTTTGGAGTTTTGAATTGTTATTGCCCTCGATAAAATGCATTCGAGCGCTGTTCTCAGTTTGCTTGTCTCTTTTTTTTTTTGTGAAGTCGAAGGTGGAGTTGTTGATAGTGACGGGAGAGGCCAGTCGGAACCAGTACCGAAACATACGACGAGAATCGCAAAATACAAATAGAGGCGAAAAGTAGAATATCAGCTGGTGCGACGATACGCGATATACGCTCGATTTTGACAGAGGCTCAGCCCACGGGCAACCCGCGCGGTGGCGGGCAAGACCAACTAGTATAGATGACGGGCTCAAAGAAATGAGGTGGATGCATGCTCTATCATAGGGGGCAAGAGCTTGCCGGCGGTACCTCTATTTTCAGTACGAATTGATTAAATTGAAATTCAGGTCCATTTAATTGCTGCTGCTGCTGCTGCTGCTGCTGTGCCGCTGCTGTAGTCTACGAGTACGTATCCACCGAGCGGTGCGCGACGAGTGCGCTTCTCTTGGTCTCTAGGCCCAAACCCGCGCCAGCCGACTGTAGTGTGACCACGGAGAGATGCGCCGCCCGCTGACCGCGCGTCGGGCGCGAAGCAACCACGCTATTCAGTTAGTAGTGTCACCATCCTACTGATCGATCGTTCTGCCGCTGTTTGTTGTCATGGACAACATCTTGAATTCAGAGAGCTTGCCATTTTTCAATACGAAAAGCTGATCACCCAAGTAAGTCTCTGTGTCTAGGATAAGGCATGTACACTAGATGTCCTCTAACGTCAGATATCCCGCCAGCAGGACCGGAACAGGTGACAGCTGCTGCCAGCCGGCAGAGACTCCGGGCACACAACAAACCAAGGACTACCCCGTGCACACAGGAACAACACTTCCGTTTCAATTGAAGTGCTACCAGTCGCAGGGCACCACAGCGGCACGAGCACCTGCACCGGTACCACAGGATTGGGATCGATTTCATCGGTTTTGGCAATTCTAAATACATCAACGATGCGCGCCACGGCGCAGAAACCGTCTGTACAGACAACTTACCGGTAGTAAATAGGACCTACGGTACACACAAATACCTATATACTTCCCTATTTTGACTAACAATATTTGGTCCTACTGCTATGGTCCCCCGTCATAGTATTAATAGTTTGCTGATGCTGTCGCTGCTGTTGCCTACCAGGCTACCGGGTACCAGGTATTTGATAATTATACTCCGATTTACTGTAGAGCAGGAAGCGACCCTGCCGAAAAAACGTCACAGAATATATTGGAAACCCCATGGGTCAAGACCATGCAGCCAGAAGCGACCTTGCACGGCCGTTTGCGCGCGGCGAACAACGACCTCATTAACGCCGTTAGTCAACCACGCTGAGCGAGCCATTCTTCTGCAAGGTGATCCCACTTTTGTTGCGATCGATGCGCTGTAGCCAATTTGCGAAATATTCCGTTGCTCGTACCGACTCTGGCACGAGTGTCTACAAGCGACTGTCCCTCGGGTGAGGCTGAGTCGGGTAGCTCAAGGCACGGGGTTCCGTTGAACCCGAAAGTTGGCCCAGGCTGCTTGTAAGTGTGTCCGCTATCGATTTGCGCGGGATACACGTCAACGTCGGGAGCGGTGTGGGATCAGATTTTGCGAGGATTGGAGTTTCCTTGTGGCTGCGGTCAGACAGACAGACACACAGAAAAGATTGCAATTACCGCAGCTGAGACTCCGTTTTACAAATTGAGAATTAGTCGACAACATCACGAGCACACTCACCGTGAGTGAGCAGCTTTGCCGACCGAGTGAAATGAAGAAGTATAAACGAGTGCGTGCAGGTGGAAGGCTATGTAAGATGGAAACACAAAGATGTGTCAATCGCATCTTCTCTTGTACGTGGTACATATCGACAATATCGAAGAATTTCTTTGTCTCATAATGTGGTATCATGTTTTGACATTGATGATGGTTTGCCCCTCGACAGTAGCAGTCGTGAATTCTATTTGGTTGAACCGCGCAAAAGCAGTCTTCGTTGATCACTGCTCCCACAGCACCCCGAAGCACACAAAATAAAAAACGCTCTTCACATATAGCTCAAGCGCACCCCGCTCTGGGACGCTGTGCACCGACCGAAAGTGTCGGGTGTAGTTGCATGGAGAGTACACCTACAATTCGTGCGAAACAATCAAGGCACGTGAAAACGTTGATTGGCAGAATGCGCAAACACAAGAAAACACGATCATCACCTTGTTCTCTAAGGGGTAATAAGGTCGGCTAAAACCTATGATATCTACTTGAAACATATGGAGTCAATGCACACGCTGCACGCGTCGTACATCATATAGTTTGATTCTGAGTAGTACTCTCCAAATTGCCTGCACTTGACACACACTACTATAGCTTGTGCGACCGTCTAGAATTGAAGCCCGCCTGATGTATTTCGTCTCAGGCGCATCCAACTCGCACCGCCGACTGAATTTACAAATGACGTTCTGCTCCGTCGACCGTCTTAAGTCACGGCAACGCTCGTCTGGTACACAGCAGTGAATGTGCCCTCCCACTTTGTGATCTAAACGGCTGATTATGGTGTTATTTTTATGCCCCCACCGTCATATAATACCCAGTTGATACGACGTGCGGGCAAACGTGCGAAAGCACCGATGTCATTGATGACTTCACAGCAATACTCTGGTGTCCCCTAATCTCGAACAGCTTGATGTTCTGCATACTAGCTGTTTACACTGGAGGTCGTCGTCGATTCACTCTACCACGCGTGGCGCCTGCAGGACCTCCACTATCCACGGAAGCGCGCAGCTTGTCCTGATGGGCTCATATTTCTCTCGAATGGGCCTGAGCGCTTCCCTGCTGATGCCTGCGTCACCACCCGTGGGGCGCGGGATGTGGGTAGCACGTGTGATGCTAGTCCAAAAAAAGTACATACATTACCAGAACGGTATAGGGCCTCGCTCGAGCACCCCGAACTGAAGAAAACGGAATAGGTTTTGTTCGATGTTTTAACAGTACGCCTCAAGGCGGCCGGCCTTGTTGCTCAAAATCGAGACGACCGCAATATTTTTCCGCTTCCACATCCGCGACGACATCGTTCACTTCAATGACGTGTTAGGAAAGTGTACAGAGCTCCGTCGGTACGACGAGCGTCATTAAAGTGGTGTTGGACTTGGAGGGGTGGCCGGTACATGTTTTACTACGGCGGCAGGGCGACTCGAACAAATCGCAAGCGAAACAGCCCTGCTCGGGGAGTATGCATCAAGCTCTAGGACTGCGTAGTAGCATTGATTCTATCGTGACATAATTCCTCAATACCTCCCGCACGTTTGACATCCAATACCTCCCGCGCGTGCGGCATCCTGCTACGATAACTGGATTGGGCCCCAACGTCACAGTAAGATATTGTGGAAATCTAGTTCGGATACTTCGCGTTGCCCAACAGTATCAAGACGATTATTTCACACGGGCGAGTACAACCTATGAAGGCAGTATCAAATATTGCGTCTCAATGTCGGAACAAAAGCACTGATTAAGTCAATGGCACCGTATCCAGCGCTCGATCAAACTATTCCTGCATGGCCCCGTGTACCAGCTGCTCATACCCACCCCTTGAAAGTTATGCTCCGTCCCTGCATGATAGGGATGCGAGGGTCTATGGTCGTACGACTACGACCATTCATGATATTTATTACGAGGGACCATATTAAATAGGACCTACGGTACACACAAAACCTGTATATTTCACTGTTTTTACTCACAATATTTGGTCCTATTTACTGTGGTCCCCCGAAATAGTACCCCCCCCACTCCCTACGTCAGCAATATCAAGATCGTGGTGATCAAGAGTGGCCATAGAATCTCCCTGCATGCGAGCAGATGCATATACACTCTTCTGCACCATTTGTACTGCAAGCACGCTTATACATTAGACTGCCAGCCGCAGAATACTCCCTTGCCTGGATACTATATATTGGCAGGCCACCGGAATCAGTCAGTCTGTCAGTCAGCCTTGACGTGCAGCCTTCCTCGCTTCCTCCCTCAGCAAAGATTGCTGGGTATTTAAGCACATTGACCCACCAAATGGGCCGCCGATGCTATTACAGCTCAGAAGAAGATCTCATCATGCTCATGATGACGGGATCATCCTGATAGAGGTGGCAACGAACAAGAATAGGACAAAACAGCAGTGACTACGTCATACGTTGTGCGGAACAGTGACAACTTACTTGAGGGGAAACCCAGTCGAAATCCTTGCCTCGTTGCGGCCGTATTTTCACTCGGCAACATGGCACTCGACGAACTTAAATGAGATCAAGTCTCGCACCCGACGTGAATTTCACGTTTACCGTTGAAGCTATCCTTCGGTACGTTTGAATGAAGCGATGCCACTCCCACTCGTTTATCATGTCTACATGGTCTTGACTCCTGACCTTGTGGCGGAGGGCCTGCTCCACCGCCTCGAATTCCTCTGCGCTTTCTTCATAAAAACGCATCTCCCAACCATAGAAAAACAATGCAGACCACGGTTGTTGCCATGTGTAATGGTAGGTAAAGTGTAGATACAGCGCGTGGGGTGCAGGCGACAGCACACGGCAGCCATGCAAGTTGTGACGCACCGAACAGGTGCCTCCCTCGTAGGCAACATTCTCTTACAGCAGTCAGTATCTGGTTTAACAGCAGTGCAGTACCTCTCCTGCCCACACTGGTACAAGTATGTACGTGCAGTCAGTACGGGAGGCGTGAAACATTCAGGCAACTGCTGCTGTTGTGGTAGACGGTACGAGCACAGATGCCCTTGCGAAGCCCGTACAAGCAGTCTCAGAGATCTGCTGGAGGGACCCCTGTGGTACTCGGACAGCAGGTAGGTACGAGTATACAACAGTGCGTAGGGTACAGTTTTGTTGTTGTGCAATACCTGGTACTCTTTTGGTACCAGGTACCTGGTATAAAACTGCTGTACCAGGAGGCGACACTCGTAGGTGGTAGATTATACCCCTATCGCCAGGGAGCACACAAGCAGCATGTGACACAACACGACAACATACACGCGCACCTGCTACATAGAAGCCTCCCCCTCTGCCGTGCAGGCCTTCTTGCACACGGAATCTGGAAGCGCTCCCTGGTGACTACAGGTTTTCATCTCGCCACGCCGAGGTTTTGTATCCCCACCAGCATCACCAGCTGAATACCCACATTGCCAAGAAGTACCTCCACCACCAACCAGCAGCTTGCCCAGCGCCTTTGGGTTGCTGCAAGATTTCGCGCCGCGCATATTGATCTCGCCGCGCGTACTGACATCGCGCATATTGACGAGTGCGCCAGAGCGCAATATCCTTACGACTTATTGCCGTCGTACTACCTGCTCTCGCTATGAAATTTGTTGTCGAGTACTACAGTACTGATGTACGTAGATATATCGCTCTTCCAAATACCAACAGTAAAGATATCGCCAGAATACCCCCATTTGAGCAGCAGAGCGCTAAGTGCACAGACAGCGACGGCTACCGGCAACAGTGAGAACACTCTACAGTCGCAGTCGGCAACGAACGTAATATCGAAGCGCAGAGCGGATGTATCCTCGCACCGCAGAGCCCTGTCTATTCTCGTTTACTGCGTACTGTCCCAGTTACGTACAGCACAGGGTTTCCAAGAATTTTCGGGGGCTTCGCCCCCGGAATTTAATTAATTAAAAGCTGGCGGGTGCTCCTTGGAGGGCCCTGTGACAGGTGAATAGAGGAGATTGCACACTTATTATTATACCTTTGTGTATCCTTCCCCGCCGCACTCAATACAAGTCGACACCTGATACAGCAACAGGAGTCAGCATGGCACTTTCCATGCGACAAAAAAGTTCGTCCCACCTTCTTGAGGGCACGGGGCTCGTGAGCAACAAAACACGTGTGGATCACGCTCCTTGCTCTCATGCAAAACGTAAAAAAAAAAAAACACGCCGCCGGCCTGCTGGTCGCAG
The DNA here is from genome assembly GCA_031763025.1 of Macrocystis pyrifera. NCBI lineage: Eukaryota > Phaeophyceae > Laminariales > Laminariaceae > Macrocystis > Macrocystis pyrifera. The sequence goes on from JASSKH010000014.1 coordinate 4,710,806, forward strand.
TTTGCGTTTTTTTGTCTCTGCTTCTTCTGATCTCAGAGCGGCAGGGCGGGGGGTTTATCGCGATGGCAACGGCGTTGCGTCTACCTCTTCTGTTGCGTTCCAGGTCTAAGACCGTGTCGTCGCTGTTGTCGCGCCGCCGGTTCTCAGCGGTAGGCCGTCTCGGCGACGAAAAGATGAGATTGAGCTCTTCTAGGAGTGCGACAACGAGTTCATCTTCGTCGTCTTCGACGACTGCACTGAACGCAGCGAAGTTTGGCGGCCCGCTTGTGACCGTCGAAGAGGTGAGGTGGGGATGCGTTCGTGGTAGCCGCCGTTCTGCCCATTGCAGCAGAGGCACTGTCGAGCGTGACTATGCCGTGATGCTCTTGCAGCGAGGAGTGCAGACAGAAGCCGTTGCTTTATCCGCCGCTGATGTGCGCCGCTGATGTGCATGTTGTTTTGGTGGTTTTGATTTGATTGGTGTGTCATACTTGCAGCAGCAAGCAAGAGAGAGTTGCAGCTGCAGACATCAGTAGCACGAGGAACAGCAGAGACAACGGTAGCAGCAGCAGCAGCAGCAGCACTAGCTGCAGCAGTACAGTATAGCGCAGCGGCAGATAACGATTTAGCGGTTGCTATGCCCGCTGGTGTTGCATGTTGTTTTGATGGTTTGATTATGTTTGTGTGAATTTCTTGCACCAAGCAGCAGAAGCAGAACAGACGACAGAAGCAGGAGCAGCAGCAGCAGGAGCAAGAGCGGCAAGACCAGCGGTTGGATTACTGCGGGTTTCTGGTATTACCACCAGTCGGGTCAACCCGAGCAACAGCAGTTAACACAAGAGCAGCTGGGTTCCTGCGTCAGGCCCCTAAAAAAAAGCCTCGCCTATAAATGCGACACCGGGTACACTGGGAAGCGATCTCTTATTCTTAGCTAAAAAAAAAGGGTAATGCTATTTGCGACACCGGTGTCGTAATTTCTTATTTGCGACACGGTGTGTCGTAATTTCTCATTTGCGACACGGTGTCGCGAATAAGCGGCTTATTTACATACCAGGTATATACCTCAGATTGGCTCCGCACCGCCAGGGATGTGTTGGCATGGTGCAGGGCCATCACTGAAGCTATCGCATTGCCGAAACGGGCAAGCACTCGAGGAGATATCTGGCCTCTTGGTGCACCCGCAAAGCGTTCAGATCGATGCCGCAAGTAAGCCCTATTTGCGACGTGTCGCAAATACCGTATTTGCGACACCGCGACGTGGTTGCCGCACACGCTCCGGATCGGCAAAGCACTATCAGTAGAGTCTCAGCATGGCATAGGCTACCATTGAGGCCATCGTATAGCCAAAACGGGCCAGTACTCGAGGAGATATGGGGTATCATGGTACAACACCCGCAGAACCTTCTGGCTGTCGCAAATACCGTATTTGCGACACCGCCGCACACGCTCCGGATCAGCGACGTACTACATACCAGTAGAGTACCAGCATGGTGTAAGGCTACCTTTGAAGCTATCGTGTAGCCTAAACGGGCCAGTACTCGAGGAGATATAGGGTGTCCTATCATAGTACACCCGGGCTGATGTCGCGAATAAGCCTTATTTCGCGTGTATCCAGAACAAGCCATTACAGCAGTAGTAGATACTGCTGTGTGTGGTATCCTGGTCATCCCGGTGCACTGCTGTCAGAATAGTCAGACTGGTGTCGTAAAGCCGCATTTGACAACATCGCACGACGTTCGTCACGCGCGCCCCGTTTAGACCAGGACAACCACGGTGGCTTATTTATAGCATGAGCTCGAACTATACCACTGTACAGCATGTTTCCACACGAGTACATCGATCGTTGGCCACGTCATCGTGAATCAACGGATTTGAAATTAACTTGGTTATATTGGCGCGCCGTGTTCTAATAAGTCGTACGTACTATATTTGAGAGCGCTGGTATCGTTCAAAGCGCCGGGTTCTCTGTTTACGCGTCTATTAACATGGGCACAAATGAAGGGCACAGAAGTTTGCACGCTGCGCTCTGTATATGGTTTTTGTACTTGTCTGCTGTGGATGCTGTCGAAATAGGTGGGTGTATGTCATCTACAGCAGTATCATAGTACCGCTGCGCAGTAAAATCGGCGTTCGTTCCGTGCAACCATCATCACCCACCAATGTGGTTGTTTAATTGCCCTTGAACAGCCGTGTAAAAGCGCCTATCCCTCAGGCGTTTACCAACGCCTATCGTTCTGCCACACAGGACTGAACAAACTTTCGAACCGCTGTGCACAGTTTTTTTCGGATTAGTTAGGGCAACGAATACACCCCATAGATGCACAGAGGGCGGCCATGCTGCAGCTTGCCTGGCTATGTGTCGTGTTCGTTGTACGCGTTCTTTCCGACACATTTTATCCTGCTTGTTGCACCAACAGCAGTCTACAGTATCCGCACTGCTGTACTATTGATATATACTATTAATATTAATAGTCTAACTTAGGGCCCATGCGTGGCACGTAGTTTGTAAACGGATTCCCGATGTTTATCTCTAACGAACGGTTGTGAAACATACAATAGAAACCCACAGCGGACTGCGTGAGTTCAATGTAAACAGCGGAGGGGTTAGCCGCCTTGTTCATGGTGACGAAGAAATCGGTGTGTGTAACGCGTGTAGAAGGTCGTGCGGAGTTCGTAGGCTGCTTGAAAGGTGTCCTTCGATGCCCTGCAGTATTGCGTAGAGTTACCACCGTGTTGTTGTATGCTGTACACACTGGTGCGCGGGTTGTAGGTTTTTCCATAAGTTTAGGCAGAATGTTTGCGGAAAAAAACCCCAACCATTATGGAAGACTCACCAACATCCCGCAACTCCAGCAGATTGTGCGCACTGACCTGCCCCACTCAAATCATGCATAGTCTCCTCGTCCAGTTACGCAGTCAATTCCCGATTATTTTGGATGCCCCTGGTCGGCGAGGCAGTCTGATGGGTTATGTATAGTTTTCGCACTCCTAGCCTATCGTGTTTGTGTGTTTACTCTGATGTTTGTGGAAGAGCCACGTTAAATATTCTGACCGTGTACTAGGATACCCCATATCTCCTCGAGTACTGGCCCGTTTTGGCTACACGATAGCTTCAAGGGTTGCCCTACACCATACTGAGACTCTAATGGTGGTGCGTTGCCGACCCGGAGCGTGTGTGGCAACTACGGCGCGGTGTCGCAAATACGGTATTTGCGACACGCGTGTCGCGAATAAGGCTTATTTGCGACACCAACCAGAAGATTCTGCTGGTTGTACCAGGATACCCCATATCTCCTCGAGTACTGGCCCGTTTTGGCTACACGATGGCTTCAATGGTAGCCCTACACCATGCTGAGACTCTACTGGTAACGCGTTGCCGGTCTGGAGCGTGTGCGGCAACCACGTCGCGATGTCGCAAATACGGTATTTGCGACACGCTTGTCGCAAATAAGGCTTATTTGCGACATCGATCTGAACGTTTTGCGGTGCACCAGGATGCCAGATATCTCCTCAAGTCCTGGCCCGTTTCGGCAATGCGATAGCTTCAATGATGGCCCTGCACCATGCCAACACATCTCTGGCGGTGCGGAGCCAATCTGAGATATGTGCCGCGAACGTGACGCGGTGTCGCAAATAAGCCGTTTATTTGCGACACCGTGTCGCACATAAGAAATTACGACATCGGTGTCGCAAATAGCATTACCCAAAAAAAAAACACACGGCAAACACAGTATCTTGCGCATTACCTGGTGGAAGATTTAAAGTCATGAGCCATGAGTCATGAGGTTGAGCTCGAAGCTCGCAGTAACTTGTGTCGGCTATTGCAGCTAGCCGGCATCAAGCTCATTCAGGTAACTCGCACGGCGGTCTGCCCCCACCACCAACCTGCAACATACTTAATAATCCAGTCGTACTTCCGTGTAATAAACGTCGAGTTCGACCACCCCCCCCCCCCCAACCCACCCCACCTTTACCCTCAACTTTCTCTCGATGGCGCATATGCCTTCTTTGCCTTGCTCCCAGGTCAAAGAGGCCCTGGCGGAATCTCCGGACTCGATCCGCTTCGTGGATGCTTCATGGCACCTTGGCGGGAGCCGTAACGCCACAACGGAGTTCGAGGAGGGGCACCTTCCAGGAGGCGTGTTTTTCGACATCGATGGCATCGCCGACAAGGCTGTGTCTCTGCCCCACATGTGAGCAAATAGTCAGGTTGACGGCACGCTTGACCGTTGACGGAAAGCCTTGCGATTTCGAAGAAGCTGGACCCAGGCGCGAACCACGTACTGCTGTGGTGGCTCGAAATATTGACGCCATGAAGAGTTGCCGTGGGCTTGTCGACGCTGGTTCGGAGTCGCGAACGTGTACTGCGCGCGTTGGTTTGCTCGCTTCACCCCGCGCCCCCGACGAACTACGAGTACTCACGAGTACTACAGCAGTAGGCACGATCACGATAATACATCACACGGTTCACATACCCTAAGGAGCGCTTTCAGTCCTTTGGAGGGGCGATCGTTTTTTCCCGCGCTCGTTTTCTCTTCAACGGAAAAATAAGCGCGCCGAAGTCGAGCATCAAATCTTCGGAAGCAGGCGCTTGACCAGATCTTTCCGAAAACACCTTGATGTTGTTCGGTATTGGCGGGCAACCGTTTCTGGAAAAATCGAGCGCCGAAAAGACGATCGCACCACTGCTGTGCGGACTCGACGCTTTTTTATTCGGCAAGTCGCCCTTTTTTTTTTTCCTCTCTACCGGTCATCCCCGTTACCCCAGTCCTCAACCAAGATTCTTTCACTTTTTCTCCCGAATCCTAGTATTAATATCAAAACGTTTGTTGCTGGGTCGCAGGATCCCATCAGAAGAGGTGTTTTCGTCTCGAGTGTCGAACCTGGGCATCTCCAGCAACCACACACCGTCGTCGTCTACGCGAAGGAGGGCTCGTTCAGTGCGCCTCGCTGCTGGTGGACTTTCCGAACGTTCGGCCACGAGGGGGTTCACGTTTTGGACGGGGGTTTCCAGGCGTGGAAGGCGTCAGAGGGGAGGTGCGCGTTGATTTATTGGTATGCTGTGTGTGTTTTTGTAAGGATGCGAAAGTTGGCGAGTGTAGTTGTCGTTTTTTTTGGGAGGGGCGGGGGGTTATGTAGCCATCGCGCAGGCTCCGGTGGCCCGGAGCTCGATTCCTTGGGGGGGTGGAGGTGGTTTTTTGTTTGTTTGTTTGTGTTGGCTGTGGTGGTGGCTATGTAGATGGTTCTTCTGCTGGTGTTGGTGGTATCGTTGGCGGTGGGGATGTTTTTTGTTTGTGTGTGTAAGTGCTACCGTAGTGCGGATGTGGGCAATGAATATCAAGACCAATCAGTTCTGGTATTTCCGCCCAAAGTGATATGTCCCGTATTGAGGGGGCGGCGGGTGGAGTCCGAAGCTGCGGAATTTCAGGAGTGTGTGTGTATATTTAGAAAAAATTAATGTATTTTGAAGAAAATCGTTGTATCGTTCTATGGACGGTATGCGTTATTGATGGGGGGGGGGGGGGGGAGTCTGACGCCGCTGAAGTTGGGGAGTGTGTGTATACATTCAGAAAGGTTGAATGTATTTTCAAGAAAAATCGTTGAATCGTCGTATGTATCGTGTATTTTTTGTTGCTGTTGTTGTTGTTGTTGTTGTTGTTGTTGTTTGTCACGACGCGCAAGTCAGGGTGGAGACGGGGCAGGCCAAGCCGACGAGTACGCGGCCGTCGTCTGGTCTGGTGCAGATGTCGGGGAACGCGTGGAAGCTCAGGGACAAGGGCTTCAGGGCGCGGCTTAACGCTCCCATGCTCAGGACCTGGCGTCAGGTGCGTCGTTTGTTCTACACCAGGTATAGGTTTTGTAACCCGTTTGGGCCTTGAGGACTCTAGTCCCATTTTGGGGGGCAATCCGCTCAAATTGCAAGTAGTTTTTCCCCCAAACGGGACTGCATTCCGACGAGGGTGAAGAAAAGGCATAGTCTGGTGCGTGTACAGACAGCAGTGCCGTAGTAAAAGGCTTATAAAGTTAGAGCCCTTGTGGGACCCCTTTTTTGAAAAAGTCCAGAACAATTACCACTGGTCATGTGTTTTGGTGTTTTCAACCATCTACGAGCTGCAGTAGGGGGGTAAAAGATGGCAGCGTCACGTTGCGCCCGGGCCGTTACGACCCCTTGCACTACTGCTGTCTGTAGCTCGGACACCGATCTGTGTCGTCCCCCAGCCCTGCAGTGGTGGTTGTTGCTGGAGTCGGCGTTGCTTTTTGTTATCGTTCATGACCCTCTCTGAAGTCCCCCTTTAGTACCGCAGTCCCGTTCTGGGGACAAATCACTTGGAATTAGACTGGTTTGTCCACAAATTGGGACTGCGGTACTGAAGGGGTTAAGTGTACTTTGAGTGTGTGTGTTATATGTTGTACCAGGGTGTACGGTGGTGACCCGTCTGACCGTGCCGGTATGCGCCCAGCCAACAATACCGGCACCACTAAGGCAAACCAGCTCTACTCAGCACGCCGCCACACCGACTACTGCAGTTCCACCTGTTCCGGGCTATTGCGCAGGCACTATAGCGGGCAACCGGCACTACTATTGTTGTCGAGAGTTTTGTGACGATTGTCAAAACATGTTCGTAGGGACTCCTTTCGATTTGTCGAAAAATAGAAACCGTGGCCGGCGATTTTTTCTTGTTCGACCAATCAAGACAAACCAATACGAGGAGAAACCAATCCCAGCAGCAGCAGCAGAGCTTCCACCAACTCACGCTAGTTGACGGCTGTTACAACGAACGGTCCATCTGCGTGGTTTTTTTTTTGTGTGGGTATATATTGTATACATGCGTTTTTTTTGTGTGTCGTTGCGTTCAATTGTGTGTTTTATGTTATCAGATTATCTCGTCGCCAAGATATGTAGTGATCCGTTTTCACCAGATAGACTCCCATAACTCTTGGAGTTCAAGGATATCTGTGTTTTTTTTTTTGCGATTTCTTGTTTGCTTGTCTGGGTTGTAGTTTGCGTGTGTGGATTTGGTGTCGTCGTATTGCTTCGTATTTCAGGTGTTTTTGTGTGTTGGAGACTTGTTTCTTTTTTTTTTCACGGACGGACGGACGGACGGACGGGAAGGAAGCCAGGAGAACAAGCACGGTGAAAATCGGATGCGTTTAAGGTTAATTTATCACCTTGAAACATGTTTACGTGTCTCGTCTCCCGCGGACACGGTGCCTGGAGTTCTTACTGCGAGGCGCCGAGTAGCCAGGGAACCCTACCCTTACACACGGAGGGTGTTTTTTTTTTTTTTTTTTTCTCGTCTGGCCAAGGGGGGGGGGGGGGGGGGGGGGAGGGAGGGAGTGAAGGAGGGAAGAAATAGAGGAGAGGAGAGGGAGGGAGCGAGGGGGGGAGGGAAGGAGGGAGAGACGGAGGGAGCGACTAATGGGGGGTGAAGTCACGAGAACTACAGCAGTAGTTTTCCACCCCACCCGAGAGTCTAACCCCGACCGGAGTGTCCAGGACTCGTACTCGAAGCATGCGGCATCAAGGGTTGTAGAAACCCCCGAATAATATAACACGATCCAGCTTGTGTAGGTCAAATGTGCTCTCTCGTCAGAAGTGCCACGAGTAGTAGTCGCTTGATGGGTTGTCCTTTCTAGAGATTCTGACAGCACACGACACACACAGGGAAAACAGCGATGGCAGCACCCACTCAGAACATCGAACCGTTTCTTATTTTTGATGGCTTCCGTTGTCACGCTTTTACCGGGGTTTTTTTTTTTCTGCTGGAAAATGCTTATCACTCTGTTTCCAAGCAGCTGTATGTGCCAAAGCGTGGGTAAACTGGTCGATATATGCTTGACGGTGCACGCTGACGCTAGTTATAACCCGCCAACAAATCGAGTGAGGCTTACTGACAGTACCAAGGACCTATCGATAACAATATAGGTGAAAGAGATACGAGCGTAATCGTTGCATATTATGTAGCTTCGGAAAAAAATCGGACTGAAGATGTAGTGAGCAGTTAGTAGTACTAATCGTAGTGTGGGTGGACCCTCTCAACCATGCTTCTTTCTAGAAGCTGGGCGATGGGCGATGTTTGGTAAATGAACGCTACTGGTTTCAAAAGGGGTTTCCATATAACGGACGTTTGGTGGCGGTTTCGATACACTGTAGCTGGTACCTGGTATATGTTTGTCTCACCTGGCCCGCATCCCCTTTAGAAACAGTGAGCCGCTTGTGTCTCATTTGGTGTTGGAAATCGAAAGAGTATCGAGTTAGGTACGATGCCGATAAACAAAAACCAAACTAATCGTATTCTATATACGATTTCGATATTTGGCGGAAAAGAAATGCACATGGGGGATGCCAGGGTGTGTGAGGAGGAGGGCGAAACACGTTCTCTGCGTACAAAATCTCGATACGATATATCGGAAAGTTCGATGTTGGATATATCGAAACTTTCGATACGATGCATTGAAAAGTTCAATATTTCGATATACCCAAACTTTCGATATATATCCAACCCTTCGATATGCTGTTATTCCGATATATCGAAACTTTCGATCTACGGTTATTCCGATATATCGATACTTTCGAGACGAGATGCAGCACTATTAATAGTCTCTGTTACGGGGGGCCATAGTAAATAGGACCCAATACTGTTTTGGTAAAAATAGGTAAATATACAGTTTTTTTTTTGTGTTTACCGCAGGTCCTGTATATTATGATCCCCCGTAATGGTGTTCACTACTACACAGTAATGTAATAACAATCCCTCGCGGCCTCTGCCTGACAACAACCAATACCCCAGGTGTTGAGCCAGAGCGAGCAGGGGAAGGAAGCGGCGGGCCAGATTGTGGACGCTCGATCGCTCGCGAGGTTCAGGGCGGAGGCTCCCGAGCCGAGGGCAGGGGTCGCTGGAGGTCACATCCCCGGGTCGGCCTGTGTCCCCTTCTCGAGCGTCCTCGCGGAAGGGAACGTCAACAGGTGACCGTTCGTTTACGTTACTGCTGGGAGCCCACCAAGTTACGGTGTGTAGGACCAGGGGTATGCCCCCGCTTAAAAAACCGGACACCATACCCCTATTTCCAAGACGTAGACGGGCGAGGGGGAGGGGGCATACTATTTTGTTGCTTGCCTTTGTCTTTTGGTCATTGACCACGCCTCGCCGCCTCTACCGTTCCTACTCCTACTAGGGGTAGAGACGCTTCCAACATTGGCGTAGAGACCTACCGCCAGCGGGGTGGGGGTCACGATCAGCTGTGCCCCACCCCCGGAGAGGATGCGTCAGGCAATACGAAACAAACAGTAGAAGCGGTGGCACGTATCGTCGTGGTTGTCTCGTCCGACGCTGCAAAATATGTTTCGCTGTAAAAACGGTTGTGGTTGCCGTTCGGTCACAACACTTCAGACATCGGAGCACGCTCCAATACGCTTACGCTACTACTCACTGCTGTACTGATATTGCTACAGTACCGCACACAAGAGAGGAGACATCCGGATCGGGGGCCAGGCTCAAATACGTCCACTGCTGTGGCGTCTCCGAGTACTACAGTACGACGTACTGGTAGTACCACGCGGCAACATTACTGCTGCAACATGCTGTTTGTCGTATTCGTTCTCGTAGTACCACAGAGCTACAACAGCATCACTGCGGCATCATGCCACTAATAGGATACGTACGTATATTTTTGTCTGTCCGCGCGATCAAATCAGTGTGTCTCGTTTTTCGCAGAATATATTTTCTGAGGATTTGATGAAAAGTGCGGACAGAGTGAACTGCTTTAACCAAGTACGAACACGGCATTGACTATCTGGCAAGGGGCCCCTATTTCGACTTTGATCAAAGATAGTAAAACTCGCGTTCGCTCTGAAAGGTTCATAGACCAACAATGCTCACATTCTGTGACATACCAGTAGTGGTACACGGTACACGGTAGGCACCCCCCTTTGCGGCCTCTGCCGTTGCTTGCTTGCCTACTGGCATCGGGTCGTTTGCCCTACGCTTCCTCTCCGTAGAGGGTTGTGTAAACCTCGGGCTCGGCTTCAATGAACATGGTTTGAAGTATTATTGGCGTCAACTAACCCTTCTTTTAGTGCAAAAACTGCGGTCCCGTTTTGGGCACAAACCATTCTAAATCCAAGTAATTTTGTCCCCGTTTTTGGGCACAAACCGCTCAAATTATAAGTAGTTTTGTCCCCGTTTTTTGGGCACAAACCACTCAAGTTCTAGGTAGTTTCGTCCCGAAAACGGGACTGGACTTCCTTCCTAAAAAGAGTTGTAACTTCCTCTGGGACCCCTTCATAGCGACCAAAAACAATGGTTGGTAACTCTGGTGATACCGACCGTCCACGAGCAGAGTCAGCGGCGCCCAACTGTAGCACTGGTAATATCGTATTGCACCCGTGCTGCACGACTCCTTGCACCAACCATTGTAACTCGGACCCTCCGATTTGTTTGTTGGACATCCCCCGGTCACGCAGTCGGCCGTTGCTATGGTGGTCACTTTTTGAAGGGTCCCCAAGAGTGCTGATTGGACCCAGCTTTCCAAGAATGAACCCTTGAAAGCCACAGACGTCCTCCCTGGAGGAGGCGTTCCCTCGAGTCGGGGATGGGGTCATTTTTTCAACTGCACCCGCATTGTTCGGGACACACTGTTTTCGAGCTATGTCGGGGTTGGTTGAGTTTCGCACGTATCAGAGAGGTAAATAAAAATCCTCGTATAAAATACCTCGTAAAATGCTGACATGCCCCCCGGCCGCCTAGGAGCATTTCACGTCTCCGACGGATCATCGATCCCTACTATTTATGATCTAGATCTGTCAAGGAAGGCAAATGGATCTATTCCTGATCATGTATGATCTGTATGATCTAGCTCATGTTGCCGGGTGGGTGGGACCCGCATGTTTTGTATGCTCTGGCACATGTTGCTTGGGTTGGATCTATATGTACTATCTGTGGACAGATCCGCACGAAACTCTCACGGTGACAGGTTACGAACTACCAGGTAGATGATTTAGATCATGATCTGTCCTAGGCCTGGAGCATCCTCGAAAGGCAGATGTGATGAGGAGTTCCAGTGGTGTGGACTGTCACCTGTTTTTGGTTTGGAAGAAGCCGGACCAAGTGTAAAGAAACACTGTTGTTGGTCCAGTGCGTGCGTACGTGCATGCGCGGTGCAACTCCGTATCGTGGTCGTTTGAAAAGGGGGTGAATCGCACTGGTTTTTCCCTTGAAAGAAACAGATGGGTTTGGTTTTTCTCTCGCGTAGCAATGTCACAATGTATTCACCCTCCCCCCCCCCCCCCCCCCTCCTCGTCCCCGCCCCCCCACGCCGTTCGCCCCCCCCCCCCCCCCCCCCCCCCCCCCCCCATCTCCTGCTCCCCTCCCTCCCTCCCGCTCCACACTCCTGCTCCCCGCTCTTCCTCTTCCCCTCCACGCCCCCCCCCCCCCCCCCCCCGACCCCGGCACCCCCGCCCCCCCTCCCTCCACATGCAACGCACGTCGGAAACCTTTGAACAGGTTCCGATCGCCCACCGAGATCAGGAAGGTCTTCGAAGATGCGGGGATTGACATCGACTCTCCCCTCCCCATCACCACGTCGTGCGGCTCGGGCGTGACCGCGGCGGTCCTGACGTTTGCCCTGGAGTTGGCCGGAAGAAAGGCCGAGCTGTCTCCTGTGTACGACGGGGCGTGGTCGGAGTGGGGTTCGAGGGATGACCTCCCGCGGTCCACCGGGAACAACTTGTGATGGAACCCGTGTCGTCCAGTATGGGTTTGTTTGAGGGGGGGGTGGGGCGTGGGGCGGGGGGGGGAGGGGGGCGGGGGCGGGGGCGTACTCATGGTCATGCATGGCCGTATTCGTATGGCCATAGACCATCGCATCCCTACAATTTTTTTGCCGGGCGGGCGCACGTCGGGTTTTCACCAACCAGGCAGGCATTGCTTGCACGAAGCGACGAGCGCCGTGAGGTGTTGCACGAGTTGCATGAAAGGTGGGGGGTGGAAGGGCGGGGGGGGGGGGGGGACAGGTGGGGGGGTGGTAGGGCCGAGGGAATTATCCGATCACACAACCGGTGGGGTGATGTGCGCTATGGCAATTTTTGCTTTTTTTCGACGTGGTCCCTGTTTTGTTGTCTTTTTTGCGTCTCGTGCTGCCTTGGCCTACCCCTCTTCGCTTTCTTTGCGTTTGACTCGTTTTGTTATACTGTTGTACCCGGAGCTCTCCGGACAGGGACAACTCTTCGCCTCCCCGGCATCGCAGGGATGCGAGGGTCTAAGGTCATACGACTACGGCCCGCGTAGTCGAAGCACGTCGTAGGCCTCTACTGCTGACGACAGCAGCGCTCTCGGCTTGAAGACACCAAAGCTGCCTGTGAAGCAGCAGTGCTGCTTCTTGGTTATCGCTCTGAAAGCTTGAAGCTTGCCCCGTCTCGAAAGAGGTGCGTGGTCAATCGCCGCATGACTAAGGCAAGCAACAAATGAGTACGCACCCTCCCCCCCCCCCCCTCCGCCCATCGCGTATAGTGAGTAGTACTGCTGAGGCATGCTCCAAGAGGGGTAGCACTTTTTGGCGTTTTGTTTTTCTGGATTGCGGGGCCTCCTTAACCCAAAATCGCCAAAATGCCATTCTGTTTTTGCGGTATCATGTGTGACTTTTCGATGATATTTAGTGTTTATCGGGGTTTCACCTACTTTCGAAATTCGTGTTTCTCAAAATCAGTTTTTATGGGTGAATTATGAATAGTAATGACTCAGTAGTAGTGCTCCTTAAGGTAAAGTGAGGAGCCTCATAGCGAAACGGTACACCTCTACCATGATTACGTGTTATGTTTTCAAATGTGGAATGTTTGAAAATCCAAACGGAGTTTTTAGTTTCCGTGTTCCTCTTATTTAGCTGGTATATTGTAGGTATGCGCCAGCTGAATCCATGTGGAGGGGAAGGTGGAGGGGGTGGGGGGGGGAGGGGGGGCTAGGGGCGAGTACGGGGCGAGGGAATGATGTGATCACACAACCAGTGAGAGTGAGTGATGTGCGCTGTGGTTATTTATTTGTTTTCAATGTGGTCCCGTTTTTATTTTTGTTTACGGCGTCTTGTTCCGCCTCTGCCCCCCCTCCCGTTTTTTTGGCGTTTTTTGTTTTCCGAGAGTACTCCGGAAGTATTAACCCCCCCCCCCCACCCCTGTGAAATATCATTGCTGCTTATGGTTATCCTTCTCAATGCTTGGAGCCGCGGCCCCCTCCCGTACAATGAGCAGTTCTGCTTCTGGTGTATACTTTTGAAAAATGTGGAATGTTTCAAGCCGAGAGTGGATATTAGTCCGTGTTCCTCTCATATGTAGTACGAGGTTAACGCCAGGTATGCTCCAGGTGAACGGGTTCAACAGCCAGCCTTTGCAGTGATGGCGACGCTTCATCGATTTGGCGGGACAAACGTGGCGTCATTTAACGAACAATAATTTAAACCGGGTTGTTATTCGCTCGAACTTTTTATCGCGTAAAGAGCCCAATCTAGGGTGTCTCCATTTTTCTTCTTCTGCTGCCGCGATTGCTACTGCCTCCACTGCTCTGCTGTTTCAACTGCTATGTATGCACCACCGACTGCTTCTCGCGCTGCTGTTAATAGGTCTCGCCTGTGAATCTCAGCGTTGGCTTTGTTTGCTCCGATTGCTACTTCTTCTGCTGCTGTTTCTACTGCTATTTATAGCACCGGCCGCTGCCTGTACTGCAAAGTTTCCAGTCAATCCCGTGTTGGCTTATTTTTTATTACGGGGGTCCATAGTAAATAGGACCAAATATTGTTAGTTAAAATAGGTACATATACAGGTTTTTAGGTATACCATAGGTCCTATTAACTGTGCCCCTCCGTAATAGTGCTCGTTTTTTTACGATGTGCCAAAATTCAAGGACCGTTTGTACAAGGGTACACGAGCAAAAAAAAATGTGACCACACTCGCCACCATGTCGGGGATTAAAAACGAACTGCACGTACGTAGCGGGTTGGGATTCTTTGTCAAAAAGTGAAAAAAAAACATACATTACATATATTCTCAGTTTTATTTTACGTGTTTTTAGCATGCCCCCCCCCCCCTGTCCGGGGCTACTCGTAAACAAAATAATTGGGGCGTTGGGGTTTTTTTTCTCGTGTACCCTTGGTTTGCATCGTAATTTCCTTTCAAAGGGCCCTTGTATTTCAGGACAGTGCTACCTGCTGCCAGGTACGCTCGGGTGGGTTAAATATTGCTCCAGGTACCAGGTAGGTGTCCTGCACTCTTGTGAATTGCGGAGCTAACGCCGCTGCGGCAGTGTTGAAGAGCCCCCCCCTTCTCTATTCAGTCGGGGAACTCTACGCGCTCCGCTCCCCCCGGTCAGAAACCCTATTGGAAAAGAAACCGCGGCTTGTTTGACCCCTTTTGGCTGACCGCCTCCCTAGGCTTGAAACAGTGTAATATTACCTCCTTTACTATAGACCGAGAATAATGTGACTCCTGCACTAAAATCAGTAGAATGTTACACGGAAAAGGGTCTTCCTGAGGACGCTTTCGACGAAAGCGCACTCCCTGCTCGTGTTTTTTTTTTGTGTCGATGAGCACAATAATACGATAAGAAGACGACGCCTCAACAGGATAAATGAGTTCCTCGATGGGCGTATACCACCCTCGGCATAATCACCGTTGGAAACCGACTTCCTCCGCGCTAGGTACCGTGGGCAAATACGCTGCTGGAAAGATTATTTGGACCCATCAAGGCCTTTTTTTGCCCTTAATATGAGGGTTTTGGTGTAGAGGTACAGGTACGTAGCCCCCGCTTTTCTGAGGCTTCTAATTTGAGGAACTCTTTATTTCTCACCCCCCCCGAAAAAAAAATCTTCTGAGAAAAAAACAAACGGACGCTCAAGCTTGGGCTGTTGCAGCTGTTGTTCGAAATATATTGCAAACAAAACGGAGATGACCGATTTTTGGGCAGTTTAGCCAGTTGAGGAATCCCGTCAGACAGAACAAAAATATGGCCTGAAAATACTACGTACCTCTATCGTAGCACGCATTGGGGGCGGTCAAGGGGTCAAACCGCAGTCTCCTCTGATAGTCTCTTTGGACACATCTACGCCTCGTTTTCCCTTATTACGCTCATTTCAGTGTAGGGGGGCGGTCAGGCAAGGGGTCGAACCGCGGTCTTCTATGGTAGGCTTCTTTGGACCCGTCAAGGCCATTTTTCCCTTATTCTACCTGTTTCAGTGTAGAGAGGTGGTCTGTCATGCGGTAAAACCACCGTCTCCTATGATATATCTCTATGGACCCGTCTACGCCTCTTTTGCCCGTATTGTACTTGTTTCAGTAGAGGGGGGGGCGGTCAGTCAAGGGGTCAAACCGACGTCTCCTATGATAGGTACCCGTCAACGCCCCATTTTCCCTTATTGCGTCTGTTTCAGTAGAGAGAGGCGGTCAGTCAAGGGGCCAAACCAAGGTCTCCTGCGATAGTGTAATTCCTTTCTTACGCAACTCAGGCACGGTGTTTTTGCTTCGAGCAAGGCTCGGTAGAGCAGTATGTCGTGCATCAGTATATCCCCCGCCCGTCAAATATGGCCACCTACAGGTAAGCATTGATATTCACATATATGGTCGGCTGAGTCTGTACCGGCGGTCACATATCGTAGCCTTTTGTTGCCGTCGCTCAAGTGTGCCGGTGGTCACTTATCCTAACATATTCGTCTCTCAAGTATGCACCGGTTATTCAATATAGTGGATTTTGTTTTGTCGCCAAAGTGTGCACAGGAGTAGCCAAATATGGTAACATTTGTTTAACCGGCGGTCAAACACCGTGACATTTTGTTGGTACCGCCAAAGTATGTACCGATGGTCCGATACCTACCTGGTACGCTTTTTTGCACCGGCGGTCAAATTGGTGTGACGTTTTTTTAGTAATCGCTTTAAAAATCCGCCGGTGGTCCTATATCGGATCAATTTGTTGTCGTCGCCTAAACATGCTTCGATGGGAAAATATCGTAACATAATGTGCACCGGCGATCAGATTTCGTCACTTTTTTCCGCCGTCAACTAAACATACACCGCCGGTGGTCCAGTATCGTGACCTTGTCGTCGTCGTCCAAGTATGCACCGGTGATTAGATGTGTGGTCGCAAGAGGAGACAACCGGAGTATATCCCCGAGTTTCCTAGGTGGATATGAATCTTGGGGTGTAACGGATGCCGCTGCTTGCTTCTGGGAACATCGCCCACAGCAGTCACTCTGTCCTCTGTTTGTGGGCTCTGTCCGATCTACTCTGTCGGTAACTCTGGTTTGGAAATTCGCGTCTGCCGTTTGTATCGGCGAAGGTGATCATCTCACTCGGGTGCTTCAGCGATGCTGGCCCTGAGTTGAGCGTGGTCATCCGGCTCCACGTCATAATTCTCCTTAAATTCGCGTGGGGGGAGGGCGTCGGCACCCGGAAAAATTCGAGCACTAGTGCTGAAGGTGTGGGTACTTTTCGGTCAGGTATGTCGGGCGCGTGGGTATGGGGCATGTTCTCGGGGGTGCTCCGTGTATCTTCTTGGTCGTCTTCGAGTCTGATCCTCGAGTCTGATCGGGTTCAGGTACTTGTTCGCCCTCGGCGGTCAAATTCCGTAACGTGTTGCTATCTGCGCGCAAGTGTGCACCGGTGATCTGATAATTTTGAGTTTGCATTCATATCGCCGCCTGAGTATGCATCCGTAGTCAACTGCCGCAACGTGTCTTGCACCCACGGCCAAAATATCGTAAACTGTTGTTGTCATCGAGAAAGTATGCACCGGCGGTCACATATCAAACAGTGTTGTCGTTGTTGTCGCCTAACTTCTCCGGTGGTCAAATATCGTAACATTTTTTGCACCGGGGGCGGTCAAACATCGTAATATGTCGCTATCGTCGCCCACGTATACACCGGTGATCTAGTACGGGTAACCTTTTTGCACTGGCGGTCGAATATCGTACTATGTTCCAGGTATAAGCAGCCTGAGTATGCACCGGTGATCCAACATCACAAGATTTTGTTGTCGCTGCCGAAGCATGCACCGGTGGTCAAATATCGTGGCATTTTTTGCACCTGCGGTCAAAGATGGTGTCATTGTTTTTTTCGTCGCCCAGAGATACACCGGCGGTCAAGCTGGTGGTGGTCAAATCGTCGCAAAACATTGGTTATGATTGCCGAGGCATGCGCCGGTTATCCAACCTCGTGACTTTTAGTTGTCACTAAATTCATCGCCCAAGGATGCACCAGTGGTCCTTATACACTGCTATCGACACCTACTGTAACTATGCAGCGGTGGTCAAACATCGAAGCATGTTGTTGCACAGGCGGTCGAATACCAGACCTTGTTGCTGCCGCCTAAGGATGCACCGGTGGCCAACACAATGCAATATTTTTTTACGTCGGCGGTCAAATATCGTAACATTTGTATTGAGTTTAGCCTTGGGCCAGGAGCGCTGCTGACGCCGCAGCGAAACTACAACGAAGAAGACGTAGAACTCGCGGCGGAGATGGAGCCCGCCCCTCCCATAAGCAACCCTTTCTCGATGCTGCAGTCGGAAGGCTCCACAGCTGAGCAGAGGATGACGAGATCGTTGATCGCCCTCTCGACAACCCGCGGCAGAAAGCCGACCCGCCGGCGCACCGAGGCCTGTATCGTCCGCAACCGCGCTCCCACCGTTTCAGAAAGTTGATCCCTTGCTACCTGAAGGTTACGCCAGGTTAGGGCATAAATTTTTCATTGGGCTCGGGTTCGGGCGTGGGCTTTTGTGAAGGTGGTGGTGCCTACTGAGCCACCGGAGGGAGTAAATCGATTAATTGCCCAGGCCAGTGGGGTAATATCCCTATTACACCCCCCCCCCCTTCCCCCTTATACTTTATACTTAGTACACATGTATATTAGGTTGGGTTAGCGTCGGTTGGCGACGACGCTGTAAATCTCAATGCGTGAGATAGACAACCAGGGCACCCTTTTTTTTCGTTTTGTTTTTGTTTCGACGGTCATCACGGCTGGCGGCCGAGCTACTGCAGATCATGTTTGTGCCGAGAGAACCTTAACTCCGCACAGGAGGGATAGTCGTATCACGTAGAGTGAGCATATCGTAAAGCACCCACGAGGCAGTTACGTAGTAAACCCATCGCTGCCTCTGGAAGTGACCGCACCAGAAATAAATCAAGCCATTGACGCTGTCATCCATATGCAAGAATATCCGCCTCAAAAGTGGTTCTTAGTGGGATGCAACTCACCCTTCATACGACTCGCCCAACACCGCACGGCGATTCGCGCTTGGTAAAAGTAATATCTGCCTCGTTGGTGAAAACCCGACGTGCTATGTCCCGGCATTGTAGGGATGCGAGGATCTATGGTCATTCGACTACGGCCATGCATGATAGTAAGTACACCTCCCCCAATACGATTACGGCCATGCACGATAATGAGTACACCCCCCCTCCCTCTGAAGGACGGGGTATTTGTGACGTAACGGCAGCAGTACCGTATGTATCCGGCCGTGCGTGGATCAACCTGCTTCGTTTCAATGCCTGGGGAACCAGAGAGACGTGTGTTGGTGGACGGCATTCGAGTTGTGATTCCCGCCATTGTTTGTAGAGAAGCACCGCACGAATTTCGCACGCAACGAAACATATATATTTTCTAACGCGTATGTACCAGCATGACGCACCGCGGGGACGCCTTCTCCCACCCCCCCCCCAAACCCAGCGCTGGTTTTCCCGCGAGCATTGAGTGACATTTAATATGTTCAACATTCGCTGATTCTTTAACATTTTATTTTTGTATCGACAGAGGTTGTGCCCACGCGAGCTCGACAATGGTACTATAGTAGCTGCTGCCGATGGGAGGTCGACGTTGAAGCTCGGGGTGCTACACACATTTTCGGATGACAAACACGATAAAAACGCCTCCTAAACGAAGAGCAATGAATTCATTCACACGAATAGTACGATACTGAAGTAGTTTCCTTTATGAATTTCACCCACGTATACCCGTAATTACGTATCCGGTATCGTCTCCCCCCAAACAGAACCTTCAATCAGCACACACATCGTATCCGATACGAAGTAAGTCACTGACTAAATTATTATATCCGTATTGTTTCGTTGTATGGTGCCGGTACGAACGTGATGCATTGCCTCGTCTCCTGAAAACAAACAATCCGTCAATCAACACCATCTTACTATATTCCTAGGACATGGAACAACAAAAGCAATGCGCTATTTTATATCGTCTCATATACCTATTTTGTCCATCGGGGTTGCACTTTGGTTTGTCCCAAGATCCGGTCATTCTGCTGGGTGGCCTACGGACGAGTATTCCTTTTTTTTGCCATCTGACAACGATGCGCAGTGCTTGCTTCGGTCATACCATTCACATATAAAACGGTGACAGGAACCCAATGGCTTGAAAATTGGAAGGTACTATCAATCAAACCTGATTCCTTGACGAATTCGTACCAATGATGCAGCCCTCTATAACCGACGTTTCTACAATCAAATCTGGAAGGGTGACATAATTTTTTATGCCTTACCAATCAATCCAACTACCAAGTAAGTGCGGGGTACATACATACCTAAAGTAGTCAGCTTATTGTACGTACTGGTACGAGTGAAGTTGTCGGACGTCGAACGAAACAACCATCGCTCGACGGTCGCAAAACGGCATCGTTGAAAACGATCGTTCAACGTTCGAAAGAAAGCAGGATATATTTGAAAACGATCGGTCAACGATCGGTCAAAGGGGCGGTTCAAATAGGATTGAATAACGATCGGATGAAGAGATCGTTGAAAAAAGGGCAGTTGAAAACGATCGTTCAACACTCCGAAAAAATACCGTTAAAAAACGATCGTTCGACGATCGAAAGAAAGCAGGGGATCGTTCAAAACGATCGGTCAACGGTCGGTTAAAGGGACTGTTGAAATAGGATCGACAAACGATCGGATACAGAGATCGTTGAAAAAAGGGCAGTTGAAACGATGGTTCAACAATAATCCGAAAAAGGGATCGTTCAGAGCGATCGTTCAACGACCGTAAAAAGGCATAGTTAAAAACGATCGTAAAAAAAGGATCATTAAAAAACCGATCGTTCAACAATCCGAAAAAGGAATCGTTCAGAGCGATCGTTCAACGATCGCAAGAGGAGATCGTTAAAACCGATCGTTCAACGATCCGAAAATGGGATCGTTAAAAACTGAAAACGATCGCTCAACGGCCGTAAAAAGGGGATAGTCGAAATCGATCGTTCAACGATCGTAAAAGAAGGATCGCCTGCAAAACGATCGTTCAACGATCTGAAAAAGGGATCGTTAAAACTGATCGCTGAAAACGATCGCTCAACGACCCTCAAAGCGATAGTTGCGAATGATCGTTAAAACGATAGCAAAACAAAATCATCAACGATCCGAGAAAGCAATCGTTAAAAACGATAATCCAACGATGATTCAACGATCCGAAAAAAGGATCTGTAGCCAAAAGATACCAAGCCGTGGAGGTTTCAGTGTAATCGCATGTGTGAGTGGAGCAGTGGCCGGGGATCCTGTGTGATGTCCCCTAGCCACCTGGCTCGTGGTCCGATGAGGATCACTCCGTGATAATACAAGCTCTAAGAACAAGACTTACTGAGTGCGAGGCCAGCGAGACTGGTGGAGTCCCTCGCTGGAAGCCCTCTTGCTGATATCATCTGGCAGAGGCCATAATATCTAGATATTCTGCTCCGGCCGCCATTGCGGCCCCCGCGATACCCTGACGACCCGCGCCCACCACTGCTGGGAGCTGTGCCGCCACCGCGAGCTTTTGGGCAATCAGAAACATAATGGTTGGGATCACCACACTCGAAACAGACGCGAACAAACGACTTTTTCGCGGACTGCTGCTGTTTCGGTTTCTGCTGCTGTTGGCGTCGCGGTTCAGCTGCCCCTGCAGCATCTTTCCGACCATACGCCTCGATGAATTTCCACTGTTCTGCAGCAGAAAAAATTTGGTCCATGACCAATGCCGGGTCCTTCTTCCACCCTGCAGCGTACGTTAGCTGACCTTTTACGTACTTTTTGAACTCGGACGGCCATAAGCCATCCACCAACGCCATGCTCACAAATTCCGCCGGTCCGGGCAACCACGAACGGTCCTGCGCGCGGTACATGGCATGCACCGCGTGATTCTCCGCAAAATACTTTTCCATAGCGGAGTTTACCATCATCGCGCGGTCTTTGACGGATGTTTCACCGCCCTGCTTTTCATCGCGCCTCATTGAGAGAACGCGACGCAAGTCCGCTGCCGCCCGCGAGGTGTCAAATCTGTTGCTGGTGGTTGTGTAACCGGCGTGCTGCCTAACAGCGTCCAACAACTCCGAGGCGGTCATCGTAGTCTGATGCTTGTAAAATCCCTCAAAACACCGATGAATGTAATTGGGGATAAGCTGGCCCATGCTCACTTTGGAGTGCTGAACCACCCCCTGAGCGTTGGCGAGCTGCAGCCGTTCCTCATAATCGAGGTACGCTGCGTAAAAAACACGAGAGGCCTGCTCGGTCCACACCTCTCCGTATTTCGGTGGAGTCAGAGACTCCCCTACCACCAGCGGCGTGCTTGCCGTGTGCGCCATAATCCACAGCAGTCCACCTGGACTCTACTGTAATAACGGAGAAACTGCCGCCTGACCTGTGCGTCCTCCAGCTCCCGGAGCGTCCTCCCCTGCTGTGCGCTTCAAGCCGTTTCGATCCGTCCAACGGGCCAACTGCCTTCCCAGCTGTGACCCAATACTCCGCAGCCGAAAACTCCTCCAACAGAAGTTCCGCGAATATCTAGATATTATGGCCTCTGCCAGATGATATCAGCAAGAGGGCTTCCAGCGAGGGACTCCACCAGTCTCGCTGGCCTCGCACTCAGTAAGTCTTGTTCTTAGAGCTTGTATTATCACGGAGTGATCCTCATCGGACCACGAGCCAAGTGGTGCACTTTGATTTTTTGTATGTTGGCCACAGCGGGCCCGAAGGTAGCGATGGCCTGCCTGATGAGGATGGTTTCCGATATGTTTTGGTCATCATGGATGATTTGTCCAACTACGTGGCGTTGGAACCGGCCGAGGCTTGTACAGCCGAGGTCACAGCGAAGCATTTGCTAGCCTGGTGTAAGACTTTGGGGGTGCCGCGTGTGTGGGTGAGTGATACCGCCACGCATTTCAAGAACAGGGTGCTTGCTTTGTTGAGCGACGCGTTGCACATCGAACATCGTTTTGCTGTCGCTTACACGCCGTGGTCGAACGGTACGTGTGAACGCATGGTAAAAGAGGTGGTACGTGCTCTGCGTTCCATTCTGTCAGAACAGCGTCGTCAGGTTTCGGAGTGGGTTGATGTTTTGCCGGCCGCTCAGTGGGCCTTGAACACTTCGTTTCGTGAACGTTACCGAAGCACTCCGTACAGCGTGATGTTTGGGCGTGCTCCGCGTACCGATTTCTCGGCGCTCGTTTCTGAGTCTGATGGCAGGTGGAATGTTGACGTGATGAATGCTGACTTGTTGCGTGCGAACGTCCGTGAAGTCGTTGCAGAGCAGGAGAGATTTTGCGCCGATATTCGCGCAGCTGTTGCCGTGTCTCGCGACAACAAACGTAAACAGGCTCAGGGCCAGGTGGTGTTGCCAAAATTTGCGGTTGGTGATTTCGTGTTGTATGCTCGTGTTCGTCGGCAGGGTGTCACACCGAAATTGTTGTCCACATGGACTGGTCCGTGGCGTGTGGTAGCAGCTGATCATGATCATGTGTACTCAGTTCAGAACATCGTTTCTGGGAAGGTGCATCAAGCTCACGTGGCTCGTTTACGATTTTATGCGGATGCGACGTTGAACGTCACCGCTGATCTGAAGGATGTTTTCCAACATTCCTTTGCGCAGGGTGAATGCCGCATGAATGCTGTGGTGCATGTGGCCGAAGATGATGCCAACGAGGTGATTGTCTTGGTCGA
This sequence comes from Macrocystis pyrifera, assembly GCA_031763025.1. Classification (NCBI taxonomy): domain Eukaryota; class Phaeophyceae; order Laminariales; family Laminariaceae; genus Macrocystis; species Macrocystis pyrifera. Next base: position 4,733,733 of record JASSKH010000014.1, read on the forward strand.
TTGGGATGGTTTCGAAGCAGAGGAGCGCACGTGGGAGTCTTTGCGGTCGATTTATTCTGCTGCGCCTGAATTCGTCGTGAAGGAATTGCGCAAATTACGGATGACCCGTGCGCTCAAGATTAAAATTGCTTCAGAGTTCAGCATTGATTTGTGATTTGCCGCATGCGATTTCGTCTTGGTTTTTTGGTTTTGTCAAGCTCGTTCGTGTCGAGTGAACTCGCTTTGGGGGTGCTGTAGCCAAAAGATACCAAGCCGTGGAGGTTTCAGTGTAATCGCATGTGTGAGTGGAGCAGTGGCCGGGGATCCTGTGTGATGTCCCCTAGCCACCTGGCTCGTGGTCCGATGAGGATCACTCCGTGATAATACAAGCTCTAAGAACAAGACTTACTGAGTGCGAGGCCAGCGAGACTGGTGGAGTCCCTCGCTGGAAGCCCTCTTGCTGATATCATCTGGCAGAGGCCATAGATCATTAAAAACACGATCGTTCGACGAGCGATCGTTGAAAGGGATCGTCAAAAATGCTTAGACAAGATCGGAGACAGGGATCGTCGCTATCAATGCCGCGGGTATGACACCACACCGCCAAGGACGGAGGCACTCGTTGTTTATTCTTGTGTCGTTGTTCACCTGCATGGATAATATGCGCCGGCTGAGGCTGGAGCGGACGCGTTCGGCGTCGTTGACCAAGTCCCGTTGCTGTAACTGCTCTGCCTTTGCCTCCTTCAAGGCGACCTTCGCCTCTCGAACCTATATCGCGCACATACCGCACATCGTATAAAGAAGGAATTCGTGCCCGGAGTTTTTTATTGTTCAACTGCTACTGCGGGTTTCAAGTTTGGAGGGTGGTGGCAAAAATATCAAGTATGAGACACCCTTTCGAGCTGCCTGCAAAAGGCAAACCTACGGCCGACCGCGTACCAATATTCACAAATGATGATGCTCCAAACTCCCCAAACCAGCTACCCCACACAACTTAAGGACAATTACAACGATCCTACAGCGCAAGGTTTAGCCCATAGCGACAGCTACAATTTTGTTCTGGGGGGTCTTGTGATCGGTGGAGACCCAGGGAGGGCACGCGACGAGTCAAGAGTTGCTGTAGTTCTACATTCGGTACGGGATATGTAGAGATGCGAAATCTAGGCGTTACGCTGTAATGCATCGACCATTTAAAACGGATCTAGAATACGACTGGCGGATTATCCCGCGTTGCGGCAGAAACCAGTTTCGCGAGACGCATATATATCGTATAGATGATGACGACGCGCTTGTTTGGGCATGATCCGTACTTTGCGCTGGACTCCCCCTGTCATTACGGGCTCCCGAAAAACAAGCCACAGTAAAACTGAAGCTCCTCCCGCGTTACCCGCCCCCCCCCCCCGACCCCCGAAATAGAGTACCACGACCATACCAAAGCGAAGGCGTGCCGCCGCCGCTGCGGTGTATGCAAGGTCGTCCAAAAATATTGTGCAAATGTCAGACACGCAGCACGAAGAAACTCCTGTGCTGGCGCCAATGTAAGCGATGAAATAAACCATTACGAATGCAGCGTCCCTGGTAGTCGCTAGCCCTTATCCCACTGCGTAAAAGGACACTTGAGTATCCGTGCACCACTCAAATTTCAAGCGGCCTGTCCCCATGTACGTGGGTGTATGAGTGTTGAAATGTTTTATTTTGTTTCTGGCCGACAAACACCCCCGCCCCCCGCCAACAACCATAGTGTTGCGAAATCCATTGAGAAGAGTATCGGTTGGTGATGTTCTATTGCAGGTGTAACCGACAACCCCGCCCTCCCCCCCGTTCCATCGAGATTGGATGATCCTCTCGAGGTGCGGCGTCTCCTCTCACCTCCAACCTCAAACCGTCTTTAAAGCTCTCGAGCTCATCTTTCTCCATTTGCAGCGACACCTACTATCGCGCAGAACATGTATCGGACAATGAGAGGATGCGCATCTATGTAAAGTATTAGGCAAGGTGCCAAATTATCCAGAGAATGCACTCCATCAGTATTCCGTACATATGCCGTACCGGCATGGTATTGTGCCCCCTGACAGAGACGATGCACGTAAAGGGTTGGAGGATGTAATCCACTGTGCATAGGCAGTTCCATGCTTGAAGTTACTTTCGAGTAACCAAAAGCTCGACAGCGCCAGGGTCTGTCAGGCACTTCGGATGAGCTTGGCGGTGACGCCAGACACGCGCACGATGAAAACTGAGCACATACGCATGCTACTGTGCGTCTAGACTGGTTCACGATGAATACCTACCAGAATCCGCTGTCAGCTGCGATTATTCTTCCTTCTGGTGATGATCGTTTATTTCCTGTGACACCGACAGCCCGTGCACTGTTCATACCTGGGATTCGTATGTTTCTCGTGCCATGGTCTGCAGCATCTTCTCCCTCTCCGCCGCTACCGTCTTCGCGGCCTCTATGGCCAGCTGCTCCTCGCCGAATACCGCAGTGGACAGCCTCCGCACCGTGTTCGCCGCAGCGCTGCGATACGCCTGCACAACGCCTTCTAAGTCCCAGCAACTCCTGCTTCCCATTTTGTTCACTTTGGCCTCCGTCTGATGGCGATTGTGGTGGTGGGGATGATGGTGGCGAGGATGGTTGTCAGACTGCTGGGTTAGACCACCTGAGGGCTCTTGGCAGTTACGCTTGCTCTTTTCTCCGCGCTTCGTGATTTCCTTCCGAGTTGGTGTGTTGTGGAACGAAGACCCTCCTATCTGATGTTGCTCGTCGTGCATTAGATACCCCTTTGCAGAGGTGGCCGCCGTTCGCGGCGGAGAAGAAGAGATCGATCGCCGCGCGCCACCCAAGTCAATGGTGTCCGCGTCTCTTGGGGGGGGGGGGGGGGGTTGGGCGCGCGATGGGATTGAAACGTGTCCCAGTGGCTTGGTCATGTCTTTGCCGCGATGATTCGACGGTATCTCCGGGCTATACATATACGAATGCCGTTCCTCGCACTGAATGGGGAATGATGCTACGCGGTAGACCGAACCACCGGGAGCGATCGGCGATCCAACGGGGCAAGAGTGATACCGAACTACTTGTAACGTAACTCCGATTATGTTGTTGCTGATGACGTGTGTACAGTCAAAAAGGAATAGAAGGGGTTTGGCCTGTTTCGGATACACAGAGAGAAAGAACTACGATGGAGAGATTTTACCACTTGTTGTGCGCAGGTGAAACAATGTTGTAAGGTCAGCGAAGGCCGCTGCTTTGGTAGCACTCACTCCCAGGGGGCGTTCGCCTCCAGCTCCCGCCGCAAGACCATAGCCAGTCTTTCGTGCGCTTCCTTTCTCGACATCTCCAGGCACTCCGCCCGCGTCTCATTTACCCCTGGACATCGATAGGCAGGGGGATATTTGCGGTTTGAGCAGGTTGAAAAATATTTGTTTTGCTAGCTTCAGCGATGGGGGTGGGCTGCCGCGACACCGTCGTCGGCCATGGGGCGGTGGTGAGCTGTCGCGAAACGTGGAGCTTCCGTTCTTAGTTTCTCAAAGAAAATAGCTTGATGTAGCATTTTGATACGCTCGATTGAAGTGTTCAGCGGCCACGCGAGGAACCCTCACCAGGATTTCTTTGCGTGCGTTCAGGCACCCCCCTGCCCTCCAAAACATTCTATCTATGTACCGCTTTGAAAATGTCAATATCGTTGAGATTTTTGTGCAAAGGGCCGGTTTGGTGTGCATCACGTTGGAGCTGGCTCTTCTGATTTTGTCTTGGAGTGCCACGAGACAGCACGCGTCTCAGCAATTTCATTGGCATGATTTGCGTCGTCCAGGATCGCACCGGCCGTGATTACTATTTTCCCTCTGCGGGCTTCAGAGGGGATTACTGGTGGTTAAAAAAGGAACGGTATCGGCAACGGTTACAACTGCGTAGTTGGAGGGTGATGAGGCTATTGGTGTCCGAGTCGCTGTTCAAAGAGAGTCGTACGGCTCGGGCGCAACTTGGTCCTCCCCATGCTTCTGAGCGCTGCATCACACTGCTCGAAAATGGTTCACAACACTAAAGTTACCAACCATTGTTTGTGGTCGCTATCTCGAGGCCCCAAAGTCCTGTGGTACAACGTATCACTCTGTCCCTAAACACGAGAACCGTTTGTGTCCAATCTTAGCCAAAGGCGGTCCCTGCATTTTCGGGACAGAGTGGTATACCCCAATACCACAATCGCGTGTGCAGTTCTGAGCACAGACGATGCCTACGGTTGTACGTGTAAGTTAATGAGGCTCTCCCTCTTGGGACTTCAGACACGAGGGGGGGAAATTTCGATAAACAATGGTGGTTACATGAACCATTGTGGACACCGCGTGATTGGGAGATGATACAAGTTGTCGCCCGAGTTTACATTGCAAGGAGCTGCATGCACGGCAAAGGGCGCAACACGGTCCTGCCGCTACCATCGGGCTTCCCGTCCCACTGCTCGTAGACCGTTGATGACACCAAAATTGTTGCTGTTTTTGTCACTACCCCCGGGGGTCCCAAAGGGGGTATTAGTAGGAACTTTACACATCACACAAAAACGAAATTGAGATACGGAAACAACGCCGTGGCCTACACTTTTAGGACTGCAGTCTCGTTTCGGGCACAAACCGCTCAAATTATTGTGTAGTTCGTCCCCAAACGTTATAGTCCTGCTTTTTACCAGTAGCCCAGCGGACTAAGACCTTAACAACAAGGTCGAGGGGCTTGTCCCCAAAACGTAAATGCGGTCCTGAAAGGGTTATTGATAGTCGAGGAGAGCGGAGACGAACGATTTTGCGTATGTTAACTATAAAATAATTGTTTATTGGTTTTTTTTTTTCAGGATACGATGTGTAAGTAGTGTATCAAGAACAATGTTGTAAGACACTCAGTCCTACAGGAATTGTATTCCAACTATATAGGGTACAGCGGTGACCCAGCCGAGGAACCCCCGCCGGTCACAAATATATTGTTACCAAATGTGCATACCCCTACGGTATCACTCCTCCCACGACTTCAGCGCGCTACCCCGTTAGTAGCACGGCCTCCCACGGTGATCGTGCCTTCTACGGGAGATCTGGTCCTTTCAATGATGCATGCATCTATTTGACCAAACCTAGCAATCGCCGTAGGCTATATTGACCGTGTGCCAACCTAACTACCTCCTTTCTTCAGAGCAAGCCTCGAATCACAGAACTACCAATTGTTTTAAGCGTGGTCGCAACTACTTTCATTGCAAAGGCTGAAACACCCAGCCTGTAAATGCTTTTTTAGGTTTTTGGGTGAGAGGGTTGCAATTGCCCACCCGTAGCCCGGGCAGCCCAACCACACAGCAGTGCAATAGTCACCTGATCTCACGAGGCGTTCCCTCTGCAAAACCAGGGCTTCCGTCTCGACGAGGTGGCTGTAAAAGGCCCTTTCCAGTCCGTTCGAGCGTCGCCGCCCCTCCTCCGCCGTCCTTAATTTTTCCTGTAGAAGCGTTACCACTGAGCGCAGTCGTTGAGATGTGAGCGTCTCCTCTCGCAGGCGCTTGTCCAGGTCGTCTATCTGTCGTCGCAGGAGATGAGAGCAGAGACAGCGCGCGAGTGGTGGTCATTGATGAGGGTGTGTACCAACCAATACATGTACCCAATCAGATCCCCGCCCACTCAAGGGTGCTATATTCTTCGTCCTGGGGGAGGTCGTGTGTTTCCGAAAAGGGGGAACAGTTTGAACACTGTTATGCTGAGGTCTACTGCTGCAGGTTACGGACAATCAATATTAGCCTACAACAAGCAATGGAATCACTGTACTTTTGCTGCACCCTCGATGCACGTACGGCACTTTAATTGTCTGAGGAGTGGTGTTGAGAACCCTAATGCACATTACTCGCTGAAGGAAATCACCTGTTGCAGTTGGGCTGTACTCAGTCAACGAGCTTGTGTTCAAGTGTTTTGCACTCTATTACTCCAACATGTGGTTCTTGTACGATAACGTCCATGTCATGACTGTCGGATTCTCCGCACGAACCCTACGGCCGACGCCTTGCGACCCCTCTCCCCTTGCCTGGCAGTTGCGGCGGGTCTTGGTGTTGACCCTGTTGTAGTTGAAGTCTTTCGTCTGAAGATCCTTCCTAGAATTGACCGGTGCGTTCCGCGGCGGGGGCGCGCAACAGAGACATTGTGTGTGACACATTTGGTTTTATGTTATGCATGGGCAGGTACAGTCGAGACTGTGATGGTTAGCTCTTTCGAGGCCGGTGTATACATGCAGCGACAAAACGACCCATATCACGACGGAATGCGTGATACAGTAGTATGTAGTATCGCGGTCGTCCTATAGTAAAACAGAGTTGACGAAAATCTAGACTAGAACATGGAAAACATATAAGGAGGTGTGTCGTATTTATCCTATCATAGGGAATCGCCGTCGATATGGAGTTGTACGAAATCTACCCCCTTCTCGCTCCACCAAAATAAGGATTTTGGCCTAAAAGCTGCGTATTATCGAGGTAAGAGAAAATAGGTGTTTTGGATGTACGGCAGAAATTGACCAATCAGACCAACACGGGTTGTTGTACTCGCAGAGTCTATGAGGTGCAGCTGGGACCAGTTCCATTTTATAATTTTTTAAAAACGTCAGCTGTGAGTTCGACTGATTAAATAGTTGATACTCAACTTTGCAAGCTGCGTAATACGCCTCGTCTATATTCCATTTTTACCGAATTTTACAAGTATTGTGATAAACCGAGCGCGCGTATTCTATACCTGGTATGTGATTCCTTGTCAAAGATATAGGCCTGCGGCTCCCCTGGATGCTGCCCAGGTCAACAGGACAATTTGAAATAATCATTCTGGGCACTAATACTACATAACCCGAACAAGGGAGAATGATATGATGTTGCAACATGTCGAAACCTCTTCATTTCACAAATATTTATTGATTGATTGAGTGTTATTGATTTTTTAGTATGGTATGGTTCTAAATGTGAATAATTCTTCCGGGGATGAGCTGCTGCTGTTCTTGCTGCTGCTGTTTTTGCTGCTGCTGTTGTTTTAGTGTCTAGATTTTATTTTATATGGATTTTTGTGTAGATTCGAAAGTAGTGTATACGAGGTTCTATTGTAGCCGTTGACTCGTCGTCGAGAGGACGCGGCGAGGCACTCGTGAAGACAGGTCCAAGGTGTGGTATATACTGGTAGGTTTGCTTTGGGCTGGTGGGTGATACTGTTCTTCCTCGATTCCAGCTCTCGTACGAGAGCGCCGATGCTGTACATGTATTGGAGCAATAAAAATATCGGCCAGGTATGACCGACGGGGCGTCAGTGCCGTACTGAAAATGATTACGGAGTGGTTCACACTATTCTTCGATATGTACCTACGACAGTACCGTACGAGGCAGTGCCTCTGGCAGTACCTTGGTCTGCAGTTTCATTTCTATCAGGGTCAGGTTGTGTGGGGGGTATGTGCGCACATGATCACACGCGTTGTGCCCCGCTTCCTCCCTGGTGTACCGCGGTGAATCCTATTTGCGTCTCCTTGCACGTTAAGATGGTGATCGCCCGCTGTGTCCCTCTCGGCTGTTGCTGCTGTTGTTGCTGCTGCTCCTGTTGCTGGTGACAAAGGTGACACCACAGCACAGCAGTCCGCTTCTTGCTCGGTGTGATCGCGTTGTTGCTGCTTTATAATCATGGGGGAAGTCACACCCCTGCCCCACGCGATCTGCCGAACGGTACTGTCATGCCCGACGTGGGAGGAGTAAATAGCGGCGGCGTACACGAAAGGGGCGACTTATACGTACCTTACTTGATAGGTAGCACTTGAATTATGAACAGCAGTCTTGTTGTACTCGTACAGCACTGCAGCAGTAATCGCAAGTTCTCGTATTATTTTTCACGAATTAATTGAACCTCCTATATACGTAGGAATTGTAGGAATTACAGGAATTATAGGAATTACTGGGATAGAGGGCTCACTTGTGCATATACTGTAGATAGAGTCAGTTCGTGGAATCCCCGAGACACATACCCGTACGTATACAGCAGTATTCTACACGAGGAAGGGATTACTTTTCAACTCGTTTCATGAGGATACTGATTGTAAAACCTGCGCCGTACACAGCAGTGAGTGGCACTGGCCTGTACAGCTGTACTCGTGCAACAATATATTATAGTAGTGCAAGCAGACAATAGCGTACATGATCTGACCTGGTGTGTGTACTCTCGTGTGTATTACTGCTGTACGAGCTACGGATGTCTCACCGAGGCCCGCCGCCAGGTATTGAATCTTTTGCGGCAGCTGCACTACTTCGTAGTGCTCCGTATTGACCGTTCGATCTGCTGTTTGGTCTGCCCGAACACGAACGCACGGAGGAGGGTGAAGCTCCAGCAGGCAGTCCGTGCAGTTCGTCGGCGATAGCGGGCCAGCTCACGGGGGGGCTGTTGAGAGGAGGAGGGTCGTAGTCCATTTTGATGTACTGGGGGTGGGGCGTGGACTCTGTGATGCTCCGTGTTCTTATACGTTGGTCGTGACGTCGTGCTGTGATATCGGTGTTTATTTATCCACCTGTTGGCGAGCAGCGACAAGCGACAACGAGCGGCGGATCGACAAGAGGAGTAGATCGAACGGCCCACAGCGAAAGCGAAACCGTCATTCGATTAAAAAAATGCCCAATCGTTCTTTTTTCGTGGATATATTATGCCATATACGTATATGGTGCGTGGTATCAAGTTGATGCCAAGTTGTTACGGAGCAGTTACACAGCAGTAGTACAGTACGTAGGTTCATACACGCATAGCGTACTCGACAATTTGGTTAAGCTACAGTATACTCGTACCTCTGCTCGGTCGGCGCTCTATTGTATGCACTTGTTATTTCATTACTTCAGCAGTACAATAATATATGCCAAGCACGAAGTATCGTGCGCCCCATGCGGCCACCATAGCGGGGGTCGATACTGTCCCACAATATGTGTTTCAAGAAATGTAGTTGGCGTGCGGGTGTGTATGAGCCGGCATCGAAGGCACGTCTACCCTATAGGCTAATACTTACTACTGTACTCGTAAAACTGTAACAACCACGTACGTAACGTTTTGTCGCCCGATCCTGTCTTCTATTAATAATGGCCTCCTCCGGTTCGCGCCGCCGAGTGCCCATCTGACGGAACCTTGCACAGCTCTGCCAGCAGCTCTCTTCTACCCAATCAAGTATAGTTTGAAGTGGAGTGCAGATATATCGATAGCCGTGTAGTAGGCTCATACCGCAGTAGGGGTTGTAGTTTTTGGGTCAATATTTATTGCAGTGAACTCGAGCCCCTCTCAAGCAAGCAACTAACTGCCCGTTTTGTTTCGTTCGGATCGTTCGTTTGTTTGTTTTTTCGCCATTCTTTCCTCTCTCCTCCCCAGTCGTAACTCAGATCCGGAGTCACAAAGCATGATAGGCTCTTCTCCCTTCTCCCCCCACTACGGTTCTTGGCTTGCACTTTTATCTGGAAAAGACTCCGGCCCTTTCTTCCCTCGTCGATTTGCATCGAAGTACCTGTGATGAGAGTCAGGTGCTAATACGCGTACTACGTAGCCCATAGAAACGTTGGTAGGGACTACGTAGCGCACATAGAAATGTTGGGCGAAGAAACGTGTCTTCGAAGGCAATGTTTCGGGTTAGCTAATAAGCTCCTCGTGTGAGGGGCTCATATAATTAAGGCACCACCTATATCGAGGCAATGCTCTGGCAGCACGTTTTAGTCGCGGCTACGACGTGTGAGATGAAGCAGTCAGCTTAACAGACAAAGAGACAGATAGACGGGCAGACAGACAGACAGACAGACAGACAAACCAAAACAAGTAGGAATTTCCCTAGCTGATACTGGGGAATTCCCTGCTGTCGATGGTGGCCGTGAATCATTTACGGGTACGTGAAGCGCCCCCTTGGGCGATGGTGTCCTGGCGCAAGTTCAGCTGATATCGTGATCAAAGATCGCGGAGCACCTGCCCCCTACGGTCCCGCAGACGGAAGCTGTTGGGAGCCGGTAGCGATGCCTTTTTTTTCTATCCTCCGACGGATTGGTGAAAAAACGCTTAGATGTCCGCCCCCCGGTGTCCCGGCCGCTTTGCTGGGGTAACTGCGAGCCGCAGGACATTCCGACCATTGAACTATGCACTTGTCTCGAGCGGGAGGGTCACCTACCAAGTCCGTACGTACAGCGGGAACAGCAGGTGACTAGGACATGATGTTTGGGGGGGGGGGACGTACTCCTTAGTCATTTGACCATTGACCATGCATCCCTTTCGATTACGGAGCACCGTTCCTGCTCCCAATAGAGACACCTCCAACAATTGGGCGCTCATTACCTTGTTTCCATATATTACATAGAAACTTTTGGCTGATCTTATTCCCTTCCTGTTTGGCCTCCTGCGGTCACCATCCATCTCCTAAGATAGCGATCATTTTCTCGCTGCTATTCATTGTACCAAACTCCTCCATGTCACATTCGTCTATTTCCCTCATCTCCTCTTCTAACACATCCCGTTCCTCCTTGTATATTTCACATGATGTTCGGGGGGGGTGGTACACGGAGAAAGTAGTCTTACCCATTACTACGTGGGCTCGACCAACTAGCACCCGGGTGGCGGGCCTTAGCCGGAAACGCGAGAGCAACTTTGCGGGCTATGCCGAAGATGTGCCACTATCCCTGGCCTTCCAAGAAGAGATTTCCGAGTGCGCACCAATCACGTCTAAGCGAAGTACACGGGAGGCCATACTAGTCACGCATGTACATGAATCCTACCAGATATATATTAGTATTTTTACCGCAGTAAAAACATTTGGTCATGATTACTATGCTCCCACGAAGTAGTACTTGGTGCGTAGTAAGGGCCACTACTATCGAAGAGCCGTACTGTCCTATATTCCCTGGTTTTCTTGTTTTTTTGTGTTTGATTTCCCGAGTTTCCTGATTTTTTAACGAAAGAAAACCTAAGCGTACCTGATGTTTTGCCAACAAACTGTTGAATATCCTGAAACGTATTCGTAGGAAATATTTTATTGTATGACTGTTTTTCCTGGTGTATCCTCTCTATCTACTGTGGATCATTTAATGTAAGTATTGGATTGGATGAGGCTTCCTGCGCCGGGGGTGGTGGGGTCCACGAAGGTTGTCGACGCCCGGTTCGAATTCGGACGCGGAAGACCAGCGGGCGACTCCGGAACCGGGGCAGACGCGATAGCGGCAGGCGCGTCTGCTGGAGGGGCTGGTGTCGAGCGGGTGTTTCTCGGCATACTCTCGAGAATTTCGCTACCAGCTTGCTTCGTACGAGGTTTCGGGATCGAAAAGAAGAAGTTACCTCGTACGATTTCCGAGACATTTCGATATCATCGATGGTTCCATGATTAGTGTCAAATTCGAACCATCGACTGGATCGCCACTTTGCTATATTTTTTTTTAAGAAAACGGGGAAAGTCAGGAAACCAAGTATCCGATATAAGAGACCCTAACGGAGAAAGCGTCCCAAGTATTCGATATCGGCGACCAAGTGTTCGATACTAGAGACCCTGAGAGAGGAAGTATGAGTCAGACACCCGGGGTTCATAGGAGACCCGGTAGACTTTCGGGGTATGGGTGGGGCCTCGCCTAGGGCAGGAAGCCTTATCCAGTCCAATACTTAGATGAAATGGTCGGCGTCAAAGCAGAAACACGACAGTGACACCGGTATCCAACCAGATGGATCCGAGATTGGAACAAGTTTGGTTCCGACATGCCGGAGCTCGTTTGTCTGAGAATATTGTGTACGATGCGCCAACCATTGCCTTCAACCATTGCCCTCAGATTCATGCTACGATAGGGGTGCACCATTTTTTTTCTCGAGGCTCCTAGTCTGAGGAGCGTTATGCCAAGTCACCCAAGCAAGTACTGACCCTGATAAAAAACGAAAGTAATGTGCAATCCCACGGACAATCCCATGGCTTACGTGCACGTACCACTCTGTCCTTGAATACAAGGACTGTTTGTGTAATAAAATTCTATACAAAAGGTCATTATTTTTAGGTACAGAGTGGACAGTCTCATACAATATTAATAAACGATGTCCCAGCGATATTGGGTACACAGCAGTTCGTCGGTTGAGGAGCTTCGTCAAGTCAGAAATAGTGTGGCCAAAAAACGGTGTACCGATATCGAGGCACTCGTCCCCAACAGGCGAGAACAGGAGGAAGGCGGCCACAAACTCAGATCACTTCACTCACCCTACGTGTTGGTGAGATACTGCTGCTGTGCCGTGATGGCGCTTCCAGGGATTGCTGGCGCGCGGAGTGCTCAGCGGGGGCGTATACCCCGTCTTCGACACCCAGCAAGAGGCTTCATACAATTGAATACTTGCACGATTGGCGGCACATCAAAGTACTACTAATGCAACAGGTTTCCGTCGTCCGTGTCAACTTCCCCCTATTCTGGTCCGATTCGGGCCCTCTTGTTCTGCGGTGGGGGTGGAGGTGGGGGGGAGAAAACTGAAATATACGGCGCATCCACCTGCCCGCGGCCATCGTCGTCGTCGCGGCTGGCGATGGGTGGCAACAAGAGCTTAATAGTGACCCTAAATGTGACCACGCGTAGAGCGAGGCTTGTCACCAAGGTGATCTTCAGGCGAATTAGTGCAGACAGTAGATGGAGACGCATCTTGTGAGACGGTCGGTCTCGTCGGCAGCAGTGGTAGCCAGCTAGGTAGCTACTACTACTGTATATGCAACGGCCAAGCAATCGTATACGGCTCGGGCGCGTGCCTCTCACGTTCTCGATGTTTTGACAGATACTTACTTCATCAGTCTTCTCTTTCAGCGAGCTCGTGAGTCTTCACGGGTCATGACCCGACTCGCGGGTCGACGATCGCAAAGGTTTTTAAAATATTACGGATCGGGTCGGGTCGGGTAGGGTCGCCCTTACCCCACCCGATCCTACCTAACCCGCGAGGTTTGACACGTGACTAGCTCTGAATATGTGTTGCACTATTGCGCATGAACCAGCTGTATGAAGCGCTACTGGCGGCTTAGATCATGGAGACTCGCAATGATTTTGGTCAGTGTTTCTGGATGGTAGGCGAACCCCACGCGAGCGCGCTGTAGAATGGGATGCCATTGTGAATCCCTTGCAGTCTCCGTAACGGCACACAGCAGTCTACAGGCAGCAGGGCTCACAGGACGGGGCTTCACACACCGAGGTAGCCGAGGCACGGTGTGACAGGCATCACAGGTATCGGATGTGTCGGGTTCAATGTGCATTCTGTTCGCCATTTTCCGACAATGTGCCGCATGAGCTTCACCGTCGATCACTCGGACACATTCCCAGAAATAAGGGCAATATATTGGACTACAGAAGACTGTTGGACTACAGCAGCCTCTTGGACCACAGCAGTGAACTATTGGACTGCTACAGCAGTAGCTTGACGTCGATCACTCGGAAAGATCCTCAGGAAATGGAAGAATACCAAGAAGGAAAGTCAAACGAAAAAGAACCCATGCACGCACGTAGTCTGCATTTTTATTTGCAACGATGGGTCCACCGTGGGAAAGCTAGGATAACCTCTGGAGGGTAAGTCGGATCACCGATGATTGTTGTCCTCAAGACGGCCTGCTTGGCAGGCCAAGCTACCGTATGTACTATATATATACACGTCTACTGTGCCACAGCAGCTGTTGGTGGGAGAGTAGCCGTATGATCGTCTCCAGCCGTCGACATGAACTTCCACAGATCTCGAGAAGAGACTCTCACGTCGGGGTCGCGCTGCAAGCACATGAACAATGCGGTCTTTATCTGTGGGGAAAGTACGGCAAAATGCAAAGTGAGAGGGAGGGGGGAGGAGACGAGGAGGATGGGGCGGGGGGGCTTGTGAGAAATTCACGCGACAAATGAATTGACCACACCAGTACACATGCCTCACACCCTTATACCCGCTGTAATAGTTTTACGGCACTGAATCCAAGCAGTTTCCCCTAGAACGTGAGGGGTGCAGTTTCAGGGGAGTGAGGGTATTCGGCGGGTTGCGGCAACGCTTAATATTTCGGAAAGTGCGGTTATAAGAAAAGAGGATAGGAGAAGGAGACGGCGAGGAGCGGGGGTGACAACCCCTTCCGCTTTTTTAAAAAATGAGATACCAGTTAGGTACAATATGCGTTGAAGGGTTGCGTGCCCTGCGGCTAATATTCGCGGGTAGGCAGACCTGCCACCCCCCCCTGCTCCCAACGCCGAATACCATGGTATCATCTGCATGTACTGTAAGGTGCAGTACGTCCAGGACGCGACGTCGAGCTATCGCAACGTCAGCACGGCCTTAGATTCTGCGTACAAGGCATACCCGGGTACGTATGATACGTCGAAGACGCCTTGTGGAGTGTTTCAGCTCGACAGCATGTGCCCCCAACGCTAGGTGTATGGTTGTCGACGAACATTGGACGACGGGGTGGGGGGGGGGTTGTCTGCACCCTTAATATACTACTTAACGCAGAGACGAATGACCAAAAACAAGGTGGAAGCAGGCTCTCTGCCGGAAGATAAGTCCTGATGAACAGTATTTATTACTGCTGCGCGTTAGTTTACCTGGGGAGGGTGATCGACGCCAACATCGCCCGTCAATCAGGGGTGTGTGACTATTTCATGCCAAGGTGTACAAGGAGGGCTCTACTGCAATTGATACCAGGTTCCTACAGCAGCATGAGAACCTCTAGGCGTGCTGCTTCGTATACCTCACCCGAGAGCCGACTATGAACACGAAAAAAATAACGTGCGCGCGACCCAGCGAACACAGTCCTATGAGCTTGAGATAAATATTGAATAATAAAATGAGACGCGTTCTACATACGCTAAGTACTGGCCCTTTCTTGGCCAAACTATTTGTCACTAAGGTGTGTTTCTAAACTGCGATCCTACCCAAACACCGTTCGTGTCTACAGCATTTTTCGTTGTAGACCTGGAGCAGGCCAGGGGATCAATTTCTCGTCGGGGTAAGCGTCCATTTCATTGTTAAAACCCTCTTGAGAATTCAGAGAGGAAACTTCACAGTAAGAAATGGCGACTTCAGCGGAACGACCACTGGCTTGCGTGCGTGACTGAGGCATGCCACAAAATCGGGGACGTGAGTTACCGCGCAAAAAGACGTACGTTACGGACGCGGCATGATCCTACCCCGTACTGCTGCTGGGCGCTCACGCTGCTCGTAGACGGTCCAATGGTTGATAACACTACTGTTACCAACCATTGTTTCGGTCGCTATATCTCGGGGGGTCCCAAAGTGGTTAAAGCCGCTAATTTTTGGGGTGAGAAAATATATATTTTTTTAATTCGTAGAGCTCCTCATAAAGTGGGGAAGGGGCCTCAGAAATTCGCAGGTGCATCCTGACCGTAACCTTGCGTCGTCAATTTTCATGCTCCGAAGTTATGTGCACCGATGTTCCTTACCGTAAAAGAGTAAAGAGCGTTGCTTTTGCCACACAGGGGGTGCGACCGTTTTTCAAGGTTTGTTTTTCTCGACAAACAGTGTGGGCCGTGCATAGTGTCAGAAGGGCGGCCATTGTATTTTTCGAAGGATTCTCGACCAGATATTGCCCGAACACACCTTCTTCGGTGTATGTAACGGCAACCTTCCTGGTCTCTGGGACAATCGAACCCGCTGAAAAATGATCGTACCCTCTTACGAACTCAGCGTCTTTTACGGCATCGGACAACTCCTCCATGGAGGAGCACCGTGATGCCAAAAGTTCTGGGTCCAAACGCATCCCCCCGACCCCCCCCCCCCCCGGAAACCGGAAAGCCTCTGTGTGTGTCTTACAGTACCTTGTTTCCGAAGCTGGGCGGGACAAGATGTAGCATGTCGTGCAGCCGAGCACCCGCAGCGAGGTAGGCGAACTCTTTACCCGTGGTCCATTTGAAGAGGGCACACCCAAGGGACCACATGTCGCCCTGACGTGTAGTTACGGCAGACGTGCAGATGAGGCATGCACGCAGTGGGCCCCAAAGGGAGGGAAAGTCGGAAAATAGTGTAGTAACCGCGACGAAATGAGCTAGCATCAATGACCGTCTTCCTTTGCTTCGTTTCCCTGGGTTTTCCTGGGTTTCCGTATGTTTCCTGCGGTAGCTAGTGAGTGGTCCGTGTCTACAGTGTTGTGAGTGTAATACTACTGTAGGTATGCTGAACGGTTAGGGGGGGCGGATGGCAAACTAGCGTGATACCAGTGCTCACAAAATTCACTGCAGTGTGGGTTAGCTCCAGTAAGTTTGGGTGAGGCAAAACCGATCTCAGTCTGGTCCTTGTGGACTGTAGTGGTCATGGTAGAGGAAGAACACAGGGAAACCAACGAAAACGGGTGGGACTACTGGCAGGGGCAGAAGGCCCAATCCAATCAAAACGCTTGCTTTAAATGGTCGATGGCGGCGAATAAAGCATGTCACAGGCCTTGCGTCGCAACGCTGCTTCGGTACGAGTATGTGGTGCTATCGTAGATACTTCACACCTTGGACAGGCAGACATATCATGATCTATCATATATCGCCAGTATTCCATCTGCTGTAGTTCCTCATCTGCCGCTGTAAGAGGTCGTGTAGAATATGGGTAGTACAGATCCAACCTCCAGTCGGAAACATGCGCTAGATCACGCGGTTTTTTATGCGGGTGCCCCCCCGACAACATGGGCTACAGTAAGTCTTACCGGAAGCGGAATACCTCTGCCTTGAAAGTTCTAGACCATGATGAGGTGGGCGTCGGTTATTCGCCCAGGGTGTGAAACACATTGCTTGCAATAACAACAAGGTTCGTGCCTTTGCCGAGGTCTCGCCGCAGAGTTCGAACTCCGGTGGGGCAGTAGTGACGGACCCGAATCCCTCCGAGATGCAAGGCCGGCCAGGGGAGGCTTGAGGCTGAGAGGGCGCCTGGGGAATCAGGGAAAAACGCGCTAGTTCAACGAAACACTGGTTTTGTCGCATATCTTGGCGTATGCATGCAGCGGTTGGTTGGCAAAACGGAGGGAGTACCGCTCGTCCATCGGTATTGTACTACAATGCACTCGTAGGATGCTCTGTACAGTAGGCATGCTGCAGGACGCCAATTTACAACTCACTCGTAGGATAGATACAGGACGGGACGATAATACCCAACGATCTCACTCGTAACGATGTTGTACAGCGGGCATAGAACAGGAAACAGTAACCGTTGTTTTTCCCGACCTTGTCGATATTTCTCGGTGGCCTCACCTTAAGACATTGGTAACCCCCTAGCTTTGCTCTTCGTTTTTCGTCCAGGTACACGTTTCCGGCGTTAATGTTCCGATGGATCCCGCCGTCGGCGTGAAAAGCTGACAGTCCATGGGCCACCTGAACACGTTCAAGCGACGAGACGCATACCCTAGACAAGTTTAGTAACACCCTGGATTCAACGGCAACATTACACGCATACTCTAAGAGAACATTACTAAAACCATGACTTTCAACAGCACCATCGTCATCGCGGAAGGGCCGATCAAAGCAGCAAGCGAATGATGCTGTGTTGAAAATAAGCTCTCAAGCCACGCTCCTGCTGAACAACGACCGACCTCAAACGAAAGCCGAGGAAACTTCAACTACATCTAAAGGCCGACTTTTAGGTAGGCGGCGCGAGAGCGTGGGTTGCAGAGAGCCGCCAAGCGAAAGACTCGCGACACGGGTGGGTTTAGCTCCTATATTTGATGGCAGTCGTCGCTCGAGAAGCTCCGCAAGTCTCACCCCACACCTTATGGCATGTCATATTGTGTGCGCAACCCCTTTGGCACTTGAGAGGCGCAATGGGTACAAAACAATGACGATAACAGCTTCCGACACGCGAGGCGTTCTACGATAGAGGATCACCCTAATTTTTCTGAGGCTCCTCACTTAAGGAGCTCCACACCTCACCCGAAAACTGACTTAAGAAAAATCAAATTGCACCCCCATGGATAATCCCATGGCCCCAAGTATACAAAGTTGTGATTTTTCAAAACGAGATTGGTACTCCGACGACTTTGGGTTAAGGAACCCCGTCATTCAGCAAAAACAAATTACCGGAACTGTGCTACCTCTATCGCAGAACTCGTTACGCGTACAGTGGCAGCAACCGCGCTGCGTGGGTTGTTGCAGGATGATACAACAAAAACGCCGGCACTAAACTGCAAGGAGCTGCACAGCACGCCCGCGCCATGATACCAAACGTACAGCGATCGCACCCCCAAGGCCGCGGCCTCTCTGCTGTAGGGCGGTTTGCAAAGGCGAAACTTCTCGAGGGTGTTTTCGCTGTTGCTTTTCGCGCCTCGACACAAACTCCCACCTCCTACAGTAAGTACCTCAAAGCTACAGAAAAACAGTGTAAACACAATGGGATCTCAACAATATTGATGGGTCGTTGCACTAGCTATTAAATGACCATGAGATTGCTCGGCGAGTTATCCTCACAGGATTTTTTTCTCGAAGCCGGTGGTATTGGATTCGGTTGAGAGCTCTCCTCGAAGGAGGAGCGACAGGCGAAACAAGTACACGCGTACTAAAGTATTGTCCACGTCTGTTCTCTCCGGTGGAGCGTTTGAAAGCGCCTCCACAGTGTACGACAGCACGCTTGTCCAACGTAAACGCCCACGCGTCGGTACTAGGGTACTGGGTAGTTCTTTCTATGTAGTATGGCTTCGCTTCAAGGGGTCCATTGGACGTAAGGATCACGGAAATACCTTCCCGCACTCGTTTGGTGATGCGTACATGCCTATCCCACCGATCCATTCGTGTCGACGTCCAGACCTCTACGACTTGCACTTTTGCACGTAATGGCAGCCCCGCACGTACCTGGTAAACCCAGACGTTTAGCCGCCGGGGCAGGTACCCTCGGGTCTATCGTTCACTACACGAAAGCAATGATGAAATGCCTTCCCGGATTCATTTTTTGTGGTACGTGCCTGCCCAGCCCATCGATCGGGTCGCATCGGCACCCAGACATTTACGGCTCGCACTTTCGCAGGCAGTGGCAGGGTGCGCACGTACCTGACGGACCCAGATCTCTAGACGCCGGGCAGTCACCCTCGGGTCTACCGTTCCCCCAAGATCCATCACCCCTGCCTTGCGCTCGCAGGCGTCCGATGTGATCGAGCCCTTCTCGAGCTTGCTCCTCTGGCCGTCCTCCGCCCTTGAAGCCGAATTGTCCCCGGTTCTAATTTGCTTGTTGCGTTTCGGCTCGACCGCTGGTGTGCCTAGGCTGTCGCGGTTGGTTTGGGGACGATTTTGATCGCGATCACCCCCCCCTCTAGAGGCCGTGGTCTCGGTGACACTCCGAAGCTGGACGAGGTGGTCCTCTATGGAGCCGCCGGGGCAAAACTCCAGCAATACCAAAACCACCTCTCCCCCCGTGGTCTGCACTCCTCGCTCGTCGTAGGTCGCGATTCGGTGCGGGTGGGCGCTGTGAACCCTCACCAACGAAGGGTTTCGGATTTCCTGTTGGGTGGAGTATACGCATCAGGTGATATTCGAACGAACCACCGGGAGCACACGTACATACATTGAAAGATAGGAGATTGTTAGGATACATTACTCTGTCCGGAAATGTAAATACTGTCCGGGGATTATCTTCACGTACTAGGTACAATACAGCAGGAGGTGTTCGCACCTAACGTATACATAGGAGGTAGCTGCTGTAGGACATATCACTCTCTCTCCGGAATGTTTGTAGATCGCTTGGCCGTTTGGGCATCAAGGTTACTCGTGAGGGGAGATTCGCACCCCACGTGTGCATGCAGTAGACTTTTTTTTAATACGAAGTTCACCTGCTACTGCGGACTATGTACACAAATGTGAGGTTCGCTTGGGTGGTAAAGTAGTTAGGGTGCCCAAGCACTCTTCATGGTTCCGGACACGGGCTGGTTGTATACATATAACAATGTTGCAGTAGGGAGGGGATAGTCGTCCCTGCAGTAGCCCCCGGGCTGTTGTTGGCTGGATCGACACGGACATTGCGCGACGGTTTGGGCCAGTGTAGGAGGGGCCCGTCATGGGCCCTCGTGGCCTCCCTCATTGTTTTTTAGCCTATCTATGTATATACATACATGGCTTTCTGTCTTTCTCTCTCTCGCTCTCTCCCCCTCTCTCTTCCCCCCCGCCCGCTCCCCAATGTTTTTACGGGTAGCTCACACACAGGCAGGAAACTAGGTCGGTAGCTGGAGGCATGTTTCCCGGAAAATGATGAGGTGGCGCGCATGCAACCATGCGTGACATGTTGACATCAACCAGGAAAGTGATGTTCATGGGGCACTGTGACCCCACTGTTCTCAAATATGTTGTCAAGTGAAATATGAGAGCCGAATAAAACTCGGAACGAGCGATGACACAGCGATGGTTTCATGATGTCGGACCTAAACCATTTATTGGAAGAGTCTCACACCCGAAGCACTGCCAGTTCGTAGGACCTAAAGAAAGCGAGGTTATAACCCGTAACATGCCTCAAATGGTCGGTCAAGGCGTAGAATAGGACAAGAGCAAAACAAAATGTAATGCAACGCTTTGATGACCAGCCGGGACGGGGTCAGAACGCTTCGCTTCCTAAAAAAAGATGCGGAGACGATGCCATGGTTGGCGGCGCCTCTGCCACTTCGCCGACAGCCACCAAGGAGTCCCTCGCACTGAAACTGCAGTAGTATATTCAGTCAAAAATGGGACCTGATAGTAAAAATCCAGCCGATGTATTTGCTCTATGCATGTTCCGAATTATTTTTTCTCTTGCTCTAACACGTAGTATGTATGTCGTGACATGTATGTATCTCCGGGACGAGCCCCTCGCAACATACTAGTGTTTGTAAGCGTCTACGAGCGCATCATAAGCATTGTGAAGCTCCGAAACCCTATAATTGCGGGGCGCAAAACGATGCTGGCAAGACAGTCGAACTCACGCACAACTTGTGTTGGGTCAATTTGCGCTGCCTACACCACCATTGTTCAGCACCAGTTCAAGGACGAAAAGGCGACGCAAGTTATATTTGAACCCACGCACAACGTCCGTTGGTTATGTTGCGTCTAGCAAGCAGGTATCGCAACATGGCCAACCAAAGTTGTGCGCGGGTTCGAATTTCGCCAGCACCGCTTTTTCTTCTTTGGACCATAGGTTATTGGGGAAAAAAATCGTGGCTATGACATGCTCCTACCGTAGATGCTAAGATAGTGCAATACGTCATGAGAGGTTCCTCCTGGAGAATAATGCCGACACGATCATCATATGGGACCCTCGAATGTCGCGTTTGGTTTGAGGGGCCTACCTGTTGGGCTGCGTCAGCCGCGTGACAAGACGAGCCAAGCGGATATTGCCTTCCCTAGCGAACATCAAATGCGTCCGTCGACTACGGGGTAGCACAATAGTCAGAACCCACCATGGAAACACGAAATCGGGAATCCCGCTATATCCGCGTACTACATTTTGTTCTGATTACTATGTCCATAGTGAAACTGTTACAATTGAAAGCGACCCTACCCCTGACGATGCATGCGACTGAGCAGGGGGGAAACCCCCCCCACCCTGCCCGTTGCAGAGAGTTTATTTTACGGGCAGTAATGGGCCCTTCGTCAAACCTTACCGAGTTTATAACACGTACCTGAATGCGGTATGCCTCCCTGAGCAGACCTGCCACCTCCTCCCGTCCCCGGCAAGGCAAAAATCGGCAAACGTAGCGCTTTCCAGTCGCCGCGTCTCTGACCCTGCACGTCATGTTCTGCGCAGGACGCAACCAACCGCATGTTGTAGTCGTCGGCATGAAAAGCGCATGTTGGCCCGATTTATATCACACAGATGTAGCTTCCTCCCCGTGCCCAATGTGTTTGGATTCGACATATATTGTTGTAGTGCAGGAGGGAGATGAAATTATCTTAAGTCATGACTTGAGCTACGGTAGTGTGAATACGTTCATTTTTACAGAGAGAGGGACACGATACACCAGGTGCCAGATTATTGTACAGCACGAACGAGTCTCGTTAGAGATGTCTCGCCCATCGGATGGTTGTTTGCCAGGCTGAACCCTTTAAGGACTGCAGTAGTCCCGTTTTGGGGACAAGCTGCTTGGAATTCGACTGATTTGTGCCCAAAACAGGACTGCAATCCTAAAAGCTTGCATTGTTTGTTGCTTAAGTCGGGTATTGAAAAAGGTGTTGGGCTCCTCAAGCGAAGGGTCTGAGAAGCATTAGGTGCTACCCCTTACCAGGTAGGTAGCGATCGTTTTTTTAATCACGAGGCGTGGTGAGCAAGGAATGTGGTTGAAGCTCGCTAAACAATCGTGGACGGACTCCCTGCGGAAACCTATTATTTATCATTTCAGCATCACCATTAGTTTTCTTCGTCGTGAAGCCTAGACTACAATCGTGGCGTGCGTGGTCTGCTTGTGTCGTATGGGCTTGTTGTGTACCAGCTGAAGTCGTGTTTTGAAGCCTTCGAAAGAAGGCCCACGTTCTGCGCTGCTTGGCGCAGCAGCACGAAAACAGACGTTGCACACTGTTAAGCTCTTTTTGCACCACACAAAACGAAGACTTTCGAACGAGAAAACGCCAAGAAACTCCGTTCAGTGCTTCAACAAACGTGAGCAGAAGTTGCACATCACAACCATCGTAACCAGCTGATGAGCTTAAAGAGTAACACTTCGGTTGTGCAAACAACGAAAACAAAACACCTACCTGAGCGACAAACCAAAATACTGATCGAGGGTGGATTTTGTTGTTTGGTTCACGTGCGCACTGCTAACTACGGTCTGGCTCCCAAACTTCTTCATGTCCTGAACATCTCAGTCTGACGTACTGTAGGTTGTGCCCGTTTTCTTAGTGGGTGGTATTTACTGCAGGGGTACTTTGTCTCGGTGTGGTGCTCTGCGTTCTCACGCTGGCAGCGCCCGTTCAGTAGTGCTCACGACTTGGCCCAGCTTCGACGAAACGTAGAACAAACGGTTCTGATAGTTGTATTCACATCTTCCCCTCGATAATTTTGCAAGGCGGTCGGGGCAAGGCTTGGGGCCAAGGTCATTCGTTCAGACACGACATACCAACTGAGCTACTCGATCAGCGCTGGCTGGTTCAGTGGCATATCCTTCAGGAAACGAGCCGAAAGAACTACATTTAGACTAAATTCGCCCTGCCACCCTGCAGTCGATAGCATGAGGCTACTGACTGTGCTGGCTGAGTAGTTCAGTGGTTAATCCTTCGTAAAACGATAAGCAAAAAATAAGTTTTGGGCTCAGTTCGCCCCTGCCTCCTACTGTAGATAGCATAAGTTCGCTGTTCGATGCCAAGACTTCTGTAGTTAAACCGAGCCGGGTCAAGGTCTATACAGCCGTCTGCTAAGCCGCGAATCATAGTGGTCAGGTCCATGACCCGTAGAGCGCGTCATCCCCCTACTGGAGACAACCGAATTGAAAACGGAGTTGGACCCTTTTTTTCTCAGGATTGCAAGGGGCTACAGATATCAGAACCCACGTTGGACTCGAAGCCCGTATATCCCTGTACCAGGTATGTTTTCCCACCATTGGTTTTGTTCCGATTGCGATTACGGGGAACCATAGTAAATAGGACCAAACAGTGCTGCTGTAGTAAAAATAGCGAAATATATATATACATATATTTTGTGTGTATCGTAGGTCCTATTTAATATGGGCCCCCAAGGCCTTCGTTATTGAAAATAGAACCTCAACATGGTGGTAACTAACAACTTGACCTTAATTTTGAGCATTTTTTTTCCAGTGCCAATTGATAACCTCAACAGACGCAACCTAACCTGCACCCCGTAATGCGGGCAAACGACTTGAAAATTAGGCCAGGCCCCTTTTTGCAGTAGCAACAGATGACCTCAACAGACCCAGCACCCAGTTGTTGGGGGACAAACGGCATGATATCAAAGCTGTGTCCTTTCCTCACTTGCAGAATATCACTTCAACGGGCCTGCATCTAAAATGTCGGGGATACAACAGTGGTAGTCCTTCAACGTCGAGCAGCCAAAAGCTGCCGCCAACAAACACTAGACGTGCACGTCCTGGAAGCCGGCTGCACTTGCAAAATAACACCTCAACAGACCTGCACCCAAGTCGTTTGGGACACGGCGGTCCTTCAAAATGGAGTAGTAAAGTCTGCCCTCAACAGACAACAGACCTGCATGTCCTGGAAGTCCGCGATGAACTCCCAACGAAGTCGTGCCAAGGACTGCAATCGCCGCTCCATGGTGTCCAGCACTGCACAGAAAGCGCGCTGTCCAGCCTCCTGCCTCTCGCGAGGAGCGGCCTCCGCTGACCGTCGAAGCGACTCGTCGCTTCGACGTTGTGACTGGGACAAACAGAAAAGAGAAGGGTGACCATGGACGGGCGCGCAGCCGTGGGTGATATGAAGTATCGCGAAGCCAATGAGGCGTTCTACGATGGAGGTTCACCCTGAAATTTCTGAGGCTCGACGCGTTCTACGATGGAGGTATTACGGGGGACCATAGTAAATAGGACCAAATATTGTTAGTAAACATAGGTAAATATATATATTTTTTTATGTGTACCATAGGTCCTATTAACTATGGGCCCCCGCATTAGCACTTTTCCTCTATTTTTTTTCTGATTGACGGAGCCCCTTAACCCAACATCGTCGGAATGCCAATCTTGTTTTGAAAAATGACGTAATTGTATACTTCGGCCATGGTATTATTCATCGGGATGCAATTTGATTTTTGCTGAAGTCAGTTTTCGGGTAAGGTGCGGAGCTCCCTAAGGTCAAGTGAAGAGCCTCAGAAAATTTAGAGTGAATCGTAGAACGCCTGGCTCCTCACCTAAGGAGCTCGATACCCGAAAAAAGACTTCAGCAAAAATCCAATTGCGTCCCGATGAAGACTCCCATGGCCCAAGTATACACAACCTTCAGCTTTCGAAACAAGGTTCGCATTCCGACAATGTTTTTGGGTTAAGAAACCCCGTCATTCAGAAAACATTTTAGCGGAAATGTGCTACCTCTATCGTAGAACGCGTCCAATGTTGATATCTGCGGTTTGGTGTGTACTGTAGATGTCTAGAGGACGTGTGCCCACGAGATATTATTGCGTGACGTGGATTCAAGGCGGCATACTGCATGGAATGGTGGATCAGCTATATTCGAGCGCCGCGTCATGTGACAGTATCTGGCCGCTGTACGAGAGTGCCATCTAGAATCGCAGCCTCTCCCTACCCTATAGCACGCTTTCGTAACATGCGGTGCCGATCTTCTGCCGCTTTTGGATCCCTGCTCGAACAGTCACCACTGCTTCCCGATTCGTGGCAGCACTGCGAACGACACACATTGAGGTTGCTACAGTAAGTGTCTGGTACCGTTTGCATCACGTATCAGGTACCAAGGTATTCCAGGGCCCCTGAGGGCGATTGGCCGGTTGAGGACGGGTGTACCCGACAGAGCTTTGCCAACGATACACTCTCGGCGGATTTTGTGTTCAAGTTTGTTGGAGGGCTAAAGGTACCGTTTGCCTCGTGGCTCTTCCTATCGAAGCGATTATGATATGACGACGATCCACCAGGTACCTGCTAGCAAGGGGATGGGTACTCGCGTGCGCCGCAGTAGTAGTCCCAAAACTCTGACTCTCCAAGGGCGTCGGACCGGGCATCTCCTCTCCCTTAGCTTCCGTTCAAACAATAAAAGCTCTGCAAAACAAATATGCCCAAAGCGTATACCAAAGTACCAGTTATACTTGTATGGCGTACGTACCGCAGCTTCTCTCGAAATGCATCGACTTGTTCCTGAGAGTACAAAACGGCCGACCAAAAGACCACAGCAGGCATACACACGTACCGGCACACAACATTATTATTGGGCTTGCCATCCGACAACGTGCAGAGCATGGACTCCAACTGCTGTGTAATATCCCGCTCATGTGTGCTGTTGTTGCATTATCCTACCCCTTCGCCTGCCATTCAAGGTAAGAGCCAATTTTATGAGCTAGTCTCGGCCTCCTTCCCCGAAGCAAGGGGCCCCATCCGGGACTACGCCGCCCCCCCACGCTGAGTGCGTGCTCATCGCGGTGGCGATCTCAGGGATAAATAAAGCTTGTAACGCATACCAGGTACACTGTACCGTTAATTTGCTGAGCTGGTTACGTGCGACGGTCAGCAGGTTCTCTCACAACTTCAATGCGGTGGTTTCTTTGGTATGCTCTGGAAGACAATGAGCCAAGCAAGTTGGAACCAAACGTATTGGAACCACCTCTGCACCGTCGCTGGCTCCATTTAGTTGGCGCTCGGGTGTTCTCCAGACTCTAGAGCACGTCCTGTAAGGCACGTATTCGTTTCCTTGCCTGCACTCACCTCGTCTTCGGCGAACATTGCCCTCCGCTCCCACTCGCACCGCTCCCACTTTCCTCGTTCGCCCTCGAGTACCTCCACCACGCACGCCTGAGGCGGAACAACGGGAACCGAATTGACGCTGGGAGGTATTAAACATACATGAAGGCCGTGCGGAGACCCCCGCCCGCGGACAAGCTAACAGGTGGCGCCCACCACCTCGAGGGAGACACGTTGTTCGTTTCCTGTAATGTTGTATGTGGGCCTCTGTTTGTGTGTCATTTTGGTGTGTCTGGGGCATCTTTGCCCTCCGATAGGTTTTCACCGTAGGCGCATTCCTAGTGTACCGGGTAACTAAACAATCGGGCGTGTTTCAGGTGGAGTTTTGACCCGCCTCTACTTACAGGCGTTGCATATCCCGCAGCGAAAGCGCCCCCACGAATGGACGTAGCTCGTTGCGTGTAATGTCAAGAGTATATGTGTTTTTCTGTTTCCTAAACATTTGGGGTTGATACGTCGATACCGTAAAGAAGGGCGCGACGCCCAGAATGTCAACGGAAGCATCTTGCTGTAGCTTCCAATTCTTAACCGAGGACTGACGCAGCCACTTCGAAGCCTCCGTACTTGACGGACAAAAGCGTGTCGGCAACGCTTAATGGAAGGGCAGGCAGCCCTCACAATAAAGCGGCACTGATTGCGCCGGAACGAGCACGGAAAAGGAGCGGGGGAATGGATGCGTACTATGCCATACCAATAATAGGAACTCCACTCCGCTAGGCCACCGTGTCCTACGCTCGGCTCGTACGGCCCTTCACCGCAATCAAATACCAGATATACCAGAACACCACCGCCGCCGGGGCACGGCGTCGCATAACGACTTCAACCCGCCGCGTTGAAACGTGTATTCAGCGGTCTCGAAGCAAGATCCCCACTGGTTACTTCAGAGACTCGATTTATCGCTATTGACCTGGGCCACGCATTATGGGTCCTGAAAATTAGGTGAGGTTCGGTAGAACATTCGATTTCGCGATGGAGGTTTCGAGGAACCGACCCGCACGCACCTGGTATATATTTGAGCCCGTTCTGAATCACGAAATGTACAAACGAGTAGTTGAGTGCTCTGTTGACGGTTAATGTTTTGCTTGGACCGCCCAGAGTGTAGACGTCCAGCGGTCGGGAACCTTGGCGTGCTAATATACGTGTAGGCCGTTTGCAACTTCTCCCGTGCGATACCAAGTTATTTCCATGCTTTTCAAATGAATGCGTTTCCCACATGTTTTTTCCAGATCAGAGCTCGCAGAAAACCAAACATGACGTTTGCCGCAAAAGACTGCATGCCAATTTTCGAGGGCTAATAGCGCCCGGAGAGGTACATTAATCGATATCTAATATCAGTCCAAATTATGTTTGAGCTTTCGCAGGGGCGACTATTAATACAACATTTATTGAGCCCATCTTGGGCATTGTAACGTTATCGCGGAGGTACAGTCTTTTATAGATCGTACTGTAACCCCATTTCGTTATTAATAGTGCATTATAGCTTTGTCTTCAAGATGTTCCGAACGGGGTGGTTTGACTGTGCGGCAGCCTCCCTCTCCGCACCTCTAGCGCGAAGAGCCTCTCATCTTCCCAAACGGCGCCTTCGGTCGGCTGTTCCTGAAACCACGCCTCTGTTAGCCTGTCCCACGCAGCCGTACCTCTCACGTCAGCGCCAAGGGCGCCATGCGGAGCGCCATAGTAGTCGCGTGCAGTCGCCTATAACATAGTAAACACACGGACAATTTTGAGCAGCAGCCACGAAGTAAGAAATTACGTCCACCCGTTCGACAAAAAGGACACTGCTACTGTGGATTTGCGTGCAATCGCCTACAGTAAGCACGCGGACGATTGGATTTCAAAGTTGTTTTGTCGGTCGTTTGGTTGATCATGACGAACAAGACGACAACTTGAAGGAAGCGAAGGGGTGTACACCCGTCCAGCGAAGGGGGTATCACCGCCGCGCGCAGGCTGAAAGTGACCGGGCCACTCGACGCTCCTCTCTGCGAGCATGCCATCTATGTACGTACACGGGGCAAACACAAAACAGAAACTCGCTCTCCAAACCACTATCAATAAGACGAAGGATGGGTGCGGGCGCCCCAAATCCAACCAAGTAATATGTGCTTATCACATGGCAACCGCCCGCAAATGCTATCGGAACAAGCATCGATAGATTGCTTACCTTAAAATTTGGGATATTGTATGTCTTGCGTTACCTTCCGACGCGTGCTGTCATAGGGGCAGCAGCGCCCCGGGGAAGCACTTTATGATCAATGAGTTTCTGGCTGACGAGCTCATCTACGTACGACGTACGCCAGCATCGTTGGAATACCATTAACAGTTGTAGTAAACAAATATAATTAGCCTAGAACACGAAGTTGCCCATCGCGTTGACCGAACGAAACAGTACCAATGCCTTGTTATTGCGTGAGGCACTGGAAAACTCTCTGGCAAGAGGGCCTCGCAAACGTTCGGGGCACCCTTGCCGTGGCGTGCGTCTTCTCCACAACAGCAAAAAAACTCACCTGTGCCTGTTCGCTGAACTCCGCGAAGCCTCGCCGCAGGCCTCGTGGGACTGCGAAACTCGCTTTCCCATCGTCTCCTTGCCTTCCGATTGCCCCCGCTTTCTCTGCGCCCCCCCCCCCGCTGTCCCCGCCGCCGATTCAGTCGCGGTGGAGACTGTTCTAATCCCACTCAGTTGTGTGCCTAACTTAGGTACCGATGCTCCTCGCTTCGGCACCGGGGATGAACCAGTAACGGCCCCCGCAGGCGTTACCGCGAATCCTGTCGTAGGGCCGACGGAAACTGACCCATAGGACGTAGTCGCAGAATGTATGAGTAGGGGGAAAAGAGGAAAGGTTGACTTATTGTTTCCGTTGCTTAGAAAACCGGCCGGCCAACGGAGGAGGAGGGGAGAAGACGACGACGGGGGCTACGCTGTCTGCACTCGTCCTGCAGATACTTTGGTTGGTAGGGCTGCATCTGATTGCCGATTTGCGGGATGGGGGACGGTAGGGTCCCAGGGTCCCAGGGTCCCAGGGCAGGTCCAAACAAAAATGCATCACATGGCGTCCGAGCCAGACAAACGCCGCATGGATCGATAAACACGAAAATGCAAAAAGATTAACGTCTACTCCAGGTGAAGCGAATCAATAGCATGAAATGCTACCATGCATTGCAACCCTGCCGTGCACCTTGAAGGAAACGCAGATTCACGAATATATTTCAGCGACGCGTTCCTACGACCAACGCGTCCTGAGACCCTCATACCTCTGCGAGAACGTCGCCTTCCGCGGCTTCCAGTCATCTGCAAGCTTTCCAAAGCTCTGAGCTATAGAAACGCGCAACAGGAGCAAGGACTATGGTTGAGATTTCGTGCAGCAGATCTTGCGAGGGCCTCCACCTTGGCGCAAGTCTTGAGCAAGTTTTTTTTTTGACAGAGTAACACTTTTGTTGACAGGGTGGCAGTCGTATGCGACGATTACCTGTACGTGACTGCTCGCGCAGAGCACCGGGCAGGGGCTCTGCTCGCTGGTGACTCTTTACATGCGCACTACAAGTACACGTTTGGGATCCTTCACCTTCGCTAGCGCTGCAGCTCGTCGTTTGCGAGTCCGCTCCTCGAAGGAGCAAGATTCTCGCATAACCCTCTCCAGAATACTCTCTACTGCATCGCCTGCCGCCTCGAGAGATTCAACTCGGCGGGGAACGGCGATCACCTGCGATTCGATTCGATTGTGGTGGGTGTCATTCCGCAACTCAAAGTACTTCCCAAGCACGAACCGAAAGCTTATTCATGTCGCCACCAGCGAGTACTTGTTCGGAACAACTTCATTAGGAGCACGACAAGCTTTCATTTTCGTGCTTTTTTTTTTTTTGCAGATCTAGCCCTGTTCAGGCTTGGAAGGGAGAACTACCCAAATTGTTTGGATGATATTGGCATCGGCTACACGAAGCAAGCACAAGGCCACACGGGAAGGACACAACACATTTGGGTTCTCGCAGAAGAACGCAGGAAAGTGTAAGGCTCGTTGAGGAGTACTGCGAGAAATGGTAAGGCTCATTGAGGAGGAAAATATCACGTGTCCCCCATGCTGCAGTACCTTCATGCTTTTGTTAGACGGATAAAAGGAACTGCGTGTTTCAGTGATGAGGGCGCCATGCCTCGTCCCATATACTAAAATAGTAGTGGGTGCTTTAGATGCGCGGTGCGATTCGTTGACGCTACTCGTGTCGTTTCACGGACGGGGGAAACCGCGCTATTGACCAAGTTGGCCTTGATCCTGCTGCTGCTGCTACTACTGGCATCGTACA
This sequence comes from Macrocystis pyrifera, assembly GCA_031763025.1. Lineage (NCBI taxonomy): Eukaryota > Phaeophyceae > Laminariales > Laminariaceae > Macrocystis > Macrocystis pyrifera. The sequence goes on from JASSKH010000014.1 coordinate 4,764,325, forward strand.
GGAAGGTGAAGTAGTTGATTGATGGATTACCAGTGAGTTTAAGCAGTGTATCGCCGCCCAAGCGCCTTCGTCGCGGTCGCGAAGGGCTCTCTCCACGTTCAGGGCCGCCCTAACTTCCTCCTGCGCCAGACGATTAGCAAAAACCGCCGCACGGGAGGAGGTAAAGGATGCGCTACGCGTTTGGGCCGTACCAGTGACTGCTGCGAGAGCGGCCGGTCTCTAACAGTCTTTGCCTGTCAAAGAGATCCAAAAAGTCGGGTCTAATGGTGTACAGTGCAGCTTTCCATGGGATGGTAAATCGCGAGAGCGACCCCGAGCAGTGATGACTTTGACGACGGAGTATTTGCACCTTAGGAAGAGTACGAGCGGAACTGTATGTATGTGCACGTTTCTGCAAATCCAGGGAGGGTATAGTGAGTCCCCGGCGTTCATCTCTGTCCCGTGTTACCCGACACAGCACGGCAGCGGGGAACGTATAGCGTCGATGAGGTCCTGCCATGGGAGAGAAATTTAGGTGAAATCGGATAAAATATTTGAGTTTTTTAGTCTCGGAGGATAGAAGACAACCGTCATCAGAGCCCGAACAATTCAGTCGAACCCGATAACTAGTTATGGTCCGAAATGCCAAGTCCCACCTGCACCATCGGCTCGAGTATCTCTTGCCTCTCACTCAGCACTCCCCCCCAGGACGCGCGCACGGCGTGTTCGGCTTTCAGTCTCGCTACCCTCGCCTAGAGACCAGATCGGGGGGGGGGGGGGGGGGGGGGGGGTAGTTTTTCTCATTGCCGCAGAACTATAACTAGGGTGTTTTGATCGACGTGCTCTCAATGAATAGACCAACTCCAGCACACCCTGATCCAAAGATGTGTGCGGAGTGGTGTCCTTCGTGGGTGCTTCTCTCGACGTTGGTTGACGTAGCCTACTGTAGAGGTGGCACCCTAAAAGTTAATAGGCTCTTCCATTGACGAGCTCAAATCTTCACCGACCTATATACCGACTGTGAGAATTTTTGGCCATCTCAGGGGTTGAGTTATTTACCGAAACTTATTCAGACATACAGATCAGACCAGAGTCGCACGGAAAAAAAAAAAATAGAGAAATCGGAGCCACACCACTCGCCACCGTGTCGGAATCGAAAACAAACTCGTAATGGGTTGGGATGTTTTGTCAGAAATGAAAGAAAACCTGTTTTTCGTTCTCCTTTTTTTCTTGACTTGATTTTACCAGTATACCCCTGGGACTCAAAAACGAAAACAAAAGTGTGGTGGCGACGTTTTTATTCCGGGTAGCGCCTCAGTTTTCCGGATGTTGACCCTTTTCGGACTGCAGTCCCATTTTGGGGATAAACCAGTCAAAATCTAGGTAATTTGTCTCCAAAACGGGGCTGCAGTACTAACAGGGGTAAGTGCGACCCCCCACCGTAGCCCGGTCCGATGTACCTACGTATGGGACGCTCGTTCGGGCCGAAATGCTTAAACGCGGGGCTAAAGGAGAGCAATGATATCGGTATCTACGGGACGCTCGTTCGGCCCTACCGAATTGATTAAACGTGCGAGGGCGACGAACGCAGAACAAGAACATCAGTGAATGAGTGGCACGCGGCGTACTATAGTCTACACGGGTTTGTGTGGCTTGAGTCGCCTTTTCTTCATGAAGGGTGTATATATATAAAGGGCGGATTCTGTTCGACGGTAATCAGTGCCCTGGCTCAGTCATATATGGCATGGTAGGAAGACAAGGGTTGGGTCGACTTAATAGTGGGAATGGGGCGAGAATGCCCAAGTTTGTCACCGCAATTTTCTGCGCTGCTCTTATCAGGCACTGACAGTGACATCAACGACAGGAAACGGAATCTAGGCCAATAATGTGCGTCAGTCGGTGAATCGATCAAAGAGACAATGAAGGTTCCGCTCTTTTCTGCTGCAACTCCGGGTACTGAGCGGTATATAGCGTTTGATATAGCACTTGCCTCGTCCCATTTTCTCCGTCGACACAAGCAGCAATAGAGGGGAAGGTGTGGGGCGGTACGAATGAGCACATGGTGATGAAACCGCGACCACCCCCTGCGAGCAGGTACAACAAGGGAAAAGACGAGGTGCAGGAGGCCAAACCATGAACCAATATATCAAAAATTGTGCTCGGGCAGAAGATGAGTTTCGAGCAAAATATAGAACGATGTGCTCAGGAAGCAGATAGCTTGGGGGTACTCTGGAGCGTTGAATACGTTACGCAAGCGATGATACCTTCAATGCACATGTGACAGACGCCCCTCCCGCTGGTCCCGCAGTAGACAGCTTTCCAGCACGATGAGGATAGGTTATCGAACTGAAACACGTCGCTATGTGTCCTGAATTTTAGATGCATGTAACGGCTACGTTTCGGTCTGGCAGACGCTGCTGGGATGGTTCTCAGAGTGGGAACGTGTCCCCAATGAAGAGCACCGTTCTCGACGTTTAGACCAGGGGTGGGGGGGGGCTGTCCACTCGTGTTATATATACCACACCTTGCGTAAAAATTGTGACCATCCTACGTCGGGGGAGGGGTACAAAATTGTCTGACTGACGGGACTCCTCGAGGGAGGAACTGCGCAATGCATGCACATGTGCAGACAGACCCGGGCTACGATAGAAGTGGCACTTTTGGTCCAAAATAATTCATCTCTGACCCCGCTCCTTAGTCCCAACATTTTCGAATATCAGAAGTGTTTTACATTATTTTTCGTGATACACTTGGGCTATGGGATTGTCCATCATGTCGCGCCATTAGCGTTGCTCAAAATCGGTGTTCGAGGTGAGGTGTGTAGCTCCTTAAGGTCGCGTGAGGACCCTCAGAAAGGTTAGGTGCTTCCTCGACCGTAGCATGACGGGGGGCCAGAGTAATCAGGACCCACAGAAACACAAAACCCCATATATTACAGTATATTTACTGGGCATATGTGGTCCTGATTGCTGTGTTCTCCGTAATAGAGCAATACTTGCGACCAGCCAGAAATGGAGGGGCTCGTCAGGTTACGCGTAATTTTGTTACCCAAATCGGTTTTGTGGGCGAGGTATATAGATCCTCACGCGAGCCCCTTGGAGAAAAATGAGTGTGTCGCCCACCGAAACTATATGTAATTGTCCTGAAAGCATGTCCTTAAAGACACACCTCCCATCTCCTCGGTTCGTCTTCCGAGAAACGTTCAATTGCCTCCGCCATGCTTCTGTCGGCGCCAGGCCGTCTGCTCTGTCTCGTTCCCTTGCGGCCTACGACAACAACAAATTTCCAAGGGGTCGAGCAGGAAGTGGGGCGAGGAAGGGGGTAGACCCCAAGAGGGCAGTTAGCGCACCAAGACAACCGCGGCACCAGACGGCGTCGATCAAGTAACGGCAGAAGGCGACAGGGTTTTCCAAGTGCTTCGAAAAGCAAGCCACGGCAGAAGAGCGCGGTTGAAGTGTCCTTGCAAGCGTGCAACATAGTTGGTTGCGATCTCCCATGCGGTTGACGATAGTGACTGATATATGTGGAACCATGAAATAGGGGTATTTCTGCACCCTCGCGATATGTGTTGCACCTGGAAGCTCGCGATTGGGTCATCTCATGTTGATTCAACGATTTTTTTCTTTGTGTTGATCATGGGTTTTTCTTCGGCATTTATGCAAACCGGGAGAGCTAGCAGGATCAGGCAATACCAGCTTCACCGATACACGCACAAACACCTTCCCGCCAAACCAAGGCATGTTTGCGACAGACAGCCTAGCAGTCGCACACAAACAAACCGCGACGCCTCCCGCACGACAACCTGGTCCCATTGTGACACGATCTGGTTCGGTACTACAAGATCACGCGCCGAAGTCGCGGATTCGTACGGTCCTTCGTGCTATTCCTTTCAAAGCACCACACAGGGTGCCTAGGACTCTCCCCCCCCTTTGACTATGTGGGCGTGAAACAATCATTGTGGATATATTGAAAAATTTAGTACACCCCACAATTTGTAGTCAACTTCTCAGCTAGGGGTGCTACGTTGTTTAATGTCTCCACAAGGATTGATTTCAATCATTGTGGATACATTGAAAAATTTAGTAAACCCCACAGTGTGTGGGCAACTTCTCAGCTACGGGTGCTACGTTGTTTAATGTCTCCACAAGGATTGCTTTGCGTCCACAGTGCGCAAGGGGGGGGTGGTCTCCGTCACCTGTGAAAGGAGCGCATACCATGCGTGGCCAAACAAATGGGTGCACAGTGATGAGAGCCCGCCTGGTCGGTGCCGCGGAGTATGTGCTTGATGTCGGGCCGTGACCAAGGGGCACATTCTTCCATGATGGCAAGCTACGGGGGTGGGGTGGTTCTCATTTCGAACGGCCAACTATGAGGAACCTATCTTGTGCCTTCCAGAACATATCTCGACTGTTTGGGACGCATGCGGCCAAGATATCATCGACGGGGCACGCTTAGCCGCATACTTCGAGGGGGGAAGGTCCCCGCGAATGAACGCTGATATGGAAACAATGGTGCGCTGTCTACTTTTGAAAACAAGGAAAGGGGTGGGTCGATATACTACCGCTGCGATATGCTACAGCAGTATCGTTGTGATATTCGAAGTGCAACCGAGAGATTATGCATACGACACAGTCAGATGATGATGTGTAGTGAACTTGAGCTTTCTTTTTACTCAACAGTAGGAGGAAAAATAGTAAGAGGAGGGGAGTCTGAAGCCTATTTGAACACAAGCCTGGTTAACGACTTAGAACGCATCGCGGGCCCGGTCGCTTCACCTTGGCGTTTCGACCTCGCTCCTTGCTTGTCTCGAACGATTTCACCCTGGCTTCCGAAACCGCCCGTACTGGGTCCAGTGTTGCCCTCACCCTGCCAACATCAAATCGCACAAGCAATCAGTCTAACGCTGGCACGTCCCCATAAAGCAGAGGTTGGGTCGACGACTCATAGGAATATATTGTCGTGCAACGAATGGCTGTGGTCCGGCACATCCACCCGCCGAAAAGTGCGAAACATTTGGCTGGTATGTGGGGTTCGGTAGACGGCCGCGTCCATGTAATACGAGTATGTGACCTCGCCAAACGGCGAAAGTGCTGTCGGCCCTGTACTTCCTCATGGAACCCGCGGTTTCTGCCAAGCAGACGTTCTTGCCTCTTGTACCAGCGATCGACCTCGGCCGTAACCGAGCCGAACAGAGCAAGCTCGTTTTCGGTGATAGTCTCGCTCTCCGCGCACGGATGCGAGAGTAACGCCTGCGTTTGGCACGTGTGACACACAACAAACAATAATGATGGGACGGCGTCATGGGGTGCATCGCGTCAAAGTTCTAAAGGTTGGCCCATCCGTTGCGCTCGGAGCGTCCCGTTCCGACCGCCCATGGTATCGATGTGCTGAGTCAACGTGCAACATAAGAGAGGCTGCGAGTGCGCTTCCGAAAGTTCGTGCAGCTAGTACAGCTTCGATCTGGCCGCCACCGTCATTACGTTTCCATTCCACACGCCCTGCGCCCCCAGTCTGTACCCAGAGGACCCATATCATCGTACGTTCTGAAAAGATACTGCGAGCTATCGGACAGCAGTGCGTTGTTTCCCAACTCGAGTTCGCAGGGCTCTGTGCTGATTCGGACGCTTCCGGTGCTATACTCGTACTTCTCCCGCGCGGACAAAACCAAGCATCGTTGTATGGTTGCCGATGTACGCAAACAGGAGGGGGTTAAGCGTACCACATCACAATGGACGCTCCTATCAAGAACAGCGTTATTTCCCCCTCAGCACGAATCTTTATGCCTGCCTCCGATCAACAGTGCTGTAACTCCCCCCAGATACAAGGTTTGTGCTGTTTTTTGCGGCAGGTGATCCACAAAACGAACTCACCTCAGTGAAGTCCCGATCACATAGAATCGGCCGCACGGCATCCGATGTCATCGCTTTCCTTCTGAGTAACCCTGACTGCCGCAACGCCCGTAGGAGTTCTGACCTCGGCACCGATAAACCCACCTCCTCATTCCGGACGGAATTCTGATTGTCATCCTCCTCTTCTTCAGCGCGTATAGCTCTTCCACCACCCCCTCCTTTCCGGCCTCCCATATTACCGCCTGCGCTTCCTGCCTCCCCACGAACCAAACCTTCTGCAGGGCTCGTCACCAACGTGGATTTTCTAACGGCTTTATCCTGGGCTGGAGCCAGTGTGTCATGGCTCGTAGTGCTGTTAATAGCCGCGAGTACTGGTGTCATGACGCTGGCTGTGCGGCCAGGTGGGACGGTCCCTGTGAGAGAGTCTTCGGGTGTGGAAGCCTCGTAATTTTCACCAACTGTAGCTGTACCAGTCTGTGTCGATAGGACGGGTCTGTTTCGAGACGACCTAGCGCGACCGGTATGAGTCGTCCCGTCGGAACTACCGCGGCCGCCGCCGTCCACTGCTTCCACTGTGCCTCTGCGCCCCTTCTCTGATACGGTGGCCGGGGGATCGTTTTTCTTGCTGGTTGAGTTTATGGGCAGATAACGTGAAGGTCCCGACTGTTTATCGGCACCACCGTTGGCTGGGCCGGGTGTAGAAGGTGGTGACAAACTGGCGCGCCAAGAGGAGTGTACCGCTCGGAAGATCTCCCTAGTCAATGCAGCCGCAGGGGTTTCGGAGTACAACTTAAGCTCATGGGTGGGGCGGGCAAGGTGGATTAGATGGACCTGGCGCTTGCAAAGCGAGTGGCGTGAACGCGCTAGAAGCAGCAAGAAAACACCCGTGCAGTTGTTGCTCTACCTTATGTTGTGTACGTCACAAGGTCGACGAGTGTATGTTGACTGCATGACATGCGCAAGGTTCGTGTAATACTCGGAAGGAGAGTAAGCACGGACGCTCTCAGATGCACAAAGATCGAACAGCTATAGACGGCCAAGGGAGTGGTCGATATATCGATCTAGTCGAGACGAAAGCAGGGCCGTTCCACGGTATCGGTTGCAGTTTTTAGGCCGAACCGTTGACGACTCACCGGGGGGTCCTCAACTGAAACTAACCCAACATACCAAGACCCCGATATGTATTTATCAGTATTCTTCCCTTCGGTACTGCAACTCATAGGGTTGTGTATTCGGCTTAGCTTGCACCGTTGTCGAAGCCGGTTAGTCGGAGGAGTGTAGAGATCTCCAAGCAAGAACTCCCATCAATTATCGTGGCTGCCCTTACCGATAGGTTATGCCACCGTTTCTTAGTCAACGAAGTTTATCTCGTCCCCCGAATATCACCTGAGCAAAGAGTCCGTATCTTGTTCGAACTTGCGCTGAGCTTTTATGGTGATGTCTTTATTCCTCATATCTTGGGCGGAGGTCTCCAGTCCGTACAAGAATCGACCCCCGGGACGCATGCTCTGCCAGAGTCAATACACATGCCGGGGGATTGACCATTCCGATGTTTTGGCCTGCACCAGGTGGACAATTATTTTACACTTTTACGGGGGACCACAGTAAATAGAACCAACGTTACACACAAAAGCATATATATTTACCCATTTTTAATGACAATAATTGGTCCTACTTACTATGGTCCCCCGTAACAAGAGCATGTATTGGAGTTTGGAGATTGTGCGGTGAAATTCCGTACGACAGTATGCTTCACCGCCAAGTATACCGACAATTGCATCACTTGTGCCGTGATGCTGTGGTAACGGTCGTGGTATTTCCTAAAGACCGTGAATATTCATGGATAGGTAAAACTTGATCCTACAGTCACAGAGTCGAGAACAACATCGTGCGTCGGGAGCACACGCTGTCTAGCTAAACATCGATTCCTCTACGTCTGCAAAGTCTAAGACCGAGCAAACATTGTGGAGATTTTCAGCTTGACAATGTGTCCTAAACATAGATACTGTAGACTAGGTACGCACGTATCGATCTCGGCGCCGTGACAAGGGAGGTGGCTTATCCATTGCAACTTAACATCGACTCCCCTCAAGCCTACTCGAATGCAGACCACTAAGCAGGTGCTTCTTGGTTCGAGGAGGGACCCTCCGAAACAGCAACCTATTTACACATATTTTCAATCCTACCGATAGTTAGTACACACAGGTGGCCGGGGAGGGAGCTTGCATAAAATAGGCCTGAGTTCCTCCTGCGGGGAGGTTAAATATTTTATTACGCCATTAGGCGTACCACTTTTAGAGGTTTTCGACACCTTGTGGTGTTCGCTACGTTTTTCATTGCCCCCGGAAGGATGTTTTGACGCCCATGTTGTGCGGGGGGGGAGTCGTGGCCACCTGTGCAACAATCACGGTCAGTTTTCCATTGGCTCACCCGGCCCGAGATGAAAGACTCTCGCCCTACAGCCCCCTTGCTCGCGCTGCCGACGCCGTTTAAATTTTCGTCGTCGTGATGCAACGCGATGGCCTTCGCCATCAGATCGGCGTCGCCGTTGCTCGCCACCAAGTGACGGAGGATCCAAGCCTTGAGCTTGTTTCTGCAACCGAACAAGCGGTATAACCAACATGTCACTCCATACCAAAACTATTGAAGAGTGTCTCCGTCCCAGCGAGCGGGTTATGTTCGGAACAGGGGAACCAGCGCATCGATATCATCGCATACACATATAAACGAGCTGCCTATCTTTCGCTCGCGTCGGTGGTTGTTCGTAGTGACGGGAGGCCGCCGTGGAGAGCCGAATTCTCCACCAAGCCTAACCCTCTTGGAGCTTCAAAGTGGACATTTGACGCAACCACCAAGTGTCGAATGCAGCAGCAACGGCCACTGCGTGGTCGCGGGATGATACAATTAGTGGCCCGAGTAACACTGCGAGGAGGCGCAACGGCGGTGGGAAGCAACATGATCCTACCCGTACTGCTGGGTGCTTCGCTCTGCTCGCAGATGGTTGATAAAACCAACCTTGTCACTGTCGTGGTCGCTCTACATCTCGGGATCCCTAAAGGGGGGGAATTGTTTTGGGGACGAATTTTATAAGCACTGATGTCGGATAAAAAGTGTTCAGCGTGTACAAGGGGTATGTCACAACGGTGGGCAGACCAGCGTGTGTGTCCGGAGGAGCACAAAAGCCTAGGAGGGAGAGTTGGACCCTTTCTGTGTCATTACGGTACATGCAAGGCACTTGTTTCACCTCTCGCCACGCCTCCGAGAGTCTTCCGCCCGCTCCTGCCGGCGGACGGTATTCTGCTTTCGGCGCTCCGCCCGGTGCTCTTGATCCTCAGCCATTAACTCCTCGTTCCAGCCTTGTATCTAACCCCCGACCAACGCAAGAGAATGAGAGCTACTGTACTCAAAATGACGCGCATCCAGGCACATGTATGCACGACGATGGCAAAAAATAAAGTGGTTGGAGACTCTTCCTTGTAATTAGCTGGAGGGGAAGGAGTTCTCGCGGTTGTTCGTCATGGTCGCTACATCACCTTCTCCCTTGTGAACGGGCGTAGACGGGAGGGGATAACATGAGGCTGCCTTTGAACGCGAGGAATGTATGCGCTTGGCGCCTTGTTTTCTGTTTTTTTTTATCACGCTCCGAAAGCGCAAGCACGCGAGAGGTCGCGTTCTTATCAAACCCTTAGGGTCGTGCTATATTTAAAACGTCGGATTTCAGTGTTTTTCGTGCCTTAAGCGTTCCTGCTGAGACAGATTGTACTGATACGCCACCAATACGTTCGTATCGTGCCTTTCGAGCAGGGGGGCTTTGTTGTTCGTTCTCGGGCGTGCAACATCTGGAGCTTCGGTCTTTACTCTGGGTAGGAAGCTGAATCACGCACATCTCCAGCAACGTAGAAATTACTGTAGACGTCAATTATTGAGCCACAAATCCATGTTGCCCTCTACAACTGGGTCATACACCCTTTCGGAGTGTTGATGGTCCCCAAACGAAACTGGTATTGTTGGGCGAAAACGTTGTGAGTCGTCCGCTCGAAGGTACCTGACTGAAGCAACCACACCGCCCGTAGTCGGACACTACCGTACTCACCTCGTCCGAGGGCAGCCTACGGTAAGGGAACCTCGTTCGGGTCAACCCGCCACTCTTTTTCTTGGCCTTGATCTTCCGTCTCAGCAGCACCTGTCAATTTTATAGAGAGGCAACAAGGCATTGAGGGGGGGGGGGGGGGGGGGGGGGGGGGGTACCGTTGGTGGGCGATAGCAGTTGTTTTGTTTGGGAGGGTACCTTGCAAGGGGCCTGCAGACAGAGAGAAGACGCAGACGATGTTACCATGAAGTTCCTTTGCTATTTTTGTTGCTTTCCAGCAGTATTTACGTCTATATAGACCAAGATCCAATATAAAAGGGTTGATGGTCTACACTGACTCCTTGGGATGTCTTCATTTCCAAGAAAATTCCTCTCTGCGATCGGTGTTTAGAATAGGGTTAGGGTAATCAGTATTATAGTCTACACTAACTGTTCATTTCGTCTTCCTGTCCGCGAAATTTCTTAGGCGGTCGGAGCTAGGATTGGGGTCAGGGTCAGGCTTTGAAGTCAAGAATATCTCAACCATGTTGTCCCAACTGGGCGTAGGCTTATAAAGCCCGCCCGCTGTGTTTTTCAACTGAATTTCTGTCGTACATTTCTGAACATTATATCCCCTTGGAACTGCACGAAGTGTTTACCCTGTACTACCATCCGACCCCTGCTGGATGGTAAAACCTCGAATCCAGGCTGGGAACTACAGTCGGGAAACTTGCCTTCTTGATTGCTCGGTCTCGGGTTTTCATGGCCATGTACTGCTTGGGGTTCAAGCGTCTGCCATCAGCGAGTCCTTCCGCCAAGAGGTCCTGTGCAGCAAAGGATACCAAACAATTGTGAACGGGGGTTGTCTCGTACCCAGCTAACGCATTCAAGACCTTGCTGCCAGCCAAATGATGGTTGATTGACCACGGGCAGGACGAGTTTCTCCAAGTACGAGTGGCGAAGTTCGTGGCTACTGGTTGTGGGAAGTTTGCATGATACGTTGACTGTGTGAGGATAAGTTTTGTTTCTGAAGTCTGGGGTGACCAGCAGGTCCAACGTTGGCATGCTTAGGCCTTATGGCGGCGGAAACGCGGGGACGAAGTACTCGCGGAGACTGCGACAGCGTTAAGGCCATCGTGTCGCGGAACGCTGCCGTAATACACCACCCCCCTATGATTATTATGTGCCTGTCTGGCCGCCTACCCTGCCGGCGTTCTCGCTACGGCAACTGGCGGTCGATGAGCGAAACACCTTGTTTCCGCCCTTCGTGTTTCGCACGTGGTGGTTTCCTTGCGGGCTTACCCACAGCACCAAGGCAAATATTTTGGAAGGATGCTTAGAGCGACGTCTCACACCAAACGAGGCGGTCGGATCGTGCTTGCTTCACGACCCTGCGTATGAAAGAAGCACGTGCGATTTCCTTCTTTCTATATTTTCTACTCCCAGGGTGGGGGGGGGGGTACTGGACATCATACATGGCCGTAGTCGTATGACCATAGACCCTCGTATCCCTGCAATGCCGGGACGGGGCACGTCGGCCTTTAACCGACCAGGTAGATATTGCTTGCACCGGGCGCGAAGCGCCTTGAGGTACCCCGGAAAGTCGCATGACGGGAGAGCTGCATCCTACTAAGAACCGCTTGTGAGGCGGACTTGGGGGGGGGGGTTACTAGTATCATGCATTGGGGGTAACTAATGTAGGAATGCTGTTACTTGTGCACTTTTCGCGCTGCGTTTGCGGGACGGTTGGGCGCGTTGCGTGCTCACCTGATACTGAAGCTCCGCGTGTTCCAGCTGTTCGTTTAGGCCCATGAACCTCCTGTTGGGTAAGGGGGTGATTCTGCCAGCCAACGCCGTTTTCGGCTTCTCCTCTTCTTCTATTCGCATGCAACAAATCAGTGGAAGTCCAGAGCGGTAACGCGGATGTGTCTATGTTAGCAGTTATGATTGTTGATGGCGGATCCACGTTCCATTCGCGTGTCTAGGCTCAGCTGCATCTGGTCGCCAGGGGACATCCCGTGTGCATCCCCGCGTTTGCCCATGCGGGTATGGATCATCTCATTCAAGTGTTTCAGCACCGCTTTTACATTCAGCGGGTCACTACTCTAATGTGGATAGGCTGTGTCAATCTTTCCGCCGAGAACTGATCGTTTCGCCTTCTTCTCATCTCCAGAAAAATGTTTTCGGGACCCCCAGGTATAGCGACTAGAACATTCACAAGTTCGGCATTAACAGTCATTTATTTCTGTGCACGTGACGCACAAGTTCTGCAGCTAGTCCGGACTCGCAGGAACCCCGGCTTCCCTTGCTTTCTTGATTGATCGTTTGCCGTGATTGCCATTATGCGTATTTGTCACGTTTTTCCCCTTAAGTCCCAAGGTGCAACAATCGGATAGAAAAGCGCGGCCTAACCCTTACACCGCTGAAAAAATGTCTCTACGCTGATTCCAAGTAATTTGTCCCAGTCAAGATTGGTGCGGTTTTGAAGGGGCTAATCGTGGCAAACGAGGACGCGGCATTTCTGACGGCTGGTTGACATCTCCTCGTTCAACTCGCAACTCGTGTCTCTCGGATTTTAGCAGCAACCGCATGCGATTCAGCAGGCCATATGGATACACAAATAAAAGGTCGTGTCGACATTGTTCTGCCTATAGAAGCCTTTAGATTTGTAGCCTTCTGATGGAGAACAAAACGTCCGGCAAAACAACCGACTTGAGGGTGACAACAGAGGACGGGGAGTGACATACCGCGATTCATGGTGCTTACCAGTAGTAGTTACGAATGTGTAGCAAGTGGAACCTCATCCACCCTTGTACGAAACCGGACGTACCGGAAGCCAAGAAGTCTGCCTTCTGCTGCTGCCGCGCGGCGTCTTCTCGCCTGCGACGAGCCTCCGTTTTCGTCATGTGCCGGGAACGTACGCTGCGCCCGAAAAATGCCGGAGAAATGATGTGACACCAGTACCCCTAGAAGATTTCGAACGGTGGATTCAATAACACCCCACGGTGAGAGTATGTCGTGGCAAAACGTGATAATTGTTCACTTCGCAAACCTGCACCTCGCCAACCCCGTCAAAACGCGGTTAGAATAAACTTGGCGAGTTCTGACTCTCCCCAATCAAGTCCGCTTCCCAGTGACGTGATTTTGGCAGAGTTAATGCCTACAAACGATGTTGCTGCCAAGAGCATTCTGAACGTTACAGAAAACACTTTGCAGCCCCCCTTAATAGCGAGGCAACAACAGCAGTTGCCTTAGATGCAAGTATCACCCGGTGCGACGGTGATCGTGTCTCGACTTGGAGGCGGCAAAAAATGCGCGTCATCGTTACGTACAGTGGTCCGTGCTTTCCTTGAATCGCGACACAGGGGTAGCACCTTTAGAGCCAAAACAAATCCAATAGGTGGGCTTATCAGCTTAGCAACCGCCCCCGACACATCGTTGGAATCACAATTATCTGTGCCTCACGAGTCTGACCAGAACGAAAAGGCACATTTCGACATTTCGTCTCCATCTAAACGTCCCTTATGTTTACGATCAGACTGGTGCATCATTACTCGCGATACTTCGTCTATGCCAAAGAACCATGGAATTGCTCATCGGGCTGCCCTTTTTTATTAGCGTCTCAAACGTACAGTTTTTTGCGTGAAGGAAAGAGCCCATACAATTTACTGTATTTTCCGTCAGAGCGTCGCGCCAACAACCCAAATCTGCCCTCTTTGCCAATACTCATACGCTTATGGTGCACGTCACAAGCTATTCAAGCTGCTATGTCACGTTTTCGCCGCTGTACGGTTCGGGTGAATAAGAAGCTATCGGCGGGCTAAGCTACGTCTTCCACTATGAAGGCTGAGACTTCGTGCAACTCTCCACTAATCATACCAGAGGGTGTACAGTGAGCGAGGGGGGCGCATGCTGTATCGATGTATGGTGGCGCATTATGTTACGCGACATAACCGCGGACTGATATGCAACAGAGCCCTTGCCCCGAAGGTATCACTCCTCGCGGGTCTGTGTTGCCGAGCACCGTGGCACCAGCAATGGTGGCGGTAAGTAGAAGATGTATTTGTGGCCAATTCACCGATCCGAGCTGCAAGCAGGGGGCAACCGCATGTTTTCTTGACCCTTAATCAACTGCACCGTACCTCCCATGTGTTCATCACGCGGCCGCGACCAGCAGGGCGCCAATGGGCGCTAAGGGTCGTATGTGTCAATCCGCCCCGCAAGAGGTCACTTCCCTCCGCTCCCGCCTGGAGAGCGATCGACCCGCGCCACCGCCTCAGAAGGCGTCTGTCAAATGCATGAAGGATGCGGCTACAGTTACTATAGGAAAAATACTATAATACCCAAACGGGAATTATGTATGAAGGCTAGGCTGGGAGTCGCAGGACAACAAGGAATTCAAAAATCATGCGAGTAGACAACAACTATCCCGAAGAGCAAAGAGATCAACCCTGGACTGGCTTTCTTGTGTTCTTCTAGGTGTCTCGCACTGTCTACTATGTTAATAGGGACGGTAGCTCTCATGTTTGTGCGCTTATATATATATCTATGTACATGAGTCGTTGTGGGCATTCTTATGGGTGCAGTCTTGTATAGGTGCTTCCGGAAATCTACTTCGTGTCAATATGTACGTTGATACAGGGCAAGAAGGTCAAGACGAAGGGCGTAGATAAATGTCGTTCGGCCTTGTGAGGGGCGATGAGCACAACTCCCGGACTATGACACAATCAGCGAGGGTTGGTATCTCCTTGTACAGCTGATCTGTCACTTCTCAGACTGATTTCCGTCGAACGCAGTCAAAAACTTGACGCAGGGCCTCTAGCACCAGGCGGCCAGGACTGCTACAACGCCCCGTGCCTCTTCCCCGTGTGAACTCTGCTTCAAGTATCAACTTTTACTATGTGCTGTCAATAGCTGAAGTGGCGATAAGGCTTGTGCTGCCACCATGGTCTACAGCAGTGATATATACCTGACCGTGATTACATCGACGTTCACTCGTGTTACGTGCCTTACTTCCCTGCGGCAGGTAGGCGAAGCCCCGGCTCCCCGTGCCGCCACCAACAATTGTCAGCGTAATTGTTGTGATCTCATTCCCAGTGGAATTCGATGTCGGCGGTAGTGGAGCCGCTCGCACCAAGGCCTCCCTGGTCCCGACAAGTTCCCTCCTCGAAATAGCAAACAACGCTGGCTTTAGCTGGGCTTTCGCCTCGTCATCATCGCCATCGGTGACCGACGGCCCGTCTCCTTTCATTTTTCTCTGATCTCCACGGGGGTTCGTCGCAGAGACACGGCGGTCGTGGTCATCATCCGGCGCCTTCGAAAACAGGTCGTCAGTGTTGTCCTGCGGACGCTCGACTCCTTCGGGCTGCCGAAGCGCCGGCGACTGTTCCGCCCCGGCTACGGCCGTATTTTCGTACTGTATTTCTCGTGCTGCTTCCCCGGTCAGGGTCCGGGGGAGATAGCCGCCAGGGCCAAAGAGCGCTCTCGCACGCTCGACCCTTCCCGCTAGTTTTAATTCGTGGAGGGTGGGTATACGCTCCCGGTGATCCATGGCTGCACGCACAAGGGCAGTGGACACGATTCCGGGGAGTTGGGGGGTGAGTACGAGAACGGAAAATGGACTGAATGGGACGTTTTAAGGTTAGGAGTGAACCACTCGAGCGTTTCAGAGGCGAGCAAGGCAGGAGGCGGGCAGTGCGATCGATATGTACGATAGGCATTGCTTTGTGGGGTAGGAGGCCTTTTGTGTCTTCAAGTTTGATTTTCGAAAAGCCGAATTGCAGATGTATCCATGGATATAATCAAAACAAATGTTCGGCACATCTGAAGCGGGTCAACAACGATATCGAAACACCTACGCGAGACGGGAGCATGTCCCGCTTCCTCTGTCGGAATTGGGTGTTGACATACGCCGCTTGATCGATCCGAGCGGCCGTCGATCATTGTCCGTGGGAGGCGAAGTATCTCAGGGCGTTTACAGGATCGGGTAGCATTGTGCCTTCTCAACAACGATACCCATGTGTTTCGTTTCTTGGGCAAGTTTAGGCAGTGCTGCCACTCGAGCGAGCATCAGTGTTTTGCATGTGTGCCAAAGAAAAGCCGATTGCGAGTTTGTGCGAGATCTTTTCCCGAGATTGCGATACTTACCCGAACCATCATTGCATCCATTACCATCAAACATAAGGAACGATCTTGATCCCCCACCGTATCAGAACGGGGCAATTGACCGGCACATGTGGTATATAGAGCGGATGACCACATCCATATCAACCAAACCTTGAAAACCGAGGGATGTACCTAGGATGCCCCCAGGTGGACACAATCAATACCGAAACCGCTGTTGAAAGGTGTGTGAGACGTGTAACAGCTATTTTTGGTGTAAACGCGCCTTTCATGACACTGTCCTTGGCCTGCCACGTTTTCATGAGGCGGTCCCCTCGAAGAGTTTCTTCAAGTGCCTCCTGTATGCTGCCAAGAACAACAACCAAAAGCAACACGCAAAAAACAAACAAAAAAGTCGCGCGCGGGAGGGGGTGCAAACCTCACTGAGTTCAGTTTTGACTGCGATGTTGGCAGGCTATACTAATTCGGTTGGAAAGATATTTTATTGTGGTGATCATGCGCTCCTAGGACCAAACACTGGGACGACCCCGACCGTCACGGGTTGGATATCGCGATTGCCTTGTGATTAGATGTTATCAGCTGGTGTTCAGCCGGGGATCATATACAGATATTCAGGTCCTGGACCATTCACGAGCGCTGACCTCGTCAATGACGGACTCGTCATCTGCATCTCTACATCGGAATGAATCGATACGACTGATGCTTTTTTAGCACAGCGCCTGTAACGTTCTGATGAGCCATTTTGCTGAAGAAGTCTGCTGCTATGTACCATGCACACCGCCGCCGTCCACCAAAAACCACGCCAAACCCTAGCACCACTGCAAAAAAGAGATTGTCCTGAATAAAAATAGAATCCCAGGCAGAATTTTCCCAGAAAGTGGGTGCATGTTCTGAATGGGTCAGGCTTACACAGGGTCTTGCTTGCGCCCGTCGTCGACGGCCTCGAATACCATCCCCTCGACGTAACGGAGGCTTCTGAGTACGTGGCCTCCCTTCTTTTTGACACGACCCAGTATTCCCCAGTCGTCGCGGTTTCCGGCTCCAATACCCACCGCCTGTTTCGTCCAAAAGCGATCACATGGTGAGCAACTTGGCGGAATGGTGTGGTTCGTGTTCGCAGGCATATCGGATTTACTGTAGTGCTGCCACCAACTCGTAGTATACCACGCAGACCTCGGGTATGTAGCAGAACAGATCTACTACGGTCGTCGTTTGGTGCAGACCGACCGAGAATGCCGTTCGCGGGCGGCCTTCGCCAGCGTTTGTTCGCTTACGCTCGGCCTAAAACCGCCTGATGTTCTAAACGCCTAGCGCCTAGAAAGAGACAAAAGCTGTACCAACAAAATTGCGCAATATCAGGTATCATGTATGCCTACTATACGTCAAATCAAATAATGCTAACAAGTATCGCTACGGGGTATAGTGATGTTCAGAGGTCATCCCTGTTATACCACGAGGACGACTGGCAATATCAAAAGCAACCGCAACCACTCAGGGTACAATTCCTGGAGGATTCGTATCACGTCGTCATTTCTCTCTCTGGAACAATGGGGCAAGCCACCGTTTCAGTCGCAGACGCGGTACTTTCAACGGTGAAGAGGGGGGCCGAATATCGCCTCCGATGGCTTGCGAGCGAAGGCTGTGGCTGGCACCAATGCGACAACAACAACACCTCCTCCATCGCATGGTTCCCAGCATCACGTGAGGAAACTTCGACCACCGAGCTCCAACGACCATGGAACACCACCGCCTGTCCCTAGCCTCAAGAGGTCCTTTGAAATGGCGCATACTACGGTAGAGGCACATGTTGTGAGGCTCCTCACGTGGAGAGCTCCGACCGTACGTTCCGAAAAACAAATCGTACGCTGAGCCCGATGCACAATCCAGGTACCACCTATACCTAACGATTTGTTTTGTGGCCTATGGCATTGGGTAGCTCCTGAATTTGATGAGATATGTCGGTGAAATGTGTTTTGGGCGCCCAATGGTGCAATCTCTCGAACGCTTGAACAAACTAAACTGCTGACGCAGCACACAGCTACCCTGCCCTGGTCGGTAAAACCCCGACGTGCTCCGTCCCTGCATAGTAGGGATGCGAGGGTATATGGTCGTACACCTACGGCCACGCATAATATCGAGTACCCGCTCGCCCCCCCCCGAACCCCGCGCCCACGCAGACTCACAATATCGTCCGCCGTAGTTTTGTCGGCAAATTTGATTCGCTTTTTCACAACTTCATCCCCCCCCCTGGATATTTCTCCGTTGAGAGCGTCTCTGTCGACCCCACCACCACCACCACCGTAGATGTCGCCCAACCCCAGCGTCCCTGCTGCACCTTTACGATCTCGCTGCCCCGGTGGCGTGATCGTTTCCCTCGATACACTGGTCGCTGTGGACAAACAATCGTTAGCTAATCGAGGGAATGGCCCACCGGAACTTGGCCCTGGCTCCTTAAGTGCGCCGGCCGTAGTTGCGACAGATTCTGAAGCCGTGAGAGGGCGAACTCCAGTCCGAGACGACCGTGGGGCCGTGTTTGTTTTCCCAGAGGGCGGTGTGTGGTCTCCTTTGCTTTGGCCGCCGCTGCCGGGATTTTTCGCGTTGCCCCCCTGCTTCTGCTCCTCCTCCTCCTCCTGCTGCTGCTGCTGCAGGATTTTGTCGGACCCGGCAACACTCTTCTCCTCGTCTTGCGTGGGCTTTGAAGCGCTCATGGTCGGAGCAGGCGTGAGGGTATCTGCGGCGGTGGCCGCGTCTGTCACCGCATAGGAGCCAGATGATGGGCTGTGCCCTTGACGGCCATGGCGTAGAGCGGAGGGGGGGCTAGTAGTTTGTGCTGTGCTGAGCTCGCTTTTGTTCCCCATCTCGGCCACCTCAGTCCCACCATAAAAAGGATTTCCGCCAACTCCGCCGCTTTCAACGTGACCGCCTCCCCGGCGGCCAACTGCGTGCCCCCACCACCGCCTCTTGATTCTAGACCCGCTTAGAAGACGTCTCGTCAAGACGGCGCGGACGCCAGCCGATGGAAGCGGAGCTGACGACGCCAGCTGCTGTTTAAGAAACCCGCTCTTGCGCATGTTTGTTCCGTTAGCCTCGGTCAAACGCTTCCCCGCGTCCGAGAACGTCCCTGCTTCCGCCCCGAGTCGAGGAGCGCTGCGTGATAGAAGCTCGCTGGTTAGTGCGGTCGTCCTTTTTATCGAGAGATTGCGGTAAGTGTCGTCACATCTCTCGGGTCGAAAGGGCCGCGCAGAATCAGGACGATTGGGAAGAATACCACCCACGATGAAGAAGCGACCCTCCTCCCATCGGCGTGATATCTCCAGAGGAAAGGGCCCCCCACCACGTCGGACTTCCTCGATCAAAACCTGGCGAATGTTTTGCATTCATGGTGAGGCCTTGCAGAGGTGGTAGAGGTGGGAATACATCAACATCACAACATGAGCCAATGCTAACAATTGTATATACCATGGTATACGCGAAGAATATATAAAAAGGGAGGGTAAACGTATGCACGTAATTATTCGTTTGTTTCGAGCAGACAATAAAAAGAACAATTGGTTGAGACAATGCTTTGCCGCAGAGCGGCCACACACATATGGATAAATCAGGAGTCTCAGAGGCAATTGCTCGCTCTCTTACATCATGAGTGTTACTCCGGGTCGTGTTCACATTCGTATCATACGATACAAACCGAATACGGCAAGAGGCGATGCATGGAGTGACGTTCACCTAGAGGGTGTCCAACCCATCTCCGACTGATACTGTTTACCACGAGCTCGACATGTGAGGGAGCGTACAGTGTGGCAATTATCACGCGGAATCGTAAATTCAACCCGCAGACGTCAAACATTACTGGTCTAGATATACTACGAGCAGACAGCAGAAGCTTGAACATGTAGTTGCGCTTAGTGACTAGTGATGGCGCTGGAGGGGCACCACATCCGTCGGCGGCTGCGTAAGAACAGCTTGGTGAAAACGTTAACGTTGCTGATGCCTCGGAGACCCATTATAGGCCAGTAAACACGCACGGAAAATCGGGAAAACAATCACCCGGCGATGGGTCCGGATGCTGCGACCAACCCGGATAGATTCACCAATGGTTTTCTTACTTCTATACAGGACGAAGGTGTTCCGGGAGAAGATGAAGAGGAATAATAGGTGTTTGCAAGTTCAGGTGAATCCTCAAGGAATGATTATCGATAATTTATTTATTTTTTGTTTCATCATCACTTTTACTTTCCAGCCCACTCGTAGGAGGTTTTACCCTCGACGATATTCTGGACAAGCCGTGGTCACAGGTGTCGTCCCTTCTTCCCCCCGGTACGTGCCTTTAGTTTTTATCGCGCATAGGGTTCAGCATTCCCACTGCTCGTCGATTTTCATCGAATGTACAGCTAACTCACGCTCTCGCGCTTTCCGCTAATCAATTTTATGCAAGAAAAAGTCCCTACGAGCATGCACTCGGTGAGACTCGAACTCACGAAATTGATCTTGATAGGCTTGCGGACCACCTACCAAGCCACCGGGGACGCCGATGTCGGAAGCAATCGATTCATGATCCTCACTCGCCTTTTTCTGGAACGTCTGGAGATGCAGCTATTACGGGGGGCTATAGTGACTCAGAACCCACAATGGACCCAACGGCGATTCACCTCCCTATGTTTCCACGCCCTTCACGGTTCTGACTACTGTGTTCCTCGGTATTAGTAGCGCACCATGGTGCATCGCACCATTCAACGTTGTGCTACATATCTACGTGTTCAGCACTTGCAGCGCCAGGCCGAAGGTCAGGTAGCGGTTGGGAAACCCCATTTTTACTCGATTCCATGGCGGTGCATATCGCTAAGCCAAGAATCACACAAGCATGAGTCACTGCAACAAAAAATCCTGGTACACGCGTAGGTTATTGCTAACCTCGGGTAGTAACTGGCGCGAGTGCCACTGGGCCACTGAAGCCACAGGCCCTAAACAGTATCTCCCTACAGCAATAGCATGGAGAAGTGTGGTACGTTAGGTAGTAGCGAGAAAACGGTCGCTATCCTAAGCGATAGATCGTGGCCACAGACGGTGAAACAGCGAGGGGGTAAGGTCATCAAAACGTTTCTATCTAGTACATGAAAATGAACGTGAGGAGCGCTCAAAAAGCCAAATGTTGGAGGTGTCTCTAGTAGGAGGTTAGGAGTAGGGACGATGCTCCCTCCGTCTCGAAAGGGATGCGTGCCCAATGGTCGCATGACGAAAGCAAGCAAAAAGTGAGTACGCTCCCCCAGCCCGTCTGAGACGTGGTTCCTAGTAGGATGGAGCGCACGCTCCACGCGACCTCACGGCGATTTTCGCTATGTGGAAGCAACGTATGCCTGGTCGGTGAAAACCTGACGCGGTTTGTCCCGGCATGGTGGGGATGCAAGGGTCTATAGTCGAATGACTAAGGAAAAAAACATATATATATGTACGCCGCCCACTCCCCCTGCTGTAGGGTTGGTCGCATATGTGACCTTTTCCCACCCCCGTTCCCACCTGTCGAGCTTCAAGGCCTCCCGCGGTGGCCACGTCCCGGACAATGATCTTCTCCCACGCATTGCGCAGCGCCGAGGTGAGAACTTCGTGGTCGCGGCTTTTACCCGTGGCCGGGTCCTGTTGAATAATCGCGCCGGGATGTGAAAAAAAACAACATATTGCTTTCAATTGAGGGGCGTTGGCTCTGCTAGAAAGGGGGGTGGCGCTTTGTGCGTCGGATATCGCAGTTACTCCCGAGGTCTCGCACTCGGTGGAGAACACGAGGGCCTTGTCATTACGCCGAACAAGTGCTTCAAGTTGTAAAAACGAGGTTAAGGATCGGAAATAAAAGGGGAGTGATTGTAGGGCACAGAATACGCTCAAACGCTATATTCACGAGGGCAATAAAAAACAAGAAGACACAGCCTCAGCCTCACGCCACCCGCGGTTTCGTATGTGATACTACCATCCTCTAATCATACTGCCTCGTCTTGAGCAACTTCCCAGCAAGAATGAGATGCATAAAGCAGTCTTAATGGCCGCCAAAAGATTCTTTAATACCAGCCGCGAAAAGATAGGCAACGGAAGATTCCAAGAACGACGCAGTATATTCCGAAAGTGTGGCTTTTATCCCGTGGACAACAGATATGGTCAGCCTTGACAGACCGTGAGCCGTTGTGGGTGGGGATGCTCCCGGGTGCAGGGCGCCCTTAGACCTCATGTGCCTCACTACTATACGTGTTGGGAACTAACAGGCGAGACGCGACACTATATACAAAGGATGCGGCTGGACGGATACTCCTAACGCCGCAGAACCTGCATGGCAGATGATTGATTCCCCATGATCAGTCGTGGCTCCTTTGTTGCTCCCAGCTCGTCAGCGCCATCACAGCCGCTATCACTATGGAACCAGCGTCCCAACCAGTGAAATCGTCGTCAATACCCACCATGCGTATGTACACGATAAAAGTACAATGCCATAAGCCGAGGTTTGTGAGGTAAAAGACGTCCAGCATCTACCGCGACGTGTTTCGACAGCGGCGGTTGGTCGAACTTCGACTACGCTTAAGTGTGAGGCCTAAGCCCCAGGATCTCGTTAGGTAAATACACGATAATAATTATCGCTGCACTTTGGTGACAGCCGGAAATCCTTTCCGGGGGCGTCATACGCAAGTGATCAGTGCCCGTGGTGGAGAGAGTGGTAGGGTTCGGGAGAAGACTGGGCTGCTATTGGCGTCAATGGGTGAATTGGGCGGCAAGGAGGTGGACCTCGCTGACCCCGAACGCGCAACGTACCTTTACTCTGATCGTGGTGAGGAGGTTGAACGGGGGCGGTTTGCAGGCTAGCCGAAGGGTAACCGTCGCAGTGTCCGGCGGCGGTGGTGGAACCTTCGCGGAATCCCGCACCTTAGTCAAGGATGCGTACAAAGGAGGGAGGGGGGGGGGGGAGAGCCAACCCGTTTCTGTCGCCCGTTCTCGAACGCATGGGCTCTAGGATCTGGTGGGTGGCGATGTCCACACGACGCAAGTCGCCACAGTTCATCAAGTGACGGAACCGGGGCATGACTGTTGCCGATCAAAACCATTGCTGACATTGTTACGCTTGTGGCGAAACCGCCAGCTCCAAGGCCGAGCATGCCTGACATTCTGCGCACAATCTGAGATGTTTTCGTCAGCTCTGATTAGATCATGAATTTGAAAACACCGAGGACATGGGTTTATTCACGTGCCGCCGTACATTGACCAAAATAGAAGAAGTCGCAAGAAATGTCTTTCCGAAGGACTTGTCTCCCGGTTTATAGGGTGTAGCGTTCGTCAGCAGACCATTGTCAGTGTCATTTGGCGTAGCACTGCTGTCCCAATATCAGAAACAAAAGGTCTCGGTTGTTGTCTGGAATTCGAGGATGGCATGAATAGTTTAAATATCGAACCGGCTACTTGTCGCTCCGAAGGACTTGCTTCCCCGCTTAGAGCTTGTCGGCAGACCGCGCGCCTGAATCAACAAGCTTAATACTGTTGTCACATTTCCGGGTAAACGATCTCCTTTGTGGTCTGTCCCAGTTTGAGTGTCGCTTGATACGCTGTGATATCGAACCCGACCGCCGTCATGCGGGCAATAAATGGCCTATTACGTGCATGGTCCACACTAATTGACGCCAATCAAGCGTGGCCACTGCCCGCTCGGTGTGTGGAGTATGGCAATAGCGTACACCCCTGCACTGTAGACGTATTCCCCGTTGCAACATACGGTATATTACAGCGTATACCACGAAAACAGGCGAAGGCTGATTAATTCGAACTACCGCCGTGCTTACCGTCGGTGCGGGCACGCGTTGGCTTTCCCGCCGAAGCCCAATCGCCTTCCCCGCCCTGGCCAACGAACTTTTCGCTGCTACCAGCACCTCCGCTCCAATAACCCCTGTGCGAGCGCGCGAGCTGGCGGAGTCTCCGCCCTCGATCCTGAGCGCCAGCTTACCCTGTTCACGATTTTTCCCCGCCGGCGCTTGTTTTTTTGTCAACAAACTCAGACATTTTGTGGACCAAACTGAACATTCTGTCAACAACTGTTGTTCAGACATTTTTTCCACAAAATATTTACACGTTTCCTCACTAAATCTACTGTATGGTGGTCATTTTCTCAACAAATTTGGACATGTCAACACATCTACTTCAGACTCTTTGTCAACTCATCTAGACTTTTCTCGACAAGCTCGTGGATTTTTCCTCCACAAGAAGTTTACGTAATTATGTACTGGGCGCGAATAAGAGTGCAAGTGTTTCTGTGCTGAAGGCGATTATGGTAGAGACGGAGGCGCCGGTTGACGACTCTTTCGAAACTGCTCGATATTCTGGAGAGAGGGGGAATTGCCAGTGGTGTGGATTTCTGCTGTGGGAACACGGCCTTGATCCCTTGCCTTATCTTGAGTCGTAGTACACACGACGTGCGTATCGAAAAGCACGCACTTCGAAAACAAACGAATCTGCAGTACTGGGCGTGGATATTTACAATTCTAGAACTGCAGCACTAGTTCGCAAACCACGGGCAATTTTTCAGTGTTTTTAGTGTTTTAGGGGTGAAACGCGTTTTCGGACGAACTCCAACACACACCACACCAGCCTCGCCATCATCCCGCCCGGACCTGATCCCATTCGTCACCCTGCTCCCACTTAGTGGTGCAGAATATAACCAGCGCGTTGATCTCTTGCCCTATCTTGAGTCGTAGTACACACGACGTGCGTATCGAAAAGCACGCACTTCGAAAACAAACGAATCTGCAGTACTGGGCGTGGATATTTACAATTCTAGAATTGCAGCACTAGTTCGCAAACCACCGGCAATGTTTCAGTGTTTTTAGTGTTTAGGGGTGAAACGCGTTTTCGGACGAACTCCAACACACACCAAACCAGCCTCGCCATCATCCCGCCCGGACCTGATCCCATTCGTCACCCTGCTCCCACTTAGTGGTGCAGAATATAACCAGCGTAGCTTAAACTTTTTCTCGAACTACTGTATGTTGTTTATAGAGCTCTTCCTTCGGGGAGTCTCAAACAAATGAGGTGTTGCCCCTACGATCACAGCATGCCTTCCAAGTACGCACCCCGAACCCCCGCACTTGCTCGTCGAGAGAAGCCACGGCCGCCAGCGCCACCGAGTCCGACGGAGTATCTGGCCGCCCTAGCGTATTTCGTCCACCTCGATCGTCATCGTGCATCGCCTGGACCTTCTCGGCGTTCATCGCGGGCCCTCTCGAAACCGCCGTAGACTTCGGTGCCCTCATCGGTCCCTCCGATACGCTGGGGTGGTTGAGATACAGCGCTTCTTTGTCGAGGGTGTTGTCGTCCTTCTTGTGGCTAACCGCGTGCCCTTGCTCGCGCTTCAACCCCGCTGCCGTTGTCGCTTCTCCCACTTGCAGTGGTGGGGTGCGTGGGGTGGTGGCGGCGCTTGGGCGGGGGGTCGTACTGGCCTCGTGTTCGCCACCTCGTACAGCGGATACTGCTGCTGCTGCTGCTCCTGCTCCTGAGGACGACGGACCGCGCACATCCACAGATACATTGCCTGATCCCGGCGTATTCTCTTCTTGTGTAGTTGACCCTCGGATGGCTTCTTCTGCTTCTCCTTGTCCTTCGGAAGCCACGACGGCCGGAGACATTGGCTCGGTGGTGGCGTCACCAACGGGAGTGCCACTCGATGCCAGCGGTGGAGACAGACCGGTGAAAGTCACAGATTTTGAAGAAGCGGCGAGATCTGCAGGAGTAGACTGCTCGCTGGCAACACCCGCCACCGCCCTCTTCTCCCCCTCTACTGTAGCGTTAAGGTTACCCTTGCCTCGTCCATCAATCTTGGACTGAAACACGTTCACTGCCGACGACTTTCCCTGCTTGATCCCGCCAACGCCAGAGGAAAATCCCGCGTTCAGTTCGCGCTTGAGGTCATCCAGCGACCGGACCCTGGCCAGCGTTTTGACAGAAGGAAGCCTAGGGAGAGATGGGGCGTGCGCCAGCCCCTCGTGAATCATCGCCGGTAATTCGAGCCGGAGTTTGGCGAAACTGGAAGTCTGGGAAAAACGAAATTTCGCGCGGGGTGGGGACATGTACAGGGGACACGAAAAAGACGCGGTCACCCACACCTCGACAACCTATGCCCCTAGATTCAGCAGGGGACTGGGGTCGCCATCTAGCGGTCACCCATACCTCCACACCTATACCCCTGACCCAGCCGGGGCACCGGAGCCAGCATAGGTGCACACCTGGCTATATAGGTGAACTCGCAGAAGCACACACGGCTAACCAAAGAGAGAGTGGTGTTTTATCGTGACGCTCTCAGCAGTTTTCTATGCCGCATGCATGCCTACGCAACAGTATGAAACCCTCTATGCTATCCCGAGATGGCCCCAGAGGCCATATATAAGCAGCAAGCGGGATACTGGTACAGTGTCGGCGCGTTTCATGTCGATTTTTTTCATTTTGATGCTGTGCCCTGCGTAGGCATCCGAGGCGTGGTGATGCGGTTACCGAACGTCTGGCTAAATACGTTTTCGCGATGTGCAGAATCTCGGGAATAGGCCGGCGTTTGATCGCTGCAAAAACGAAATGGTACCCAGCAAAAGAGTGAGTTAAACACGCCGGATAGCAGAGGTGAGAACAGGCGCTTCTTCCCTGCTGCCTGTATACCCCCTACCATGAATGGAGCTGGGCGGTACCGATACACAGCTGATCTTCGTGTCATGAAACAGAAATCGCTTTTCACGGCAGGCAGCAGCGTTGGTTACTACGACAACCGTTGTCTACCACGACAGACTTAAATCGACACACGACGTGTGGAGTTGGGGTGAGCTTATTCTTTACCAAGGTATATATTTTCCCGTCAGCCGGAAAAAAAAAACGAAAAAACGAACTGCGAAACAAGATGAAAACTAGTCTAACGCGACGAACAACCAGGTGAATGCAGTGTCTCGTGTCTATCTTGATAAGCCATCGGCGACCCCCCTCCCCCCGCCCGCGGCCACGGGTCTCACCTTAGGCAGTAACGCTGTTGGCGCTGGCAGTGGAGTTTTCTCTGTGGCTTTCGGACCCCAAGGAATCGCACTGCCGGCCTGTGAGCCACAGTAGCCGGAAGAGGTCAAGAGAGGGGTACGGTACACGGGCAGCGCGTTTCGGGCCAAAAATAATTTTGACTGATGGGGCTTTTCTCCGACTACCGCTCTGGAGGGAAATATATAGGGACCATTTGGACATTAACGTGAAGACCAAGCGCTCCTGCTATGTAGGTTCAGAGTGGTGTGGAACTACAGCACCCCAATGTCCGCTGCAGTTTTCAATATTTTTTTCGATAGTTAGACCTCGTAGGTGCCGACCAACGCTGCTCATCGGGTTCAGCAGTACACAGCTATTAAATTATAGACGTACCTGGGCGATATATACCGTATTAATGCTAGTAAACGCCCCCCACCGCCCCCAGATCGGCTTTTCGAGCTCGATACCTCCAGCAGCAAGGATAATCTCAGCGGTGAAAAGCCTACAAGGATGGCGTTGGACAGACCACGTCAAGGGGCTGTCCGAACACGCGTCGGTTGGTATTATTAAAGCACCTTCTTTGTTACGGATTTATCGCGTGGGCTACGAAGGCGTGTCAGTCAAGGTAGCCGATCTGTGATATGTACAGAGGGGACGTTTGCATTCATCACCTGAGTCAGCTTCACGTCCACGAAATCGGCGTCAGAGATGATTTGGTTTACCCCCTGCTCCATTTCGTTCGAAGTGACTCTACGTTAGGAGCACCGGATAAGAAAGCGTGGGAAGGGTGAGGGGAAGACGCATAAGACATTACGGCCATGACTGCACGCTCCGGGGTCAAGCAGTTCGCCGTCGTTGCCCTCATACATTGATAGAAATACGCTAGAGTTTCGGGAGGTCCCGTTGGTCACGGAGTCTACGCAACCTTGCACACACAGGGTTGTCGCTAACCCTCACGCTAAATACTGAAAAACGAGGCCAATACCAATTCCAAGTGGTTTGTCCCAAATAAAATGTTTGAAGTTCTTAAGGAGTCAAGATTTGCCCCTACTCCAAAGAACGGCTAGAATCAGATCGCACTACGTATGCCGTTCAGGTTTAGGATTTTGCACTCTACGCGCCAGATCGTGTTTCGTAAATAATACCACTCTGTCCGGGAAAAAAAGGACATATTACTTATTGATGTAAATATGCATACGGTCCTTCATTTTACGCTCAAAGTGACACTCACGAGCCTACTACTGAAAGAAATGGACGCAAGACGTAAACGTGACGGTGGCGACAAGCCCCGTCTACAGTCCGAAGCGTTTGCCGCGGGTGGCTTTAGGTTCATCAATTCGTACGCTTTTAGACGAATATCCCCTCAAACGAGGCTTTCCGTTCAACCGTTTCCCCCGACTTTGATGCACCGTACCGTTCGATGGAACGCGATCGTGCAGACATGTCGCAATCCTCGCGCCCTATGTGGAGAGAGAGATGGGACTGCCGAAAACGGTACACAACGCGGCACACACGGGGAGAAAAACGCCTCTGTAACATTTAAGTGTGCCCTCCCGATACCAACAGTTAGTTACACTCACGAGCCTTATCCAAGTAGCCACACACATATAGTACGTAGCGCCTTCTAGGGGGGACCCTACGCAGTGCGTTCGGGATTGGAGATCCCTTATTATCCCGAAACGTCCTTTTTCGGAGTTGGTGCCAGTCGCCTACAACCAGCAGTGGGGAAAATTGTGGGCAGAAACTTAAGGTCCATCCCTTGCATAGGTATCGTTTTACCTTATCGCGGGTTTCTTGAAAGGGGCTACCGACTGCATAAGTACATGTGTTGCCCACCCGCCATATCCCAACAGCCACCTACCTCAATATATATGCTACTTTTGCATCCCATCGATCGCATTTGCCCTTCTCCTCCAGCTCCCTTCCTTTCACTGCTCGGATCCGGGGTCACATAGCGTGCACTCTTCCCTCCTCCCCGCTACGGTATGTGTGCATATATTCAAGCAGGCGGCTGAAACGGTGCTAGGTGTAGCGTTTCTCAGGAGTTAACGCCGCGGCACCGTGTTCGCCTACTCGTGCTTCTAATTTTTTTCTCGAGCGCCCGCCCTCCTGAGCTAAATAGCCACCTACCCTGCTGCTGGAGCCGCTGGCGTCGACGGCGACGGAAACACGAGCCTCTGCATGAGGTATTCCCCCGCGGATGGGTGCCACCGCGCCCGTTCCTTCACTCGGGCGTTGTGCTGCACCAGTCGCTGCTGCCGACGTTCTCGCCGCTGCCCGTTCATCGTTCCGAAGAAAAGCACAAACCGAGTCGATTATTGTTTGGTTTTTTTATACGCGGGCGGATTGGTTCAAACAAAGCTTGAACCTTTCAGAACTGCAGTCCCGTTTTGGGGGTAAACCAGTCTGATTCTAAGTAAATTGTCCCCTAAACGGGACTGCAGTTCTAAAGAGCTCGAGCTCACCACACTGACGAGCCTGGTAAAGATAAAGCTCGAGCCCGTCACATTTCCACACTTTCAAACGCGTTTGCCTTTTGTAATTGAAACCCATCACACCCGTTGCAACAACAGAACAAGCCGCCTACTCTATATCTCGGGGCACGTGAGCGTGTTGATAGGAAGAAAAAGTGAAAAGCGCCCCTACGAATCGATCGACGTATGCAGACGTGGCAGGCGAAAGACAGCAGTACCATGAAATGGTTACGCTTACACCATAAGAGCTGCCGATCCTAGATACCTTCCAACAGCTGTTTTGGTGATATCTGTGGTGGTCGGGGGGCATCCTGGGTACATCTCCGGGTTTTCTGTGTGGATAAGCATCTGAGTGGGGTGACCCATTAGGTAGACCATTAGACGCACGTATATATACACCGAGTTCGCCAAGTGCTTGGGGGCACTCCTCAGTCTGGACGAAACCATGTGCGTGGTGCTTGAAGGCGCTGCATCCAGATCAATTCTACCATAGGAAATGGTGTGGCTCCTTCTACGCCTTACCACCGTCGGAGGGTTGTTTGTGGAACTACCAACCGAGACCAGAGCCCCCTAAGGGATCTAGGGTTGATGTTTGGAGGGTGGGATATGGAAGTGAATGAACCAACCCGCAGGAACGATGAGAATCAAAACAAAGAGACAAAATTGAGATAAGGGTGAACGAGGAACACGCATGGGTGTCATCTCCTGCCGCAGGCAAGAAAGAGGCCTTGTTGATCCCAAACTATCCGCGAATCGAGCTACTTCGCACTGTCGCAACAGCGGCTCCTTCCGACAGGGACGACATCAGATCAAACGGCGATGTGTGAAGGAATGAATGCTAGAGCACGCAGAAGCTTCATGCTGCATGACGGAGATCTTTCAGGGCAACTGTTTTCCTGATTTGTGTGGTCTAGGTCATGTCGCCTGGTGGGACCCGTACTACATGCATGATCTATGCAGCACCCTGTTTCCTGGGTTGGACTACACATACCCTGCACAACATGCCACAAACGGAAGCTTGGGATCCAGATCCTCTAGTACGGGGGGGCTTAGTAATCAGGAATCATCACATACCCCAAAACCGACGTATTCCAGTGTTTTTACCAAGCGTATTTGGTCGTGAATACTACTGCATCCCCATTTAACAGACGGCACTACGTCTGACGTGTGAATACAACACTTGCACAGCAACATCCGTTTTGCGCCCCTTAATTCACTCATCCGTGGTGGTAAAAAACAAAAATTGGCACCTCAATGGCCGCGATGATGCCCTCCACGGCAGTCTCCGCGACTTCTGCCGGCGTGGGATCTTCCCGCCGTCGCACCGCCTCCTTTTCCCGCTGCTGCTCCACCTTCCATCTAGTTTCGACGATGAAAGTGGTTTGTTTTTCAATTAGGGGACGATTTTTAGCGCGATGCGTTTCGAACGTGAACACGATATCGAATTGCAAGAGGAATAGTTTGGAGGGCTGGTTCGAAAGAGAAGGGGTTACAGAACCATTGTGTGCGGGAAGATGTTAGAGGACGATTTAGAACGTTAGCAACACGCTACGTAGCGCGTTAGGGGGGGGGGGTGTTCATTATCGTGCATGAATGTAGTCGAATGATCGTAGATCCTCGCATCCCTGCAATGCCGGGACGGGAGGGGGGGTGTTGGCGGAGGGGTGGGAAGCGGGGGGAGGGTGATGGAGACCACCTGCACGAGGCTCTGGTAGGTCTCCGCCAGCATATCAGGTCATGCCTCTTATTCCGCGGACAAGTCACTGATTGTAAGCGAAACAACCGCTTCAAATACTCGTTGTTACTCCGATTTGTATGGGGGTTTCGGAAAGTGTCGAGGTAGGTTTTGTCACCGTTCTGAACGGAAAGGTATCGTTGGAGGGTGGGGGGCGGGGGGACCCCTGCATGGTGCGGGCGGTAGCCCTCTGCATACGTCATAGGGGTGCTTCCAATCGTCCCCTAGAAGATCGAACAACCACGTAACAGGGAGCGTATGCCACACGAGGGTGTAGTCGTATGACCATGGACCCTCGCATCCCCATACGATGTCGGGACGGAACACGTCAGGTTTTCACCGACCAGGCAGACACTACTTGCACCAAGCGCGAAGCACCGTGAAGTCCTGGGCGAGTCAAATGAAGGGTGAGCTGTATCCTACTATTTGCCCATTGCGAAGCGAGCTTGCAGTAGGTGAAAACTTTGAATTAATTGGTTCGTGGGGGGGGCGTACTCATTTGTTGCTTGCCTTAGCCATTTGACTATTGACCCGCATCCCTTTCGAGACGGAGCACCGTTCCTACTCCTTATAGAGACACCTCCAACATTTTTGCGTTCTTTACGTTGTTTCCACATACGAATAACATTAAACCATTTCGCGAATCTTATCCCCTACCTGTTTCGCCGCCTGTGGCCAAAATCTATACCCTAGGATAGCGATCATTTTCTTGCTGCTATCTAGTGTATCAAACTCCTCCATGTCAAATTCGTTTATATCCCTCATCTCTTCTAACTCATCCCGTTCCTCCTAGTACTATTCACATTCGCCTACTATGTGAGTTCTACTCTCTGTTGATTTGCCACATGGGCACATCTGTGCATCTACTTCCTCCTCCCGGCTACTGGTATACCTCTCTCTTCTTTCTGGCAGGTCCAAGTCACCTACACTAAATGGCAGTTTCAGCATTCTCGCCCAGTCCAATGGACCGTGTAAATACGTTCTCACTCCTATAATTTCGCTTCATCCCCCGTATATCTCTTAGTGTTTCTCCGAGTGCACCTTGTTTCTTAGCGCTAGCCTTTCCCGTCTTTCTATCCTTTCTTCTACTTCTGTCTTGTGTACCTCCCAAACTTCCCGGCGGACATCACCTCTTGTTGGTTTCCCTTTATATCCTTCCAGACTTTCTCAACTACGATATCCCACCTTACTCCAGCACGCCCTTTAGTTACTTTCTCCCATACAGCTTTATCAACTATGGCTGGCAACCCCATTTTTTGGCATGTTCCTTACTTTATATTGTCATTTCAAGTTTATCATGTCTCTATGTGTCTTGAGTGGGTACATTCCCAGTTCTGTTCTTAATACTGTACTTCGCGTCGTACGTGAGAATCTTAGCATTTTTCCAGCTTCTGTCGTCTGTACTGTTTTCAACTATTTTACGAGCTTCACGAGCCCCTACCATTTTTTTTCTGCATATTCTAGCGGTGGTACTATCACATTCATCAAGACACATCCTTTAACCGTAGTGTCAAGGTGCGAGTCTGCTAGGACCGCACCCATCTTGCCTGCCTGTGTTTTACCCATTCCTACAACGTTTGCTACGCGTGTATCCCAAGAGCAGTATTTGGATGTCTCTACGCCAAGGTACGATTACCTGTCTACGATCGGTAATTCATCTTCTCCCCAAATCCGACTGAAACTTAGCGGGTTCACCATATCTCCGTGCAACTGCAGTACTCGTACTCGCCCTTCTTTACGTTCGCCGTCATTTCCTATTAATAGTGTATTCTAATAATAGCGCCTTCTCTATTTGGTTCTGCGAATCCTTCGGGTGTTTCTGATATCTCCACGAAGTCATCCGCAAACATCAATCCCTACGCCGTATCTTCCCCTACCGTGACTCCCTGCGTTGCTGCTTCGACTGCTATTATTAGGTCGTTAGTGTATGCCTTGAATAGAATACCGGTAGGTGATAACGTGCGTCCCTGGGCAACTCCTTGTAAAATATCAACGTGCTTCGATATTTCCCCGTCGTGCATTACAGCACGTCTCGCACACTCCGTCATCTTTTTCGTCATTCCCCACATCTTTCTCTGATCCCTATTTCCCACAATATTTTTCTCCATGCGTCGTAGGCTTTCTGTACATCTACTGTAGAAGTAAACAGTGCGTTGTTAAACCCGCGTCTTTCCTACCCTGGACTATCTTGCCGAATGTGTACACATGGTCTATGCCGTCACGGTTTGTCTAAGCCCTGCTTGCCTTCCGCTTATTTTGTCTTCCTTCTCCATCATTGTTCCTATTCTATCGTTCAAAATCTTGGTAAATGTTTTGCCTGCTGTGCTTGATAGCGTTGCCCCTGGGTCAGCCTTATCTCTTTTCTGAAATATGTTTACTACTGCTCCTTCTCTCCACCTTCTAGGTGCGTACTCGTTTTTCCATGCCCAGTTACGCAACGCAACCATCATGGTAACCATTACTTCTCCCCCGTACTTCATAAATTCCTTCACTGGTTGGTCTGCCCCTGGTCCCTTCTACTTTTACGCTTAGCTACACACTCCTTCACTTCCTCTCCTTTGGAACTCTCTCTGTGACCCTTCTGAGCCACTGTCTTCCCTTTCTGATGCATCTACGTTCGCGTCTGCCCCGTGCGTTGATCTCCTTTCTCGAATTCTGCGTCGAACGCTTCGTTGGCTGAGGGCGTTCAAACCAAACGATGTCCGGGGCAGCTCCTTAGTTGAGGAGTACCCCCGCCAGCCCGAAAAAAAAAACGTGCCAAAAGCGTGCTCCCCTATATTAATCTCTTGATATTTACAATTAGCTATGCACCAAGACGGGTTGATCAATCCCGACGGTCCCCGACATGATACAGATTGAAGAACGCCCCGCATTGCGCGAGTGAGTCCGTGTCCGCGTCCGGCCGCGCGTGGCTTCTCTCTGCTCTACTAAACAAAGGTCAGTAAAAAACTATCTGTTCCTGAGATGTTCCAACGCGCTGGATTCGGTCAAGGGTGGTAAGCGCTGCCGTAGCCGCCTGTCACTATAGAGCAGTAAACTATTTTTTTGTGTTTAAGCCGTAGCGGCGGTTGCTCCCTCCCATGTGTATCCCAGCAGTGGATCAACTCTGAACGTTGGTTGAGGCCAGAGAAAAAGTGTCATACGGAACGTGGTGTTCCCTCTCCCCCCCTCCCGCCCGTCGCCCAGCTATCAAACAAGAGCGTAATCCAAGAAAACGAAGCCTCTAAAACCTCGGATAGACAATCGATTCCCCCTTCATCATCCAGATATTTCGGGGCAGACGCATTCCTGATCTGCATGATCTGCCTTGCGTGTCGAGGTGGGAGCCGTATCAATCTGCATAATCTGGGAACAAGTTTCCTGAGTTACTTGCGTTTTGTTACAGATCTTGCGCAGCATCCGATAACGGCAGGTTAGCATCTACTGTACATCGCTATAGATAGTCTATATTGTCTATATGTCCGAGGAGTGGAAACCTTTTTTTTTTTTTTGGGGGGGGGGGGGGGGTACTCATTTGTTGCTTGCTTTAGTCATTTGACCATTGACCACGCATCCCTTTCGGGGGGGGGGGGGGGCACAGACATCAGAAACCACAAGAGACCCCCCTACATGTATACACACCGTGTTTGGGTATGATCACTGAAGTATGTGTGTTCCCCCCCCCCGTAACGACGCGCGTGCATGCTGCTGTTGCGGGATCCCCCACCTGTGACTGACGCGTTTCTTTTTCATGGCCTCCGTCTCGCGCAGGCGACAGACCCCCCTTCCGACTTCCAGCGGAGCGCGTGGGGTCAAGAGGCCCAGCTGGTTCGCCTTCACCTCCCATGCGCGAACCTGCGGCGGCAGGACATGGAGAACGTTTCACACCTCAGGCAGACAGATCATCTACAGAGATCATCGGCGATTTTCACCCGATGATTTAGATCGTTCGAGGTAGATAAATAGATCCCCGATCTGTATGATCTAGCTTACGCTGCCGGGCGCGAGCCCTATAGTCTGCACGACCTACGCAGCACAAGATTCCTAGGCTGGACACATACGAAGTACAGCGCTATGCCGACCGCGCACAGGCTTTCACAACGGTGGGTGAGGAGCTACTGTAGATCGTGATACATCCGAGGTGCGGAATGTTTGGAGAAAAATGAGATCGAGGGGGAAAAACCAGTCGGACTTCAAAACCTGCGCTTAGGTGTGGACGGGTAAGAGTCTACTACGGAGGATGGCGTGAAAGCCAAACAATAGGGGTGTGTAATCGTAGGGGGATGCCTGCTCTTGGAGCCCATCGTGGATCCTGGTTCATTTGAACGCCTCCCGTGATACCACGTTTGTGTTTCGCACGCCCGCATGTGTAGTCACACGATACAACCAACTACCAGCGGGACGACGAACTTCAGAAAGTGAGAGTTTGGCATCCGGTCGATAACGACAAGTAGCGGTGCACGATAGGTTCTGGGGGGGAAAACCTTCTCTAGAGGGAACAGGCGCTCGCCGGACGAATCGGCTTATAAATTCATCGAGACAGTGGAGAGCTAGATGTGAGGGAGATTACTTTTCATATGTACAAATGAAAACGCAAGATGCTTGCAGCGCAGTGCGCAAAGTGATATGCTTAATGAAGTCTAGCTTGTAGTCGACGGTGACAGCGTCGGGGTCCACTCGAATGCGATACCATAAGAACGGAAACTCTTACACATGGCTGCGTAGCAGAGGTACGTATGGGTATGGGTTCACCCCTCCCTGCCCCCCCCCCCCCCCCCCCCTTATTCTTTCTCACCGGATACGTCCACGCCGACTCCCCCGTTTCCTGGTGAACGAAGTACGCGCTCCCATCCATGGCGAAACCCGGCTGAGAAACGGAAGACGGAATTTTACGGTGTTGCGGCGTATTGCGAGGCGCGTTGCGGTGGTTTTGTATCGAGCACGAAAAATAGGGAGTCAGCAAGAAGACGGAAGCTGGGCGTAAACTCAGTTCAGCGCAAAACCTCGAGCGGACCGCTGCCCCCACGACGGAAAGGTACGCGTGAAAGATCCTCGGCGCACTTGTTGATTAACACCGTGTTATGCTTGAACGCCTAAAACCAGAGGAGAGAGCTTACGTGATACAGCAGTCTCTACAAGATGTAGACATCTTTCTCCTTGGATCAAAAGTACTTGAAACTGCTGTTGTATAAGATGTGCTCCGGGCGACTCAACATATTTCAGGCGTGCCCAGTGAGGGCAGGCGAGGTCGAAGCGCTTTTTTGAAATGGGTAGTTGCACGAGGCTCCTCCGATCAGTGTGCAGCACAGCAGTAGTGTCTTCCACTTTGGGGAGAAACATCGGCCACAAACCTACGCAGCAACCATGTGTACCTTCCACGCCCCTAGGCCTTCCTTGCTTCCGGCGGAGGCTTGCTTCAGCCCCAATATTGACCTTCTCCTGTTTTCCCTCTGCCCTTCCCCTCCACCCAGATTTTCCATCAGAAATTTCTCTGATTTCACGCTGGGTACCGCAGTTGCCGCCGATCTCTCGCTCTGCACCCGTCCCCCGGCCTGCACAGGGGTCCGCGGCGCGATTAGCGTCGGAGACGCGTGCGGGTGGAGCAAAGCTGACTGGATGCTTAGAGTATACCTGGTACTGCTTACAGTATGGACCCGCCAACCAGAACAATCTTAACGTTAGCAAGGCTTAGAATCTCAGTGCGGCACCCTCCTCGGAGGCCAACCTTGGTCACACAGTGGTCTATTTTCGAGTAGAGCTCGCCGCTGCACCACAATTCATTGAAATCGAAATGCCTCAGCGTCCTCCACTACGTGAGTCCTGCGATTAAACATTTTCCTACTGTATATAGGATTCCACTGTAGTCCTACTGTGTAGACCCGTAAGCAGCATATATTCATGTCGAGGCTGGTGGTCACCGTCCACGATAAGCTTTGGTCGGATATCTGTGCTACAGTAGAGGTCAGGAGGATAGAGTCACTACGTATAGCGCTGGAAGTATAATACAGGCAGAACTCCCGGAGTACGTACGTTGCTGTTGGGCTTCGGAAATCGACGGAGTAGGGGACGCTTTAAGCATGCATCGTGCTTGAGAGACAAGGCGAGAGCTGCATACTTCCTTTTGAACTAGACGACCGGACACGCGACCCTTTGAGGGCAGTACAAGATGCGTGCTATGGTATCGGTATACCGCTTCTAGTCCGAAATATTTCTGGCTGACGGGGCTCCTGAACTGAGTAGCTACCCGATATCACTGGATCTTCACTAACCCCGTTTAGCTCATTAATCGTTTTAGGACTGCAGTCCAGTGTAGGGGACAAACTACTTGGAATTAGAGTGGTTTGTCCCCACAACGGGACTGCAGTTATAAAATGGTTGACCCCTTTGAGACCTCGAGATAGCAACCAAAACGAGCACAACCTTGCCCTTATCAAATTTTGAAACGTCTAGGAGCAGCGTGTGAGCGCCCAGCGGTACGGGTGGGATCATGTTGCGCCCTTGCCCTCGTACGGCTCCATGGTGTTTAATTCGGACACCAATTAACATCATATCCTAGTCACGCAGTCGTCGGTGCTGTATCCGCCACTTTTTGTTGTCAATTTTCCCCTCTGACGTTCCAAAAGTATTGTACTATCAAAACACTAGTATCCGTTGTATACCCAGGCCGTGGGATCGATGCGTGCCACATATACACGACATCGGTGTACCGTTTTTGGGAAAAATAATCTATGACTGTGGCGCGGCTCGCCAACTGAAGATTCACCCACCGACTATCACCAACTATCGTTACTTTTTGCCGTGCCTTCGTGATTCGTCGGGACAACGAACCCTTGGGATTGATTTGCATGTCGGGTTGCCCATTTCGTTTTTTCTCTCAAAGCCAGCCTTTGGATGAGGTACTCGTAGCGAGGTAGTTCTCCAAAAGGAGGACCCTCTGATGAAAAAATAGGAGCTCGTGCCCCTATCGCAATATGCATCGATTGTTCGTCTAGACTTCTTCCGTCTCGTCAGTTTTTTTGGGTGAGGTATGGTAAAAGAGCCCCCTCAAGCACGGAGTCTCAGAAAAAGTAGATTATACCCTTACGCGGCAAGCACGCGTCAGAAACCCACCTCCGCGGGTCCGGTGGACGCCAAGACGCGGTCGGATTCTTCGCCACTTTCTTCGCTGGAAGGGAGCGAGAGCTCATCTTCTTCGTCGTCCTCCCCTTCCTCAGGGCCTACAAGGGAACGGATGATTCGGGAGGTTCCCTGCAGACCGAAAGAATAATCGCTAAAGCAATCAGCGGAAACGCGGTTTCGGGACAATAAAAGTGGTTCCAGTGTTCGATTCCTGATTTCCTACGACGACGTTTGTGCTGACCCGTAGTTCCTTCGGGTGGAACCAAGATGTACAGCAAGAACAGGGTAAACAGGCGCGGGAAAAATGTAGCGAGCGTTGTGGCAGCGCGGGAAAATACTTATCAAAAGGGGGGGGGACGGAAGGGCGAACGAAGGAAGGTGTTTTTCTGCTGCTAGGCGCGGAGATCACCGAAACCGTGGAGGAAGGGGATCTCAAATCGATTGTATTGCCGGAGCCCGAAACAGACTCCGACCGTCGTGGTGTTATCAACGTCAACGTCAGATGGTAGGGGGTCTGGCTGTTGACAACGATACACATAGCCTCCGGTTCTTCGTCATCATCATGATCATCACCACCATCATCATCATCATCATCATCTCGCGCCCACCTTGCTCTTGATGGCTTCGATCTCCAAGTCGTCCAGCTCCATCATCCTGTCATAGTCCTCTGCTGCGCGCTCCAGCAAGGAGTCGCTGACTAACCATTCCCCTGGCAACGTCTACCAGCCCGTTGTTGTCGCCCGGGGCGGGGGGGGGGGCGATCCACAGAATGGTGTGAGATTCGACGAAATGAAAAAGAAAATCGAGTTTGTCTCATCGGTTGCTCGTTACTTGGCAAACGCAATTAGCCACGTGGTAGGCGTGGTGGGCGCTTGATAAGGGCCGAGGAGGGTGGACTGCGTTAAGAGTGTGACGTTTTGACGAGATTCTAATACCGAAATGGACCTGTCGGTTGCCCAAGACCAAGCGGAAACTAGCTACGTACGTGGCGGGTGTGGTGAGTGCTTGAAAAGGGACGGGGGGGGCGCTTTTTCTGTCGTTCGCGTGGAACCTCGGGATGGATGTTGGGGGCAGGAGTTGATGCAAAACAGACCGCAGCTCGACGAGTGCATGGGGCCATGTTTGTTTCACCTTGGGTTACACGAAGGAAGGCAGGTGCTGCATGTGGCCGGCAGTGTAAACAAACAGTCGGTCGCTGCCCATGGGTACAGCTTCAAAGGGTCCGGCTCTTTCGAGGTCATTGTCAGCTCACTGTCAGCCTCCGGCACCCTGTCTCTCCGACCCGCCCCCCCCCCCCCCCCCGCAAAACGTTCGTTCGTTCCCCCCCCCCCAAAAAAAAACCGTTGTCAAGATAATCCACCAGAAGAGGCCCGAACCACACGAGAGCATACCACAATCACGCACTTGAGTAATCACCTTCGAAACTTCGCGGAGCTTCTCAGCGGACCACTCGCTGACAATCCCTTTCGACGCTTGATCCCGACAACTCCCATCATCGCTGTCGCCACTACCCCCCCCTTCACTGCGGCCGCCGATACTTTTGATGTTTAAGATTCCCCCTAAGCCCTTGCTCTCGCCTCTCTCACTAATGCGTTCGGGAGCTGGAGTCGCTGGAGCCCCCGAACCGTGCGTCGATACCACTGACACCGCCGACTCCCCTTCGGTAGCGTCCGTCACAACGTTCAGACCGAACCCGTCTGACTGCTGTAGGGCGTCACCGTCCTTCGTCCCGTCATATTGACCTTCCGCGTCGGCTGCCCGCGATTGGGGTACCTCGGCGCTGTCCTCCCCTCCCTGCGGTGGATCCCATGAAGTTTCCTGCCCATTTTTTGTGACGGGCGAGCGCAGGGATGGGGGAGTGGGGGTGAGGACGACGCTGACTGTTATATATATATATACAATCGGAATGGTGTAGGCACAAGAAAACAATACACTGTATCGGTGGGATGGACGTGTGACGCGGTAGGAGGGGGGGGGGGGGGGTGTAACACCTAAATTGTTATGAAGCTGGCCCACTGGAGCAGCAGCTCCTGCGCACCTCAAGCAACACCAACACCAACTACTGCAATCGATTTTGATAGAAAGACTTTTACGTTTATAAATCTAAATCCGACACACCATCTAACAGGCCATATTACTGCGGGGGACCAGTGTAAATAGTACCTACGGTACACACTAAAACCTATATATACCTATTTTTACTAACAATATTTGGTCCTATTTACTATGGTCCCCCGTAATAGATTCATTCATGAACGTCTTGAGATAGAGTGAGACTACTTACTCCATATTTATTCCAAGACGGTAATGAGTGCCTACCCCCGAGGTAAACGATGGAGCTGAAAGGGACAAAATCAATGCTTGTGTTGTCTTTTCTTCATAGGATACGACCTCACATTCCTTCGAAGCCCCAGCCCCCTT
Source organism: Macrocystis pyrifera (assembly GCA_031763025.1). Taxonomy (NCBI): domain Eukaryota; class Phaeophyceae; order Laminariales; family Laminariaceae; genus Macrocystis; species Macrocystis pyrifera. The sequence goes on from JASSKH010000014.1 coordinate 4,805,077, forward strand.
CTGGCACACGCCATCATATGCACAAAAGCCTACGTACGATACAACGCCAGATTTTTTATTAATCCATACTGATTCAAGACACTAGTTGGTGTCGACCTGCAAGGCAAACAATGTTTTTCAGCGAAACATGTTGCGAAGTACGAAATCGTGGGAAACACTGCTCTATCGGGTAGCTCCTCGGCCGAGCACCGTGAAATAACTTTTTGAGCTCTCGTAGCAGGAGTGTGATAATATATATATTTTGGTGGTCGTTTTCTCGACAACGGTGAGGGCGCTAAAGACGAACCTTAGATTTTCGGAAGGCTCTCGACCAGACCTTTCCGAAAACATCATGGTTGTTGTTCGGTATTGGCAACCTTAACACTGCCGTTTCTGGAAAAACTGAACGCCTGAAGACGGTCGCTCCCCTGTCTTTGCGAACTCAACGCTCGTTACTGTGACTATCTTGTTATCGTGTCGCCCGCCGTATGCCGGACATTATGCATGGCCGGAAGACGGGGAGTAATACATGTGCGCGAGAGGTTCTCACCACCGGACGACCCCAAAGGTGAGAAAAATATTGTTAAGAATATTGGAAAAAGCGTTTTGGGTTATCTTCAGGAGTCGTGGCCGAGATACAGTTCAGCTTGGGGGGTTCGCTTCTAATTTTTTCAGCGGGTTTCAATCGGGAAGTCTGTTTCTACCTCTTGTCATCTGTAGAACTGCGGGAAAAGGCGACGGGATGTTTTCATCGTTAAGAGCGCAAGCAGAGCGCCTATGTATGTGCGCGTTTTTAGACTGCCCGAGTCCGTGTCCGGTAAATAAACAATCGGGGTTCGTTCGTTTGACGCGTCGCTTGTTCGTCGGGACGATTGAAAGCCCCAAGCCCCTGAACTGCGCTGGGCCAGGTAGGGGTAGCCAGCCTTTTGTGGCAACGCTTTGCTCCCGATATTGTACGTAGCCACCCCGTACCGAGACTAAAAACATTGGGCCCCTCTGAAACGAGAAAAAAGGGGCGTATTGGGCAGGATTGGCTACCCCTTGCGGGCGCTGGTGACACCTAGTTCTAATATAAATAGACGGGATGTTCACGGATTGGGTCAAACCTCGCGGGTCCGGTCAGGTCGGGTCATCTAATCCGACCCCGACCCGACGTGTGAGATTTTCAAGTCTTCCTGGCCCGACCCGATCGGGTTAGACTCGACACGACCCGACCCGACCCGTGCGATTTTGAAGATTTCCTGATCCGACTAGCGGGTCGGGTCGTGGTCCGTGAGCAGCCATGGAAAATGTTGGGGAGAGTCAGCTACTCTTGCGCGCACTGATGATAACACCTTGCCCTCACAGTATTGTCACCACGAGGACAGCACGCCCTCCCGTACAACGGCGGGTTTCTTTAAAACCAAAACCAGACAGCACTATACACAGCCGTATGTGTATACAACGACAGGTTTCCATACAGCCAGGATGCGACGGCAGCATAGAAAGCTAGGCCGTAACAACTTCGACAGTGAAACTGGTGGGTGAATGAGTCGCCAGTACCCGCATTATACAAGCGCAAATAGAGTTTTTTAAAGTGCGCGGTATGCCACACACTGCACATACAGGAACACGCAAACACAAGACGCCCAGACGTATCAGCGTGCGGGCGCAAAAAGAGTAGTCAACCCTGCCCAGAACATTAACACATCGGACAGGTCGCGGATCCCCACTGAATTATCTGAATCTTCCAGGGCGGGTACATTCCTGATCTGCATGATCTGCATGATCTAGCTCACGTCGCCGGGCTGGAACCGCATAACCTGCATGATCTATATAGAAACGTGGTTTCCTGGGCTAGACCTGTGCAACACGCATCCTGCACAGATGATCTAGATCATGATCTATCAGTCCGACGTGTGAACACTCGCAAAGTTCTTGTTTCAGAGACCCTCGTTTTTTTAGCGGTGTCGGTACGGATTGGCCACACGAAAGTCGGGGGAGCGTGTTATTACACAGGGGCTGGCCGCTGGCTGCTAGCTACTCCTAGCCCAGTGCACTTCGGGAGCTTGAGTTTTCAAGCGCCTCGACGGTACATAATTTATCGCGGTAACCGACCTGAGTGTGGGCGTTGAAGTAGTAAGGGCCTTGCTCGGTGTCCACCCGTTGCCACGGAGAACCGGCAGAAGGGTCCAGCTGGATCGATTCGCCATCAGCGGTCTGAGCAAGCTTGTGGCGAGGGAGCAGGAGTGGCCGGCGGGGGTGACGCAGCCCATCCCAGCAACGGCGGCAGGCATGGAGAGAGTGACAGCAGGGGAAGCAATGAGAGGCGTGCGAGCTCGCATACTAGGTGGGTGAGCTTAATATATTAGTGACTTGAGCTACGTAGTGTGATGTAGTTAATTGTATGGTTATAGAAGACGATGGGTATATTGTCCGAGTCGACCAGATGTACCAAGGAATGGACAGAAATACGGAGTTTTCTCAAAAAGGGAGGGGAAACTATGAAAAACGTTGTGAAAGGAGGCTTTTTTCAATAAAACTCGAAACCACCATGATACCAGGTATACATTTCTGTTAAAATTATTTTGCTCTTACGAGCAGCTCGTGAGCTGTCCGAAGTGTGAAAATGATAACTTCGGGGCAGGGGAGGCCGATCAATCACCTCCTCGTCTTGCTCCTGCTGCTGCTCCTCCTCCTCCTGCTGCTGTACGTAGTCTCCGGCCGCCGTGTCGTAGCGCCAAACCGTCCCGTCGTCCGCTGTGAACACGTAGCTTTCCTCGCCTACAAGCAGTGTTCGCACAGCCCAACAACCATGACCTCGGTGTGGACAGGCAAGCATCATCCGAAATGCATGACACCCACTCACTCACCCCCCATGCTCTGCTTGCTTGCTTGTTGGTTTGTTTGTTCGTTCGTTCGTTTGTTCGTGTGTTTGATTGTTTGTTTGCTTGTTTGTTTGTTCGATTGTTGGTTTGTCTGTTCGTTTGTTTGATTGTTTGTTTGTTTGTTTGTGTTTGTTCGTTTGTTTTCTATCCTCCGGCCGATGGGTAAATCAACTATGGTTGTTGTTTTTTTTCGGAAATGAGGTAAACACGTAGCACGGTTTGTTGGGGTTACAGAAGGAAGAGTCATTCGTAATGATATCGGGGTTGACGTCAAGTCGTACGAGCCCTAGGAAGTATTTTACGGCACGTCGCGAGTTTTGCTGCATAACGACAGAGGCATACACTATTTAGGAGACCGCGGTTTGACCCCTTGACTGACAAACGAAACACAAGAGTCAGTATGCTAAGGCCAAAAGAGGTTTTGACGCTGACCTCTTGGCTGACCGCCCCTACAATAAAATCAGTATGATGTTGCCCAAAGAAACCTTGACGCTGACCCCTTGACTGTCCGCCCATACACTAAAACCAGCATGTTGACGCCAAAAGAGGAATTGACGCTGACTATTTGACTGACCGCTCCTGCACTAAAACCGTTAAGACAATGCCAAAGGAGACGGTGATGCAGATCCCTTGACTGACCGACCATACACTAAATCAAACCTGTAAAATGAGGTCAAAATATGCCATGACGCCGACCCCTTGACTGACCGCCTCTACATCAAAACCAGTGTAGCAAGGCCAAACAAAGCCTTGACGCCGACCCCTCGTTTGACCGCCCATACTGAAACAGTATAGTAAGGTCAAGAAAGTCTTGATGCTGACCCATTGACTGACCGCCCCTACACTAAAACCAATAAAATTAGGTCAATGAGGCATTGACGCAAACCCTTCCCTGACTGCCCCTACACGAAAAAATGGTATTATAGGGTCAAAACAGGCATTGACGCGGACCCCTTGACTGACCGACCCTACACCAAAACCAATATAGCAGGCCAAAAGACGCCTTAACGCCGACCCCTCGTTTGACTGCCCATACTGAAACAGTATAGTAAGGTCAAGAAAGGCCTTGCCGCTGATCTATTGACTGACCGCCCCAACTCTAAAGCCATTATAATAAGTTCAAAAAAGGCCTTGACGCCGACCCCTTGCCTGACCGCCCTTACATTAAAGCCGATAGAATAGGGCCAAAAGAGGATTTGACGCTGGCGCCCTGACTTACCGCCCCTACCTTATAATCAACGTACCAAGGTCAAAAGAACCTTGACGCTGACCCCTTGGCTGACTGCATGATAAGGTCGAAAAGTACCTTGAAGCGCCCAAAGAGATATGTTTCCTTTGTTGGCATCTGTGAAGGTAGACAACGCGGAGCTCACCGCAGGCGGAAAACTGCCCTCAGATCTATATCGCAAACGCCCGAAAGTGTTTGTTTCGGGTGCCTCTACAACATAGACACAGGGGTCCGACCTCGAACCCGGACCACACACCCCTCTCCATGTTCGGAAAAACAATCAAAGAAACAGCAGGGTGGGATTCGACCACGTACGAATGTAAAAGGTCCATCTTTCATCTGTTTTACGTACTCGGTTGTAGAATAACTCCCTGTCTAGACTTGCATAGGAAATAGGAGCGTAGTATCGAGATTTTTCGTTCGGGTACACACCCTCTGTGGTCGTGGGCTGAGGGTGGTCATCCGGCTTGTAACATCACTCCTATATGTGAGTATATCCTTGTTCAAGCCTGAACCGGTACAACCCCGCGAATTTTCACTCCTTCTGTATGATTATACCCCGACGCGTTTGCTTCTTACCGTAGTACTCTGTCAGCGCTGATTGGTCAGAAGCAATCGCCTCATATGAACTGGCAGTGCTTTGCGCCAGAGCATTCTGGTATCCGTACTCAACGAGAGCTTGGCTATTGGTCTCGTCCACTGCCGCCTGGTCGTCCCATCGTGCCTCCCCCTGGTGGTTAAGGAAAACCAAAACAGTTTAGGATCTATTCTTACAATATCATCAACTAAAAGGGTCATGAATCGTGACAGAAAAAGTGGCATTTTCGCGAATCGTGATCCCTTGTGGTAACGAATCTTGATCTTGTTTTTTTTTTTCAAACAAGAAAAGTTGATGTCACACGATTTGCGACGAGTTTAAGACCGTAGTTTTGTTCCTGAAAAAATGACATACACGTCGATTTTAACAAATATCAACGAATCGTGATTTTTCCGTCACGATAATGGTGATATTCATTTTGCGTTAGGAAAGATCCCCCTTCTCAGATAGATCTCCTGAAAGTGACCACCGGGCAGCTGACCCACAAGCTTAGCTTAAGATGTTTCGCCGTGGTGGCATATTTATTTCTCTGTCAAAGAAGAACACCGAGCTACAAAAAAACAAAACATAAATGAAAAGCCTGGATTAGGTACGCGGTCACATCATTCTTCCTCTGCCATTCCAAACACAGCCTAGGCCCTAGATATGTAAGGCCTACTTCGTGTAGTCGATGGGGCGTACCCGTATTGCCCGTGAGTACGTACCGTATTCCGTGTGTTGATAGCCGTACGTAGCGCATTGAACAAGGGGAGGGGAGGTGGGTGTACTCATTACCATGCATGGTCGCAGTCGCATGACCATATACCCTCGCATCCCTACAATGCCGGGACAGAGCACGTCGGGTTTTCACCGACCAGGCAGACATTTCTTGCACCAAGCGCGAAGCGCCGCGAGGTGAACAAGGGCAGGGGGGGGGAGGCATGCCGGTGTTTACAACATTGGTCAAGCAACCAACCATCACAACTATTGGCAGGGCGTACCACGTGAGCTGCGTACCACTATGTCCCGAAATATTATGAACAATTTGTATATTAATATCTGACCGAAACGGTCCCTACATTCAGGGACAGGATGGTGACAGAGCGGTATGGACGGTGCAATCATGAATTCCGGCGCTTGCAAAAGAATGCCTGACACTTTTTGCTAATCACATCACTTCTATCGTCCGAAACCAACCGTGCTGGTATCGTGGGGTCTGTCCTGCCCCTACAGCGGCAAGCTTTCAGTACACCTGACTTTCATTGGACTTACCGTGGAGTTTTCATGGATGCGCTGGTTGTACCGATCCCGGTTTCACGCGGTTCTTGGTTTCGGAATAGGATTTCGATGTTTTTCGCGGTTACAGGTTTTGGAACGACAGCGATTCATCATCCCCTCTACCCGAACGCCTCATGACGAATTTTGGGATTGCGGTTCTTGCGTGCGGTTCTCCTACTTGGCCATTTGCGGTCATAACCGTGAGGCTTCTCGCTACAAGTTGCTGTTACGGCGCATCTCTGGTCTCTTTCATAGACTGCGCGGGTCGATGGAGACGGCGCAGTACTGTCCCCTAATTTATTGTTTTTTTGTTGCTATGGCAAGCTTGCATCCACGCTCGAGCTGATTAGCGGCGAGGTCGAGATGCTACGAGACCGCGCCTATCAAGACATCGGGCATACCGTGTATTTTATATGCATGTACTCTAGAAATCTCACCGTGACAGAATTGTAGTAGTAGCCACCGTTCGTGGGGTCTTGTACCCACTGCCACTCCTCGAGCGCGGTTTCGGTTTCTGTGCCGACGGAATCCTGTGCCCAGACAGCATTCTGACCGTAAAAAAAAAAAAAACGGGAACGACATCAACGCGCTTCCGAGTTTGAAATTATGAGTATCGAAAAAACAGCAAACGTACAAAATTATATCGTGAACACTCTCGTATTACTCAAATAGGGACTCCCGGTGGTACGACTAGAATGAGTTGAGAAGTTTGGATCAGCTTTGTGGGCATTTTCTCGTTGAAGGATCTGATCCCCTCCTTTTCGGTTGGTATATCAGCAGCATCGAAAACAGCCGACGGGTACTTTCACAGCAGCCGGAGAAAGAATCACAGCCGAATTTTGTTTCCACATGAAGAAAAAAATAACGTACGGAACAATCGATATACTGCTGTATCATACCCCTCGATCATTCAACTGGTGTATGATACCTCTCGATCATCCAACTGCGGGAGAAAATGGCAGATGGGTTGGCCAAGGCCGATATCGCACGATATACTGTTGTAGGTACTGTAATTTCCACGAGTGAGTATTGTCAGAGCATAGACGGATGACCATTGGAGGATGCGTTTTCGGGTCTGCCAGGTACCAGGTATTTACGAGGCGGCAAGATATTGGCAGCGGAATAGCCGGTACTATGGCGACATGGTAGCGGGACTACGCTCGAGTCCGCTCGAGTCGGCCCAACGATGCTCGAAACAACCGCAACCAAGTGTTGTGTGGAGGAAAATCTCAGAAGTCCGTGCGTCGAAGTCATTCGTTACGATAGTGCGTTGCTGCTATCATACTGTTGTAGCGGCCGCAAGTGCTCTCGAAAACACTTCGCGCCCAATGCAAGGTATGGCCGTACCTCTGAAGCGGGATCTTTGGACCAATTGCCTCCCTCCTGCGACTGACTCGTGGCTCCTGCATCATAGCCATACGAATAGGTGACATTGTTCGAAGCCTGTTCCTGATCCCAACCTTCATTGACGACTATTAATAGTCCGAGGAGAGAGAAAGTCAGAGGCGGGGAGAGAGGTAGAGGAAGAGAGTCGGTCGAATGGGCGGGAGTATATACATCACCACAGCCGGTATTAATAATATTGTAGTCTAGATCAGCACTTTCGTCTCCTACCAGGAAGCATCTACCAGGAAGCATCTACCAGGTCAGCCTGAGTGCGCCGCTCGCTTTTGCAGAAGGTGACGCATGTTGGAGTTTAATTTCCAGCTGTTGGTAATACTTGCTGCAATTGTGCATCGGACCTAAATCGCAAAAAAAAACTTCGGATGCATGCACGATTTTGGGCGATCGACGAGATACCTGGTATATCTCTGATACCAGGTATCTGGCGGGTTTTTGCGGTAGCTACAATAGTAACTGTAACTGAACGCCAGACGAGCCAGCTGCGTGCAGCAGGGTCGTAGGTTCATGTTGCTTCGTAGCAGCAAACGCCGCCTCGGTATGCAAGCGCCCTACGATGAGGCTACTCGCACAAGCAGGCGCGTACCTCTTATTATTATCGAAACTCGCATGTTTGATCAACAGTTGCCGACGCCGATTCCTGACTCTTTCGACTCACCGCCATCTTCGACGACAGCAGCAGCACGGCCGTACGAGTAGTCGTACTGTGCCGCGTCCGATTCCTCAACGACAGCACCTTCAGTGCTCGACATGGGCTTACTAAGACGCCACTCGAACGAGTACACATGTAAGTATCGTCATGTCAACCCCACAAGGCCGGGCTATCGGGAATAGGACGAGCGCGGCTTGGACTTGTCGGTCAATTGGCGATGCCGCGATATCGGAGGTGCGGGCTGATCGCGAAAAACACGAAACCGACCAAAAAGCCACGAACAGGAATAAAACAGAACCAACCATGTCCCCTGGTCCCTAAAATATAGCATTTGCTCTCTGCAACTCCCTAAAACGAAAATTAAGTAAAAAGTGCATGTGAAAGTGCGTAGAAAAAGGTGCTGTGTTGCTGCTGTGCTGTGCGTGCGTGTTATCGTGTGATCCGCTCGCGCGGCGCTCCGACAACAGCGCCCAGGGAGACCTCCACTCCCAGGTTAGTTCGATTCAACCCTCCCTACGACGAAATCGTGTTCATTTCGAGGATCAAACGTCCTGGGTTTTGAATCACGCTGACGCCTATCATATTCCACGTACATATACTGCCGTCTAGACTACTCTAGAACGTAAGGTAAGTTGGTAAGTCTCAACCGCCTAAATTCCCGCCCACGAACCCGCGAAGAAGCGAGTGGAGAGACATACGAGGTCCCCGGGGGGCGGCTATATGGAGCAGCGGGGAGAGAGACTGTTGGTGTCGCAAGAAAGGAAGGCGGCCGCAATCAGCGAGCTTGCCGCTGCGCTCAAAGAGGACCACGATGGGTGAGCTGTAAATTTTGCGACATCCCACAGCAGCTGTTGATGTGTACCAGGTACCTGGTAGAGCAGCAGTCTGCTGACATGATCGCAGGTGGCTAGAGAGTAGCTGCAAGTACAGCAGTTGGCTGCTCGTTTTAGCTTCCAGCATGCCTGGTAGCGTAGTCAAGAGCGGATGTTTTTCATGTTTTACCGTCCGTGCCTTCATCGTGCTCGAACAGCAGCAGATACACTACAAGGCCGTCGTCCGTATTCATGGCTTCGCTGTGTGTGCTGTCAACGCGGATCTACTTCTCCTACCTTTGACGAGCTCACAGACATACGAAGCCCCACTGCTTTTGCGCTACTACTGCTGCTGCTGCTGCTCCTCTTACCTGCCTGGTACGCGTTTATGTTTGTTGTTGGTCGCCAGTTGGGAAGCGGAGAGGGAGCTGTGGGCTAAGGAGAAAGATGCCGTTGAAGCGAGGCTGTCCAGCGAAGAGAAGTGAGCCCCGACACCATCCTCGATCGAGCTGCAGCTTTTCATCACTCTACCCTAGTATGCTGTACGTACGTATTCTACTGCTGTAGTTTTATGATCGCATGATGCATGTGGGGCGTTGGGTATTGTCGGATTCGCCGCACCTCAGCACCCCGTACCCCCTGCAGCAGCACAGATATAGTGTGGGGCTGCATCGTTCCAAATGTAAGACATTAGTTTGTTCGACAGAGATGCGTCCGTTCCAGCTCTCGGCGTGTACTGCTGTATACAACAGTTGCGGGGCCTAGCGGTTAGAATATGGCGGCCGCTCGATACACGGCGGTTGAAATCGGTTGGCACGACGGTAACACTGAATACCGTACAACAAACTATTAATATCTACGTATACGACTGGGGCGGCCTCTCGATACAGGGCGGCCAAAAATCCTTCGCACTTCGTACGTATACCGCCTTATATAAGCCCCACCACTGCTGCACCAGGTGTGTATGTACCAGGTATCATTTACCCAATCAGCAGCAAGTCATTCTGGTGATTTGGTCGATGAGCCTGTCGGATAGAGCCGAAGCGTGGACACCGCGGGTCACAGCAACCAGCTTGGTTGTTTGACGATGATGGTGATGATGGGGATGAGGATGATGCTATTGAGGACACCGAAAAAGTCGATGACGCTCTCCCCTCGCCTCAGTTTTAGACAATCCCTCGCGTCCCCCTCCTCCTCCTCCTCCTGCTGCTGCTGCTGCCCCCCCCCCCCCCCCCCCCCCCCCCCCTCCCCCTCCTCATCCCTCTCTTGCACTTTCTCCCTCGCTTCCATCCATCCACCCCCCCCAATATCAGGCAGGTGGCCAAGCTGAAGCAGGAAGTCAAGAGGCTGGGCCGCGGGGTGCATGTCGGCAAGCAGGACAAGGAGCGGCTGGCCCGCGAGTCGGAGGGATTGCGCCAAGAGAACCGAAAGCTGGCCGCCCGAAACGAGAAGCTGGAGGCGCGAAACCTCGAGGTCAGGCGGCAGATCGAAACTCTCGTCAAGCGGAACAAGAGGCTGCAGGCAACCATGACGCGCGAACTCCTCAGCAGTAGCAACAACAACAACAACAACTTCGGCGGCGACAACCAGGCGGCGGCTCGAACGCGGATGGAAGCGAGCGGGGGCGGGAGCGGGAGCGGGAGCGGTAGCGGTAGCGGGCAGGCGGAGGTGGTCGCCAAAATCGTGATACCTTCCGCCGACCGCCCATCGGTAGCGGACAGTTCGTCGGTATCAGATGCCGTCGGTCGAGGCGGAAGCTCGCGCCGACCGCGAGGGGACCAGTGCAGCGATGCGGACGAGGTCACCACGCCGAAGGACACGAGCACCGCCGGGCGTGGTGGGCCGCCGGCAGGGCGCGGCCGCTCGAAGGCGAAGAGAGGGGAGGGGGCCGCGTGGAGTTGGCCGGTGCCCACGGGAACGACGATCGATCCTGCGCGCGTGCAACCTGTGCGGGCCAAGAGGAGAGCGCGTCGTGGAAGTGTCGATGGCTTCAACGGCGACCCGAAGGACAACGAGGCGGAGGCGGCGGAGGCGAGGGCGGGGGCGAGAGCACGGGCGAAGGCGGTAGGTGGGGAGTGTGTGATCGTCAAGTCTGAACAGGTGACTGCAAATACCAGAGGGGACTTCGGTGGCCATAACGGTAGCGACGGTGGCGGCGGCGGAGGTGCCGGAGGCGGTGGTAGCGGCGGGGGTGTCGACGGTTCAACCCGCGCTCCTCTCGCCGTTGTTCGTCTTGGACCTGCTAGCAAAGACTGTTTTGTCGCGGTTAACCTCGTAAAGAAGCGACCCCGAAACCGCCACAGTAGCAGTGGTCGTAGTGGCAGCTCAAGCTCCACGGGCAGCACCAGCGGCGGCGGCGGTGAAACAGGTGGCGACGGCGGCGGCGGCGACGACGGTGGCGATGGTGAGGGTAGAATGAAGGTCGGCAGCCACACTCGAGACGCTCAGCGGGAAGGGGGTTCTGCGTCGCTCGGCCGGGTGCCGCCGGTCTCTTCTGTGCATCGGGCTATGGCCCCCGCAATTTCCGACAAACGGATGCCCACCGCTTCTCCTCGCTCCTCCTCCTCTTCGTCCTCCTCCTCCTTTTCCTCCGTCGCCCTTAATGCTCCGTCGGAGAGGAAGCGGGCGAGGCTGTCTCTGGGACCGGAAGACAGGGGACCAGCGGGCGGTGGCCCCGTCGTCGAGATCATTGAGGTGCTCGAGCAGCGGCGCGTGCGCGGCGGGCGTTCTGCGAGGAGCAACGGTAATCCTTCCCCCCACCAACGACCACGGCAGGTTTGCTTCACTAGCCCCGCAGTGGCCAAGGAGGAGAAGGAGGGGGGAGGAGGGGGGGGGGGGACGAGGGCGCCAACGGGGTGGGTGTGGGTGCAGTGAAGGCAGGCGGTGGTACCGGTGGAGAGGATCAGCCGCGCGACAGCTGTAGTGCGACAGGGGCAGCGGTGCGGATGGGGGCGGGGGGTGAGGCAGGGACAAGGGTGGGAGCGGGGATGGAGGCTGGGGTGAGGGCGGGGGGCAGGGCCAGAGCCAAGAATGTGTCGAGCGTTATCCAGACGTTGCTGGAGGCCGTGCCAATGACGGGGAAGGACGAGGCGAGGCTGAGCTTTGAGGATGACCCGCCGTCACCACCGCCGGCCGGCCGGCCCGCTGATGACGAGCGGCCGGGGTTGAACCAAGCGGTCGCGGAGAAGGAGCGCGTGCAGGCGCGACGGGGTTCGGACGAGCAAACGCGCGGGGGTGTCCGGGTGGGACGCGGAGGGCAGCGCCGCGGTGAATACGCCGATGCACACCTTCGAACAAAAATCTGGGAGATCTGAAAGATCTGGGTGTGACAATGCAGACGGGAGCTTCCGAGAAAATTGCCGGCGGAAAGACGAACCGCTCCGGGCGAGTAACGGCGTCAACAGGGCGTCTACGCGGGAAGTGACGGAGAAAAAAGGCGGGACGGAACAAGGCGGTAGATGCGGGGGTGTTAGTGGCGCTGGCTGGGAGAATGACATTCTGCCTCCAAGAGTGGCGGCGCCTGCGGCGGTTCCTGGGGCTATTTACCCCCAGCTGGCCATGGCCACGGTCAAGAGCCCGAAGAAAAGCAAGCCCAGCAGGCGGCGGCAGCAGCAGCAGCAGCAGCAGCAGTGGCAAGATCAGCGCCAGTCTTCGGAAAAGGACCAGCACCAGTACCCGGAACGGGACCAGGATCAAGACCAGAGCCGGAACCAGGGCCAGCAGTTCCACGACGCAGAACGCCGGCCGGTCGCCGCGGGAGGATCCGGCGCTTACCCTTGCTCTCGAGGATCAGCAAAGGAAGAGGAGGAGGAGGAGGAAGAGGATACCGATCGTTCCGAGTGTATTCGGCGGGGGGGCGGCGGCGCGACGGTAGATGAAGGTGCCCGGTTGAAGTATGCCAAACCCTCGCGTCACAACCTTCCACTTCCGTCGGAGAGGACCTCTTGGGGGGGGGATGGAGACAGGGCAAGTCCGAAGCAGCAAAACGGCGCCCGCATCGGCGTGTGCGTCGTCGATAACTGCGGAAAAGGGACAGGGAGCATGGGGAAGGACGGCGGCGGCGGTGGGGAAATAGCCGAGAGCGAGAAGCTCGCAGATGGTGGCGGTGAGGGTAACGCGAAAGGTAACGCGAACCCCCGTGGTTCGGCCGAGGCTCCGATTGCCGCCCTGTGGACGGAGGGCACTGGAGAGGGTGGAGGTGGTGCAAGTGAGAGGCGCGGAACGGCAGTGGCTTTGGCTCGGAGGCAGGAAGTGGAAAATCCGTGCCGGGAAGGGATTGGCGGGGGGGGGGGGGGGGGGGGGGGGCGGGGGGGGGAGAGGAGGAGGGGAAGCAGGAGGAGGTGGTGTAAGTGAAAGGCGCGGAATGGCGGCGGCTGCGGCGCGGCGTCAGGGAGTGGAGAATCCGTATCGGGAGGGGAATGGCGGACAGGGGGAGGGTAGTGGTGGGGGAAGAGAAACACGGAAGGGAGGAGGAGGAGACAGAGAAGAGGCAGGGGGGAGAAATGGAAGGAGAGGAGGAAGAGAATACGAGCAGCGGGTCGCCCAAAAAGTACAAGTATCAGGAGGTGAGGGCTGTGACGAGCTGAGCGCGTTCTCGGCTGTGAGGCAAGCTGCGAGGCAAGCACCGTCTGCTTTGGCGTGATGGTTCGTCTCGTGTTTTTTTTAGTTGGACGGGGGCCCTGCGGCATGGAGTTAGCGTTACGTCCGTTTGGTACATCGTCCTTTGCAGCAATTTACAGAGGATAGTGTATTTGTTCGCTTCGTCAAACACCGATGTACGCAGCATCGCGGCCTCTGCGCAATCGAATTGGAGCTTAAAGACGAATCGATGTCCCGAGGTACAACACAAGTAGTGCTGCGGTCACGCGGCACGGGCGCAGCATGACCGTACCCGCACTGCTGCTGCTGCTGCTTCTGCTGCTGCTGGGCGCTCATTCCGCCCGTAGATGGTTGATGCATGACACCAGATGTATCGACCATTGTTTTGGTCGTGATTTCGAAAGCTGTTGCGCGCTGTGAATGACGCTCTGTCCCGAATTGTAAGGGCCGATTCGCATATATCAATATTTCAATCGAAACCGGTACTTTATATTTCGGGAACAGAGGGGTGTTTCTTGCTCTCTCTCACGCTATCTTGAGCTGCCTCACGCTTCGGCGGCACTGCAGCACACGCCACAAGTACAATGGTGGTGCAGGACACCTGTTTCACGTAGCATGAAACAGGGATATGCTTGCTCGGGCTGGATGCGGCCGACTTATTATTTTGGGGAATAGGGTGCGCGTGCAATCTGCACCAACTTCACTAGAAACGGCTCCCGAAATTTCTTTTCTTTATTTCTTTTTTTCTCGTGGGAAGTCTTAGCCTGCCTTTCTGAGCGCCCATCTTATTCGCAGCTGTCCGGTATTGTAGGCGTGTCGATCGATCGCGGGAATGTTTTAGCTTACGTCCCTGCAGTCTGCCGCACTTTGATTCCCACATTGTACCTCTGGTATAACTCTCAAGTAGTCAAGGCTCTTATGTTTCATGACCCCACCCGTGGGTCGGATTGGGAACTTTTCGAAATCTCGCGGGTCGGGTCGGATCGGTTCGGGTCGAGTCGGGAGGTTTTTAAACTCTTACGGGTCGGGTCGGGTCGGGTCGGGCCACCCTTTTGCCCGACCCGACCCGACCCGACCTGACTCTCCAAGTTTGACGAGATCCTTGAGCAGCTCGGTAAATAATCTACCAGGTACCCCCTGTGTCTTGCCCCGCCAGTCATGTGTGCCTTTTATACGTAAGAGTGCCTAACCCGGCCAGCAAATACCAATAGAAGTTTGTCCACAAGTGTAAGTGCTGCTTGGATTGAATGTTTGATATACAAACGCCCTCTCTCTTTTCGAAACAGAGTGGTGTCTAGGGAGAAGGCGGTTTTGGGCGTCGTCATTCCCGACTACTGGAGGATCTCCAGCTACAGCAGTGTGTTAACGCTCGACCGCCGTCCCTGTCAAGCCAAAACTGCCCCTCCTACTCGCATCAAAAATCGGTGACAGGAGTCTCGGCTTCTCCCGAATGTGGCTTGAGTGTGTACGGCGTGCCAGGCTTAGGGCAACGGTACAAGCAACTATAGACACACCAGAAGGAAAAATGGGACACGCTCTCAACGCCTCTCTTCACTTCCTCACAACAGTACCGGCAGCTACTCAAGGCTGGACCGCCGTCCTTCTGAGGTCTGAAGTGCCGTCTCCCGATATGTTTGGCAAGGAGAGCATCGCGTTGTGCTGATCTAGACGCGCGAAACATGCGCGTGACTTTGTTTTTCAACCTCGCTCGTTCTTTGCCCCAGGTTGTTCGAGATAGGTTCAAGAGGGCCGCCATGAAGGGGCACGACTGCGAGCACTGCGAGGCTTACCTGGCAGCGGTGGGGGGGTCTCCTGGAGAGCGGCAGGCCATGTTGAACGCGTGCTCAAGGTAAGTTCAGCTACTTGGCTCGGAAGTATTGGCCAGGCTCAACACATGATCAAACCTGTTCTTTTCTTCAAGTTTTACACACGCTAAATAATCGTGCGCTCGAGCTATTAATATCTACAATAACCTTTTATCATTTTTTTTTCACCACTTTTAGGACTGCAATAGTCCCGCTTGGGGGACGAACTACTTGGAATGTGGGTGGTTTGTCCCCTAGAAGGGACTGCAGTTTTGCCTCAAAAGGGGTTATGATGTGTTCAAGCTCTGGGTAAAACGAGACTGCTGTTCTAAGGTGTGAAAGGGTCAACATGTGTTCGAGCTCTCTGGGTTTTGCTTTTCTTCAAATATTAATATTGGTCATGCTGATAGTAACCACTTGTATGTTGCTTGAAAAATATATTACGGGGGGGGGCATAGTTAATAGGACCTGTGGTATACATAAATACCCACGTGGTTACCTACTTTTACTAACAATATTTGGTCCTATTTACTATGGTCCCGCAATAAGGTGGGTGGGTTCATTTGACGCGCGCTCGTACGGTAGGGGTAACACTTTTTTTTCCAAAAAAAAAAAAAAAGTAGGTCTGAATGACGGGGCTCCTTAAATCAAAATCGTCGGGATAGTGCCAGTCTTGTTTCGCAAAAATGACCCTTTTTTTTTGTATACTCAGGCAATGGGATTTTTCATCAACCATTGCACTTTCGTTTTTGTTTATAAAGTCCGTTTTTTTTTTTTTTCAATGACCAACTATTAGTATGGAGCTCCTTAAGCGAGGAGCCTCACGAAGAAAATAGTCTACCTCGATATACTGCCGCATGCGTCCGGTTTCAAGTGTTGGTCGTGCTAGACATGTGCTCAAGTCATCTTTAGCTCTTCGTTAATTCTTCGTATGTGTTCACTATAGCTACTGTAGCAGTACATCGGACGGCTGTGGTGTGAGTTCGATCAAATTGGGAGCTGGGTGCAAATACGTCACCTGCGAGCTCTGTCAAGAAAAAGGCCGATCACATATAGTTTGTTATGTTGCGCACACCCGCCTCGCGTGTGTGTCCGCGCTGGCGGTGTTGTCGCGGCTGGCGAAATCATTATAGAATCGCGTTTTATCACCCTGTTGTTGTTTGCGCGTGCTTTTCTTGTGTTGTCGCGGCAGGCACAAGCAGTAAAGTATCGTTAGCTGGCTCTCTTCTTGTTTAGGCGTGCGCGCAATTATGTGTGATGTCGCAGCAAACACAAGCCCTAGAGCATCGTTTGCTCACCCCACCCTGTTAGTTAATAGTTCATTTTTTTTTTTTTGCGCGCGCGCTTTTGTGATATGCTGCCGCCCTGGACACAAGCACTACAGAGTATCGTTAGGTTGCCCTTCACCCTTGAGCCTCGCTCTTGCATGCGTTGCCGTGGCAGACTGATGCAAGCACTGCGAGACCGTCGTTGGGTTCGCGCGGTAACGCGCGCGCACGACTACTCGTATTGTGTGTGATGCTGTCGCCGCAGACACACGTACCAGAGCCTTGTTAGCTTTCCCTGCCCCCCTTATCTCTTTTAGCACACAGGTATAGCGGCACAATAAAAGGATTTTACCAACCGTCTACCATAGTCCACACGCCGCGTAGATCATCTACAGATAGATAATCTAGATTCTAGCCTGCCGTTATGAAATGTTCTGCGGGATCTGTACGGTCACAGATCCAGGAACCCTGTCCTAGATCGTGAGCTGATTTTTTTACGGCTCCCACGCGGCAACATGAGCTAGAAAATGCAGCCCAGGATATTTTTCTGCCCTGAAAGAGCTAGATCATGAACTGGAGACCGATGATCTGAGGATGATCTGTAGATGATCTGAAGATGACCTGTGGATGATCTGTGGATGATCTGTCCGACGTGTGAGACAGTGCGAACGAGCGGCAGACCGAGTAGTTTCTTGTCGCAACAATGTTACGCACGGGGGGGCATATGTAGTAAGAATCATAACCCACGATGGACCAAGTACTAATAGAAGGTATCCCCCCCCCCCTACAGCAGCATGTTCACACACCATGTTTGGTCCTGGAAACTACACTCCCCAGTGATAAGGGTACAGTATACCCACTCTTACCGACAATATAAGCTTCGTTTGATGTCAATATCAGAGTCCAAATGATGATTATGTTTCCGGCCAGAGTGATACGCATTACGGGGGGCCATGGTAATCAGAAGCCACGATAGACGCCAAAAACCAGGCACCCCCCTCATGGTTAGATACGGTATTTGGTGTTGATTACTCCCCCGCCCTCCCCCTCAGGTAGGAGGATGTGAAGTGTACAAGGAGGAACGGGATGTGTTAGAAGGGGAGATGAGGGAAATAGACGAATGTGACATTGAGGACTTTGGTATTACGGGGGGGCATAGTAAATAGGACCACATATTGTTAGTAAAATTACGGAAATATATGGGTGTTTGTGTGCACCGTAGGTCCTGTTAACTATGGTCCCCCGTAATAGGCGCACACTAGATAGCAGAGAAAGAACGATCGCTATCCTAGGAGATAGATGGTGGCCACAGGCGGCGAAACAGGAAGGGGGTAGGATTGGCATAACGTTTCTGCTAATAGCACGTAGTGTATGAAAACAACGTGGTGAGCGCGCAGGTGTTGAGGTGTCTCTATAAGGAGTAGGAACGGTGCTCCGTCTCGAAATGGATGCGTGGTCCATGGTCAAACGACGAAGGCAAGCAACCAATGAGGACCCCCCCCCCCCCGCCGGTAATGGTATGGTTACTCAATATCACCGTATCACCCCCTCTGACCCTTCAGCACCCGGGGTGTGCCGTGTGGCCGATGCCGTACACGCGTTTCTGTTTTTTGTTTTTTTTTTTCGGTCCTCGTCGCCTTTTCCCCCTCCGAAGTCCCAAGAGATGATATATTCCCCCTTTTTTTTACCGGTTTGTCCCCCAAAATGATACTGCGGTTTGCCCTGAAAGGGCTACCAGCAAAACGCCTACTTACTCGCACACCGCTGAAAATTGTGGTGGGATTTAGCGGCATCGTTGCCGCTATTATCTGTGGATTAGAAGCGCTTTGGCCTCGCGCTCGCTGTATTTTGCGTGATGTTGTCTCGCGGCAGACGCGAAACCATTATTAATAGACACGGAGTAGTTTGTTTGTTTGTTTTGTTTTTTCAAACCTCAGCCCCCCCACCGTCCCCTTCAAAATCCATGACACGCCCATCTGCGGAAGGCGCCTGTCAATAGCGCATCGTTAGCTTTATCTGCTCGTTAACGCTTCTGCCTCGCACGCGGGTGTTTTCGGGCGTCTGATCGAGGCAGACACAAGCACACCGAGGCGAACGGCAGGCCGGCGGAAACCCCCGACGGGTTCTGGGATCTCTCCTTCGCCGACAGCGTCAGCTCCAACAAGGAGTTAGAGCGTCTTGGACGGCAGCACAACGGTGGGGGCGGAGGCGCGGGCGCGGGGCAGCTTGCTGGCGGCGATTCTCAAATTGACTTTTGAACGAAGACAGGCCGTCTGATGGAGGGCGGGGGGCGGGGTGACGATGAGACTCGGAAGGCTATGCAATGGGGTACGCGCCAGGGTGTCGGGGGGGCAACCGGTGAATGCTTCTGGTCGGTTAAGCGCGCTGCGCGTTACATTCGGTTGTCGAGTGGCCAAATATGTAGAAGATCGGTCGTTTTGGGAGCGCTCCAATCCCTCAGTCGGCCTTAATATGCTGGTGTTCGTGTAAGAAGGCGGTCATTTCGGGGGTCAGCGTCAAGATCTCTTTTTGTCCTTGTTGTACATTTTTTGGTGTGATGAGGCGGTCAGTCGAAAGGTCACACAACGGTCTCCTCTGATATGATGGCATGTTTTGGTTGCGGCAGGTACCTATAGGCTACCTACCCTGTATGCTACGAGTCTTTGGTCGTTTTTTTTTTTGCGCCGAAATGATCGACCATCTGGAATGATTGAAACGCCGACGAGTATCGAAAGCCCCCCGAACGTTTTCGGACTTGAGGTTCATCTTTTGGCGCCTTCTGTAACTGCATCCATGTCTTGGGTGACATATTGCTTGAAAATTACCAATCAATGGGATAGCTTTTGCGGTACATTGGTGTCGTAAAAGGGTCGAGACTTGTAGTTGTGGTACAGGGTTTCCCCACGGCGTCATCTATCGTTGCACGGGGTACTGGCCACCACGAGCTGCTGCTGCTGCCGCCGCTGCTACCGCTGCTGTTTGCTGCTGTTTGCTGCCGACCGGCTGCGCGTTATTGTTGAGTTTTGTCGCCCGAAACGAAGAACGAACAACCGGCCTGGAAGGCTTTTTGTGTATAGAGGGGTCCTTTCTGCACGGTCCGAGGGCAAGCAACAGTACCTTCCCGCCCTCTCCAAGCGGTCTTTCCGTGAGATACCGGAAGTCGTCGCTCGGTTGCGTTTCGTATCGTTATTCCGTCCGTTGATTGATGTGCTCCGGACATTTTTTTTTTCCGTGTTTGTTTGTGTTGTTTGTTTTTTGGCGTTTTTTTGGCGTTTTTTGGCGTTTTTGTTTTTTTTTTTTTTTTCTTCTCTGCGGCAGCAAGCAAGGGGCTCCTCCCCTTGTTATTTTGTGTGCTGTGTGCTGTGTGCTGTGTGCTGTGTGCGTGTGTGCACGTTTATTTTTATCGCGTATTCGGCCCGGCGTCGGAAGTAATACCGTGTACTGCTGGCGTGCTACGATTAATACGGGTATACCAGTAGGTCTGTATGTGTGTGGAAGGCGTTGCTGTGTTGTTGTGCGTACCGTATCCGCCCGCCAAGGACGGTGT
Source organism: Macrocystis pyrifera (assembly GCA_031763025.1). Lineage (NCBI taxonomy): Eukaryota > Phaeophyceae > Laminariales > Laminariaceae > Macrocystis > Macrocystis pyrifera. The sequence continues at coordinate 4,825,090 of JASSKH010000014.1, forward strand.
TTTCACTATGGCAGTAGCAGATTACGCCAGCTACTCCTCCTGTGTAGACGTCATCACCGCTGAGGTGTGTGTCTTTTTTTATATGAAAAACCGTCACCTATGTTGCGTGATTCCATTGTTTTTTTGTTGTTATACGTACTTTTTCGAAGCAGTTTTGCCTACACCACCTTCGAGCACACTATTTCTGATACGTCAGTGGTCACGTAGGCAGCCATGTACTTAAAAAGTATAGTATGAACATCATGTATATTTGACAAAACTGCAGCCCACATTCTGTGGTGCGGGACTACAGTAATTGTTGTCGTAGGGATTGTGGGCAGAGGGCCTAGATCACAGGATGCCATGTAGACTATTATATGCGTGTACGAGTATAGTATATATGCGGGCTTGATTTCCCGTGCCCGATGGCTTGTAGAGCGAGATAATCACAGAACGCCGGACCAATGGTCGAGTTTTTTTTTTTGCGTTCGTTCGCAAACCAGTCCGCTAGCGGAATGCGGTTGCGGCCGGAGTCGCCTTTTTCGTGTTTACCGATGGGCCGACGATCGATCTACTACTCTCCCCGCAAGCATCGTTCGTACCTGGTGTAAAATGTCATCAGATATGCAAGGGCATTTACTGCTGTCACTACCCCGGCGGTAGCATTAACAACAACCATCACTATCGTTATACTACAGTAGCTCTATCACGGGGAACTACAGTGAATAGGACCAGATATTGTCAGTGAAACTAGCGAAAAAGATAGGTTTTTGTGTGTACCGTAGGTCCTCTTTAATATGGTCCCCCGTAATAGCAAGCAGGTAAAATAATGTCAAAAGGAAAGGAAAACGGAAAATGGAGTTTGTATGCGGGGTGCACGAAAAGACCCCAAAACTACGAACGAAAAGCCTGATGATCCTCTGCAGGTCCAAGTGGAGCCCGTGATACCTATACCCTACAGAAAACAAAACAATTCAGATTTTGGGGGCCACGCGCGCAGTGTTCAGACCCCCCCCCCCAAAAAAAAATGTTTGTGATTTCTCATGGCCAAAAACACCGCTCGTGGGATATTGCTTTTAGTTTGGTGTCAGTATGTAACTGTTTTTTTTTTTGGCTCAAATGGGACAGGTGTACCTGATTTGGGCTTTTGCCCTTCCAAATCGCTCGCATTTCGTAATTTCGTCCAGAAATCCCACCGCACCGCTTTTTTTTTTTTTTCTTGTTTATACGTTCGGGAAGGACTACTCGCATATACACTGTAGCTTCGGCGCTGTTCCTCTTTTTGTCGAGCACCCGTGCTCAGGCCGGGGCCACTTTCTCCGCTCATATTTCACGAAACAATGGAACAGCTTTTTAAAGCGAAACAACAGCACAGCAGCTGCATGCACGCGCACGTATAGTGAAGACTCAGTTTTACCTCCACTGGTTGAGGTAGATGCCCGTTTTAGATCGGGTGTTTGTTTGCACGTGTGTTTACTTACTGCGTCGTCTAGCTTGCCACGTCTGACATTAAACAACGTACCTGGTAGAATAAGATTAACTGCAACAGCAGCACACACACATGTTTCAGCTCGATATGAATATACGAGAGTTTTTTTTGTGAATGGAGGAAAGGTGCAAGTATTATGATAGAAGCCTACACGAAGGAAAACTGGTATATTTATCGGTTCAGAGTGATCTTAAGAGAGACTAGTATATATTACTGATTATGGACCATAGTATTTATTTATTTATTTATTTTTTTTTATCATCCCTTTTACTTTCCAGTCCACTCGTAGGAGGTTTTACCCTCGACGATCTTCTGGACAAGTCGCGGTCACAGGTGTCGTCCCTTCTCCCCCCCGGTACGTGCCTTTAGTTTTTATCGCGCACAGGGTTCAGCATTCCCACTGCTCGTCGATTTTCATCGAATGTAGCCAGCTCACGCTTTCGCGCTTTCCGCTTATCAATTGTTTATGCAAGAAAAAGTCCCTATGAGCATGCACTCGGTGAGACTCGAACTCACGAAATTGATCTTGACAGGCTCGCGGACCACATACCAAGCAACGGGGGACGTTTAGGACCTTTTGGTATATCAAATGTACTTATGGACCAGGTAAAAGAAATAAATAGCACCTACGGTACGCAAAAAAAAAAAACTATATATTTCACTATTTTTACTAAAAACATTTGTGGTCCTATTTACTATGGCCCCCCGTAGTACATGCGGTACTCGCTGCGGCATCATCATGCATGTGTTCGATCCAAGCCGGAATGGAACATGTACCATACATTTACGGAGGAAAAAATAATATGAATATTATCCGAATCGACTAAATATATTTTATACCAGGTATTATTGTTCGTACACATATATTTCAGCGCTCTTCACGTACAACAACAGTGAGCAAGCACCCTTCTGTCCCTTTCACCCGCTCGCTTTTTCGCCCCGCCCCTATTATTAATAGCTGTTTCTCCAGGCGAAAATGTAAGTACCGTTGCGGTTATAGCATGAACAACGAAATTATCCTTATATTTACGTCCGGAGGTATACGGGCAGAACGCGACATGTGTCAAGAATATATGGCAAGAGTTCAGAATTTCAGGCTGAGATATTTCGAGATTTTAACAAATTGCAGCCGAGCATTTCTGCTCGGCGCGGGACGTCACTCTGCATCCTCTGTGTAGATGTATGTCTTTAAGAACCTACTATGCTCAGCTTTCACATCCTAACACACCGCGAGCCTTGGCCAAAATAGGAGGTTCTTAACTCTTGTCGCGCGTACTACTGCTGCTGTATGCACCTCGTACCAGTACTGTAGCACCAAGTATATTGTTGTACAGGAGTAGTAGTATTATATTTTTAGGTGCCTGCTAGAAGAGAGAAGAGAGTATGACGGCAAATACTATTACGGGGGTCCATAGTTAACAGGACCTATGGCGTACTTAAAAACCTATATATTTAGGTATTTTTGCTAACAATATTTGGTCCTGTTTACTATGGTCCCACCTACTAGCGGTCGGTAAATTGTTAATATTCACCGCGGACGCGTGCTATATACGGTGTTAGGGGTATTGCACCCATCATCGCCTCCTGAGCCTCCAGGAGCTCCATACTATTAATAGTAGCAAGTCATGATCATCACTGATAGTAAGCCACCCAGAAACAGATTAAGAGAAGAGCTAGCACTACAAAACCCAAGGAAAAATCCCAACGCCTACGTACGGTGCTGTACGTAGGTATATCACGAATCAAATATTTATCAATTTTTCCCTCCGACAATATATCTTACACACTGCAGATGTTCCGTTCCAACTTGAATCGAACACGTATACCGCAGTAGTACAACAATAGTAGTCCCTCTTTCATCTCTCTGAACCAACCTCTGTATCGACCGGGGCCCAGCCAAGACTTTCTCACACGACGACGCCTCCAATCACAGCCCCCGTGCCACCCGCACCATCGACGCCACCCAAGCCATGGCGCCCTCTACACAATTTTTCCTTCTCGAGGGCATGAATAACATACTTAAAACAAATATCATGGCCCCGAAAATAATATAGGACTCGACCTATGTGCAGCTGCATCCAGCACAAAAAACTGCGCAGAAGTGCGGGTCTTATTGGTCAAGGCGGGTCTTTCGGCCGCCCAAAACCTTTTCTTGGAAAAACGCCACCAAAACACGTGGCGGAGCCGCGTGACTGCCCCTGCCGACCTCGAGCCCCCGAAATAAGCGTTGGGGTTAGGGTTCGGGTTAGGGTCAGGCCTGAGGTCGGGTTGGTTTGGGTCCACGTCAAGGTTGAAATTGCCGACACACACAGGTCCTGCACGAAGTTTTGTGCAGGATGCAGCTGCACATAGCGCACGCCTTAACATACAGGCCCAAAGCGAGGGGAGAGAGGCTTTTCCCGATTTATTTCTGAAGGATACAATTTCATATACCATGGTAGCATCGATGGAAAGCCTATCAACCACAAATTTTGCACAGACAACATCTTCGATCCACGCAGTACTGCTGCTGTATTGAAGTTCTTGGTATACATGCACTCTTTGAATGGGTGTTTTTGGGCATATCTTAGGCCTATCTACTATTTTTTATTTATTTATTTATTTTTTTTTTCCATCACTTTTACTTTCCAGCCCACTCGTAGGAGGTTTTACCCTCGACGATCTTCTGGACAAGCCGTGGTCACAGGTGTCGTCCCTTCTCCCCCCCGGTACGTGCCTTTAGTTTTTATCGCGCACAGGGTTCAGCATTCCCCCACTGCTCGTCGATTTTCATCGAATGTAGCCAACTCACGCTTTCGCGCTTTCCGCTTATCAATTTTTTATGCAAGAAAAGTCCCTATGAGCATGCACTCGGTGAGACTTGAACCCACGAAATTGATCTTGACAGGCACGCGGACCACCTACCAAGCCACTATGGGCCTCCGCGATAATGATATTCCAACAGTATTATACAAGATAGATAGACCTTGTGCGTAGGTTTCCTTTGTATCCGGGCATTTCTTCTGTTTCAGGAGTGTTTTGATTGATCAATGTGGTGAATGAAGCTCATGCTGGACATTGTCGGAGGGCAAGCGTAATGATATTACTACGGGGGTCCATAGTTAATGGGACCAAATTTTGATAGTAAAAATAGGTAAATGTATAGTTTTTTGTGTATACCATAGGTCCTATTAACTATGGACCCCCGTAATACTATGATTATTAATTTTACCTTCCGACGGTGTATCGCGTATGTGCATTCCATTCCAACTTGAAGCGAGCATCTTCTGGTGCCGCAGTATGATACTACTACTGTTTGCAATCCCTCTTCCATCACTCTGTACCAACAAATCTCTTGTTTTTTTTCTTTCTCAAGGGCTCCTACTTCGATTACAGCCCGTTTTTTTTATTTTTTATTTTTTATTCATCACTTTTACTTTCCAGCCCACTCGTAGGAGAGGTTTTACCCTCGACGATCTTCTGGACAAGCCGTGGTCACACGGTGTCGTCCCTTCTCCCCCCCGGTACGTGCCTTTATTTTTTGTCGCGCATAGGGTTCAGCATTCCCACTGCTCGTCGATTTTCATCGAATGTTTTAGGCCTCAAGGACTGCAGTCCTGTTTTGGGGACAAACAAGTCAAATTCCAGGCAATTTGTCCCCGAAACGCGAAAGCGACCCTTAAATTTAAGGAGCCCGATCACAGTCATGAATGTTTTCGTAAGAACGTGGTATATATTCCCTACCTATCGCAGCACACGTCCGCCGCGGCAGATGGGGGCGGGGGGGGGGGGGGCGGGGTCGTCCACCACCGGTCCCCGGTAAAAAAATATTCTGCCGATGGTGTTGTTATACCCTTTGTAGGCGTTGAGGCCTGCACTCTCCCGTTTTGTGTTTGGTGGGGACAAAACACTTAAGAATTTGAATCAGATGTATATATATACCTGATATAGGTCTATGTACAGGTGCTGCGGTAGTAAAAGGCAAATGCTCTGTTTCGCCTTTGGCCTCCAAACCACACGAAATCCCCCTTCCTGTTTGGCCTCCCAACCAAGTAGCAAGAGTTGATGACGTGAGTATCACGTGGCGGGTGCGAGATGCCCCCCCCCCCCTCCCCCCAACGTTCCCCATATTTTCCCTCAAAAGAAACGGAGCGACCGAGAAATTTACCAGATATTATGTTTTTTTTTTCGCGTTCACATCATACCTCTGGTATGCCACTGGGACCGGCAGGTATAGGTAATTTATGCGACTCCCCCGCCCCCCCAACATTGCCCATTTTGCTGCAAGAAACGGTCTGGAACAAGCATAACCGTGAGATGAATGCTACTTGTGGTGTGATGAGTGCGACCCCCCCCTCCCAGAACAGCGCATCTCCTCTCTTTTTTTTTTTGCAAAAAATGAACGGAAAACGGCCAACCGCGAGGTGGATCCTACGTGGTGAGTGCGACCCCGGTTCCTCCCCCGACCCAAACATTCCCCCAGTTTTCTTACAAAGAAAAGCGGACGACGCGAACCACGAGGTGTGGATACGACACGGCTTTGGCCTCACCAGGCGTGTGGCGAATGCAACCGCCCCCCCCCCCTCGCCCCAAGATTCCCCATTTTCCACAAGAATCGGCCCCGAACAACCTACCGTGTGAGATGGATCATGCTACGTGGTGGGTGCGTCTCTCCTTTTCTCCCCACTCCATCACCTGTCGCAGCGTTATTGACATTGAAATATTCCCCATTTTCCATGCTCCTATAGACAAGGAAGTTTGGAGCGTCATGCAGTATGTGTACAAACTAAATGGAACAAAACCAGTCAGTTTGTTGTGCTTTCTTATGGACGAAAACAAAAATGAAATCGAATGCGATAAATTCGACGAAGAAAGTAATCATTAATATTTTAACTGACATCAGATGATGGAAGGGTCTTCAGCCGCTCGCCGGTGCGAGTACGAGTAAAATAGCTGAACTCGTATTACGGGAGACCATAGTAAATAGGACCAAGTATTGTTAGTAAAAATAGGTAAATATATAGGTTTTTATGTATGTATACCATAGGTCCTATTAACTAGGGACCCCCGTAATAGTAGTATTAATAGTGAGTGGTATAGAAAGCGGGAGGGAAAGACTGAATCAAACAGACCTACTGTACGTCTACTGTAAAACTGCAGTAAAAGTATACCGTTCGATGTTGCTCAGCAAGTAAGTGGTGTTGTTGCTGTTGTTAGTTTTTGTTGTTATCCGAGAGCTCGGCCGTCAGCTGCGGGCAGCTAGCTTGCTTGGTGCCACAGGCTGCTTGTGGTGCCACAGAGACGAACAGTCCGGGAGGTCGCTGACAAAACTGGTATCAGTTGAGACAACTCTGAAGAATGAAGAACACATCTCGGACAAAAAATCTCAAGACGAGGAGAGTACTATTACGGGGGTCCATAGTTAATAGGACCTATGGTATACATGAAGACCTTTTTTTACGAACAATATTTGGTCCAATTTACTATGGTCCCTGTTAATATTATTAATAATACTACAGAGTACACATAGAGTAGATTCTAAGACTATTAATAGTACTCTACTTGTACCATTTATTTATTTACACAGTTTCTTTGCACGCGAGTGCACAGCAGACAAACGCGAGTCGATTACCATAGGGTACTACTGCATGCTGCATGGATTTGAGTGCGTGTACTGGTACTTGTTGCGCTACTGCTGTAACAGAATAGTAGTACTCTCGTACAACTACCAGTACAGCAAAGCGAAAGTAGTCGAAATCTCCTTCACTCGTCGTGTGGTGGTGTGGACTGAAAAAGTGTTCAGCCAGATAAAGTTTCAAATACACGAGGTTCGACTTTCTTTTTCGTTGGGCTCTTTCGCTCTCCCGCCTCTTTCTTGCTTGCGTGCTCGTAACGACAAAAACACAAACAGGCACAGACACAGCAGACAAGCGGCGGGTCGCTGCCTCGCTGCCTGTGCTGTGATGTTTGTTTCCCCGTCTGACGTTACATTGCTGTGCTGTTGCTGCTGCTACTGCTGTGCTGCTGCTAGGGAGTGTTTTCTGGCGATATCGAGGCCCACCCGCCCTTTTTCAACGAATATAAAGAAACAGGAGGAGGTAGAAGAGGAGGAGTTTCGCCTTTTTTTTGCGGGCGAACGAAAAGGCGAACGGCGAAAACACCTCGGAAAATGAAAATCTTTCAGGAATCTGATGGAAAATGCGAAAATGCATCAATTTCATTGGTAGGCGTTCTTATAGTGTAGGGGATAGGGGACAGGTGTTTAGCTTGATCACACCGCATTTCCGCGAACATTACTTGCGCGAGTACCGCGTACTGCAACCACTTCAAAACAAGAAAGGCGACAAAAAACATCTCCGCTCTACTGCCTATACTGTCCAGAGTTGCGCTCAAGCCTGCGCTGGAGTGAGAGACCTGCTATCTTACTAGCCATTGAATCACGGCGAATGTACGCTCCGCTGCCGGAGGAGCCGCAGACGTCGGGAGCTTGGGCGCCGTCGACGCGGCAGTCCTCGAGAAACCTGTTTCAGCCAAGTAGGGTGGTGCGATGGCGAGAGCTGAAAGGCATAGAGCACCTGGCCGACGGAGCCATGTGCTCGTGCTACACGGCGACGCTGGCACTGAACGGGCCGGTGGTCATCAAGAAGCCCGGCAAGCACAGCCACGAGGTACGTTCTACTCCCATCCTCTCGCTTGCCTGGAGCAGTAAAATTATCTCTGTTGCTGAATGAGTATACAGTCGACATACGAACCTTTTTTTTCTGTTTTTGGACACCGCACAAACATTTTAGCAGCAGTGAGAGAGAGACACGCAGGTGACGAAAGCCGCAAGCCCTCTATTTTTCCGAGCAAGATAGCCACGTTGATCGCATGGATCACCGCTGTCTTCGTCGCCCACCACTCGTTACCATACCAATACACCCTGGCTGTCCTATCTTAACGCACGGAACCGATCGGACGAGGAGCGCTACTGCTGTGTGGGCAGAAAAGGATAATCCCCCCGCCACGTGCTCGAGTAGACCCTGTACCAAACTGTAGACTGTACGAGAAGTACCTGGTAGTGCGTAGAACGTGCTTGTAGAACCCAGTTTTTTTCTGTTTTGGTACGATTTTATTTGCTTTTATATACTGGTACGTACGTAGGACGAGGTACAACGATTTTTTTTCCTGTTTTTTCGCCTGGCCCGCCTTAGATTTTGTTCACCTTTTACACGTGGGACCGGAGCATATGCGCGGACGTAAGAAGCCAGTACTCCTAGCTTCCTAGTCCGCTCGCAGCAATCAGGAGATCAGAAGGCAGTGGTTCCGCCCTCTCTCTGCCCATCCTCCCTCCGTGCTTTGCCTTGTCGGACGTCGACGGCTGCAGTAATCAACAACGTCAATGCTTCGTTCGGCCAAGTCGCCTACGCACGTACTAGCTGGCATGCGTCGTCTTATATATATATTGCACCATGGTCGTGTTCGCATGTGCAAACGGTGCCTCGGCGCTGTACAACAGCAGTAGCCAGTCCAGTCGTTTCCCTCTCACCATTCACCATTCCCTGCGACTCGCACCTCAAGCGAAGGACGACGACAACAGCAACAATAGGGGCAGCTCCACAAGCGGCGGCGGCAGCAGTACCTGCAGCAGCACTAGGTTTTTGTTACGTTTCCCATGCTGCAGCGTATACAATATATATACTGGTATGCTGTACGTGCTCCATACGTGGACTTGACGTTTACAGGCAGCAGTTGTGAGAGTATACCAGGAGCAGTAGGTATTGTCACGGAACGGATGAGCGGCAAGAAACTCGATAACAGCCAGTGTGAAAAACACTCGACTTTTTCTTTCTTGAGCATGTGCCTGTAGTTTTTCTTGAGTTTTCACGTTTTTATTAATACTTGGACTGACTTTGACTGCAACAACTAACTTCACCTTTATTCAAGGGTGTTTTTTTTTCTTTCTTCTTTTTTTCGTCAACAACCACAAAGCGCCACCTGCGCTGACTCCAGTGTCTCGAACTTGTTACACAACCGGCTCTTTTTTTGCCTCTTAAGGCCCTCCGGATGTGGTGCTTGTGGTGGCGGCTGTTGTCAACGGGTGATGTTGCTGTCAACTCTGCCAACTACGATCATGTTCATATATATATAGTTTTAATCATCACTTTTACTTTCCAGCCTACTCGTAGGAGGTGTTACCCTCAGCGATCTTCTGGACAAGCCGTGGTCACACGGTGTCGTCCCTTCTCCCCCCCGGTACGTGCCTTTATTTTTTGTCGCGCGTAGGGTTCAACATTCCCACTGCTCGTCGATTTTCATCGCATGTAGCTAACTCACGCTCTCGCGCTTTCCGCTAATCAATTTTTTATGCAAGAAAAAGTCCCTATGTGCATGCACTCGGTGAGACTTGAACCCACGAAATTGATCTTGATAGGCACGCGGACCACCTACCAAGTCACCGGGGTATGGAATCAATCAATCACCATGGAGCTTGTCAGATACCGAGGTATCAGAGCATGCAACATGCGAATGGAAACAATTGCTGCTATAAACATATGCTTGAACATGAATCAATGTGAAACGAGCATTTTTTTCCCCCTTTTTTTCTTCGTAAGACATTATTTCTGTCATTTTCCAGTCCGATACGATGACTCGAATATCCTCCTTTACCGCATCTGGAAACATACATCAGTATAGCACTATTAATAGTACTATTATATTATACAATACAGCAGTAAATGCTTCTTCTGGCAGTCAAACGTGTGCCGGGAGACGGCGGCTGAAGCGGATGGCCGTCCAGACTTTTGCTTGGTGTAACATTACAGTAAATAAATTATTACCCAGGAGATTATCAAGAAAATCATGAAATCAATAATAAGAATAGAGATTATCAGCTAGAAAATATAGTTCGGGGGGATCAGAACCTACTGAGGCTGTTTCCTATGCGGTTCGATTTCGAGCTTCAGATTTATATTTTTCGATCTAAAAAATGAATGACTCTGCTTATGCAGTCCAAATATGCAAAATCCGACCGGAATTTTTTCGATTTGATAATCCGATGACCCAAGTCCCAAAATCCGACGACTTGGGTCATCGGATTCTTAAATCGAAAAATGGCATGCTCTGTAAATTCAACATGTTATTTACGACAGCAAGCAGCAGCAGCTAGAAGAACGATCGATGAGTTGGGTGGTGACACAGCTTTTCCGACGACTTGGGTCATCGGATTCTCAAATCGAAAAATGGCATGCTCTCTAAATTCAAGATGTTATTTACGACAGCAAGCAGCGGCAGCTAGCAGAACGATCGATGAGTTGGGTGGTGACACAGCTGTATAGCGACGTTTCTTCGCGCCCGACGCGCGGTCGGCGGGCGGCGCGTCTCTCCGTGGCCAGACTGCAGTCAGTTGGCGCGGGCTCGGGCCTGGATACCAAGACAAGCGCACTTGGCGCGCACTTGTCAATGGATACGTACTCGTAGACTACACTGCTGTACAGTAGCAGCAGCAGTCACACAACATTTTGAAAAACAAAATACCAAGGCAGCTTGACTCTAGCGCACGCGCCACGTCTCTTCGCCGCCGGACCATAGGCAGTCAGCCTTGGCTCGGACGCTTGGGTCCTACGCGCAGGGCAGCGCACCCAGCGCGTCTCTCCGCGGCACCAGACCACAATAACAGCAGTTGGTCTTGGCGTTTACTCTAATCTCAGCACGCCTAATAAATATGATTTTTCCGCGAAGGACGACTGCTGTTTCGATTTGCCAAGTTCACATCTAAAAATGCGATCGGGTCAAAATCTGAAGCTAAAAAATCGAACCGCATAGGAAACGGCCTAATTGTCAAGTATCAAATTACGAACTTATTTTGCACTGGTGTTGGTGAGCTATAAATAACCATGAGTTTACGAAGAATAGATATTGTAAGCTAGAAAAATACTGTATTGGGGGATTAGAAAGTACGACTTGTCCGAATTATTTACGTCTAGTGTTGTTAGCCAACGCAAAGAAAAAGCTCACTTCAAGCATTCATTGAAGGTGGGTCCTTTCGAGGGGGAAAAAAAACGAAATAAAAAAACAAAAGAGCAGAACTGATGAGCACGTGAAATTTATTGGTCGTATTTTAAGAAGTCAGGAGATCCAGGTAACTTCGTTTTCACATTTCGTATTTTTCAAGAGCACTCAATTTTCACGAAACAATGGGTGTCAAAAAAACGAAACATGGGTCACCTAGGGGCGAAGAGGAACATGTGAGGAGCTCGGAGCGGCATGAAGTTCCGGTCAAGTTATTCAGAACGATTGGCAAGCGCACGATGGCCGAGATAGCGGCTTATGTGCTAAGGGCGCGAGCATATATGGGTAGAGTATGTCCAAGGTGCCCTCGCAAATACCCGCGGGATGAGGAAGTGGCTGTGGCGGTGTATGTTTCGACATTAGTTCCACTAAACATTCAAACGCCTGTCATCGAACAGCTATGACCGGTACACAACTCCTGCTGCCAATCACTCGGGAGGGAGCGGGTTGGACCACGCGAACCGCCTGCTGCGGAGGGTGCCTCGCGTGTGCGAGTTGTGTCTATCCACCGTCATTGTTGAACGCTATCGCCGGGAACAACGTGCTGTGGCGGCTGAGCCAGTGTCTAAAAAATTGCACCACGTGAAAAATCGGCTCGGCGTCTTATTTTGTTTTCTTTTTTTTTCCTCGTTGGGACCAACCCTTATTCCAGTATTTCCGTGATGGTTGTTTGATTCTAATCAAGCAGTTGTTGGTCAATCATGTCTGGTGGAATGATAGCGATTATTGATTATTTGTGGAGGAATGGAAGGCGTTTTCATGCGGAGCAATTAGCTCCGTTACTCCACACACCAGCACAGCTCCGCACGCTACGTAGCACGAAGTAGGCCGCGGCAGACTCGCAGTACGAGTACAGCACACTTCACGCGGCAGTTGGTTCATGTGTCCGTTCGGCAAAGCGTACAGAATAGTATTTAAATAATCACACAGATAATCACCAAATATTGGTTAATTGGTGATCACGATTATTTTTCAATAATTTTTTCAAGCGCAGTGAAGCAGAGGCAGAGCTACTTACAGGTCCAAGGTGTGATACATACTAGTTTTGAGTTCAGCATGTCCGATGAGAGCAGGTCGCCGGAGACCGAGGCCAACGCGGCTACTGCTGCGCGAGAAGCTCATGCTGCTTTGATTGCTGCGCAAGAACAGGCGGGGGTGAATGCTCATGCTGCTGCAGCTGCTGCGCAAGCTGAGGCCGAACTCAAAACTGCTATGTAGTCTCGCAGCGCACTCCGCGCGGTATATAGCTGGTATGTTTGGTTTCGGATGAGCGTACCAGGTACGAACATAATCACAGATAATCACCAAATATCGGTTGATTGATTAATCATCGATTATTTTTTCCAACAATCCAATAATCACGGCCCAGGTGATTAGTTCTTGATTATCTGTTTTATCACTGTGATTAATCACACAATCAACTAAAACTATTAACTATTGTTGTTGGTAAACACTATGTATGTATTGCATCCTGACAGCCCACATCACACTCACGGCACACGACGCACGACAGAAGACAAACATGTCGTTTGCTTTGTTTTATTAGCCACTCTTGTATCCACAAATTAGGGCCGTTTGTAAGTATATTTTTCAACCAACACGATGCTTACATTCAGCGACAAGAGTGATAGGACATACTTTGCCAAGTGTGCTCGCCGCTGAGCACGTTTCTAATTATCCAAACTCTCTTACGATAGCGTCCGCCCAAACAAGGGAGCCGCCCCCTTGTTCCAATGAGGCTCTTTTCACACTCGTGGGCCCATACCTGTATGTGGAAGAAGGTAGAAATCGCCGCCGAAAAAAAACTGGAAGTAAGAAAAACCGGTGGTGAAATCCTGGTATCAATGAAGACTAAAACCGACTCTTGGCAAGAAATTACGGTGCTGGTGGCGGTCCTGGTGTTATTTTGTGAGTTTATTCGTGTGAAACAAGTATAACAACAGCCGTCGATGTACAAAAGTCAAATGATACGTGGGACATGGGAGACTGTAGTAAATAGGACGGAACTACAGTACACACAAAAACCGATATGTTGCCTTTTTTTGCTAACAATATTTTGGTCATATTTTTACTGCTGTGGTCCCCCGTAAACAGCTGAAGGTTTCGTTTTTTTCCCAGCAACAAAAGCGCCACCAGATCTCCGGCGGAGATTCCAGAAACAAAAAAACTAGATTTGTCGCGGGGGGGGGCATGGTTAAGAGGACCAAATATTGTTGGTAAAAATAAGTAAATATATAGGTTTTGTGTGTACCGTAGGTCCTATTTACTATGGCCCCCCGTCATGTATATGCTCAAGGTCAGACAAGAAGATGCTGTCACGAAAAAGAGTACAAGGCTTGCTCCCTTGAGGTGTTTCTTGTCCGCGGTCTCTGATCGTAAATCATAAGAACCGCTTGAGTATTCATAGTGAGCGTAAAGCGGTGTTTGTTGTATTTTCAGACAGACTGTTTTTTTTTTTCTTTCAGGTTTGACCCTTTTAGGACTGCAGTCGTGTTTTGCTGTGCGGGGACAGACCAGTCAAATTACAGTTACTGTAGTTTGTCCCCAAAACGGGCCTGCAGTACAAACAGTATTAAAACGATTAAATGCAAGGCGCCTGCTACTAAGAAACGCCGATATGGCGTCGAGGCTCAATTTCTTATTTTGTGGCCACCATGGCCGCAGGCACTCTTGGCTAATATGTTACCACTCTGTCCCAAAATATAAGGATAGTTTAGATGATATATAGATGTCCAAACAGTTCTTATATATCGGGACAAGGTGGTAACCTGGTAGGATTTACTGCTGTACAGCAACTTGAAGTATATACCTGTGGCACCCGACCCTGACCGCCGTTTCGTCGGTCAAATTTCTTGCGTGTCGTGAGAAAACGAGCCTCGATTTCTCGCGACGGAATTTCTTGACAGCGAGCGTCCTCTGTGTATGTACTACCGGTACATGATACCTGGTCACCTGACATCAGCAGTGGTCGTCGGCTTACCTCTGATACAGAGTATTGATATTACAGGGGTCCATAGTTAACGGGACCAAATTTTGTTAGTAAAAATAGGTAAATATATAGGTTTTTATGTATACCATAGGTCCTATTAACTATGGACCCCCGTAATAGTATTAATAGTGTTAATAGTCTCATACGACAGTTGTATTTCCAGAGTGTTATACTTCGAAGTATATGTACTAGAATAATGCGAGTAAACGCCCCCCCCCCCCCCCCCCCCCCCCCCCCCCCCCCGGTGCTCCGTCTCGAAAGGGATGCGTGGTCAATGGTCAAATGACTAAGGCAAGCAACAAATGAGTACGCCCCCCCCCCCTCCCCCCGGACCGACTTTTCGAGCTCAACATCTCCACAGCAAAAATAATGTCAGCGCCGAAAAGCTAAAGGGTGGCCCCAGACAGCTCTCGTCGAGGGCTGTCGGAAGGCGTGTCGTTCGATGTTGGCACCTTCTTTGTTGCAGAGTCGGTCCGCAAGAGGAACGTTAACTCGCATTTTTACGGTATACTTCGAAGTGCCTGTTGTACTGATAGCAAAATAACTATCCCCCCCCCCCCCCCCCCCCCCCCCCCCCCCCACTTCGAAGCTGCCATCCATATGCAAGTCCGCCTCACAAGCCGTTCTTAGTATACCTGGTATCAGGTATATAGTGCAGCGGTAATGAGATGCAGCCCGCCCACCCTGCATAACCCAACACCTCAAGGCGCTTCGCGCCTGGCGCAAGGAAATGTCTCCCTTGTCGGTGAAAACCCTTCGTGCAATCCATCGCGGCGTTGTTGTACCGGTGTACGTATAGGGGTGCGAGGGTCTATGGTCATGTCTGCCACTACGACCATGCACGACGTGAGTTCCCACCCCCCTCTTCTCGGCAGAGGGGGCGGAGGGTAGGGCTTGCGTGTATGCGAGGAAGTTTCGGTTTGATGTCTACAACCTTTTTTGTTTTCGCCTTTACGTTTCCTACCGTATACCCCAGGCAAGATATTACTATTACGGGGGTCCATAGTAAATAGGACCTAGGGTATACACAAAAACCTACATATTTGCCTGTTTTTACGAACAACTTTTGGTCCTATTTACTATGGTCCCCCGAATACGGGGGTCCATAGTAAATAGGACCTAGGGTATACACAAAAACCTATATATTTGTCTATTTTTGCTATCAACATTTGGTCCTATTTACTATGGTCCCGCGTGATAGCATGTACCAGTAACATATATCCTCGGACGATTTTTTTAAAATCGATATCGAAAACAGCAGGCGAGGCGGGCGTCTTCTGGCTGTCTGGAAAGACTTCGACGAGATTTTTCCATGTTTTTTTCGCCCGGCATGTTTTTGGAGAAGGATCGGCTCTGAAAATCATGCCGGGGTGTGTGTTGTATTGCTATTATTACGGGAGTCCCTAGTTGATAGGACCTATGGTATACGTAAAACCCATATATTTACCTATTTTTACTGGCAACATTTGGTCCTATTTACTATGGTCCCCCGTAATAGCTAATTGTCATCTTGCTTGCACGTAGTCTGGAGTGTGGCTCGCGTATTCTGTCTTTTTTTTTTCTTTGTTTCTTTCGCATTTTCTCTCTTTCCAACGCATCTGGGTTGCTTGCATGCATGTCGTGCCTGTCGTACAGTATCCGGTACGCGATGAACGTGGCATTGCTTTGTTCTACTCTGTTTTTACTTCAATATAATGTAACTCATCTGCAGCCAGTAGTATATCGTGTCGCGGTTTCGTGACCACAGCGCTTGTATCTCTATTAATGGGATGGAGAGGCGGCATGGATACTGGGTGTAGCGGATGCCGACGGGCACAGAAATTACGGTGTAGTGCGAGGAACACACAAATGGTACACTAGAGTACTGTTAATAGATGCGTCATTTCCAGACGATTGGTATTGTTGTACTCACATCAGCTCATTGCCATAAACTACTGACTATTAATACTCTATGCAGTACGCGGGGGCATACTACAGTAGTAGTAGTATTACGGGGGACCATATTATGTAGGACTTAATATTGTTAGTAAAAATATTCAAATATATAGGTTTTTATGTATACCGTAGGTCCTATTAACTATGGACCCCCGTAATAGTACTCGTAGTTACTACTACTACTACCTGGTACCGGTACATATTATCACGGGGGGCCATAGTAAACAGGACCTACCGTACACACAAAAAACCTCTATATTCACGTAATTTCACCAACAATATTTGGTCTTTTTTACTGTGGTCCCTCGTAAATAGTCAGAACCCACAACGGATAAAAAAAAGCAGGCATCCCCGTGTGCCGCCTGCCGCCGACGCTGATCGCCCGTGTTGCCTGGAGCGGCTGTCTGCCCTCAGCGCGGCGTTCACGGCGGCGTGCGCTGACCTCCACAACCACAGTTATTCCCGATTGCCAATTCCCCCCGTAGCAGTCCTTGGTCGCTCGCGCAAAGGAACAACAAGACAGCAGTAGCGCTGGTGGATGCCCGTGTATCACATGAAGAACAACAGACTCGCCGCCTATCTCCAAGCTGGTTCTCTCCCAGTGTGTACAACGGTGAGAGCGCAGAACGCGGGAAGCGAAGTGTCTCTGGAGGGGGAAAAAAAATCGACGACGCTTTTTTCAGAGCCATCGTTGTCGTTGCGTGTGTGTATGTGCCCCCCATGCTTTCACAACCTCGGGAATACCATGATCTATCTGATCTATCTACAGTAGATGATCTAGTTCCTCACCTACCGTTGTAGGGGGTTGTGCAGGATCTGCCTTATAAGACAGATCCCACCCAGGAAACCTGCGCTATGTATAGATTGATCGCGTAGGTTATATACGGTTTCCCACCCGGCAGCATGAGCTAGATCATACAAAATCGGGAATAGATCTGCGTCGAAGGATCTAGATCATGAGCTGTGGGAATCGATGATCTGCATCATCTGTAGATGATCTGTGCGAGGTGTGCATGCTTTGAAGGAAATCGGCTCTGAAACCCATCCAAGGGATGTGTGATTTGGCGTGTTGTACGGTGCGCATACCAGGTACGACCAGGTACCAGGGAGGTTTGTAATCTTGGGGTGCTCTACGTAAGGCACGCGTACCAAGGACGAGGTATGTGCCTACAGTATTACGGGGGGCCATAGTAAATAGGACCTACGGTACACACAAAAAACTATATATTTACCTATTTTTACCAACAATATTTGGTCCTATTTACTTTTGTCCCCCGTAGATAGTGTGTGTTTTCTTCACATTCAACCGTTCTTTCTACCCGTCGACATCCAGCACAACCAGTGTCGGTGCCGATTCTTCGATCCTAGAGAGATACAAGTTATGTGGTCACAAAGCTACGCCAGCCACATGGAGATACTACATTGTTCCGTATGCATAAACACAACAAGTACACAATGCACAGCACGCGAGAGCAGTTGAGAATATTCCTATTCAGGCGAAGGGCTCTCGGCTTATTGTCGTGTCAACGTTGAGCTTAGTAAGATGGGTTCACGGAGGCTATTGCGTTGTGCAGGATTTAGAGTGGCGTCCCTGCTGAGCACAAATGCTCAGCTGTAAAATATAACAAAATGCAGGAAAACTCAGCCTGAAATTCCTGACCTACCACAATTACTACTGCTTGTAACGCGTGTCGCGTGCTGCTGTACGTGATTTCCCGGCGTTTGGTGTTGTTTGTTTTGTTGTTCTCACATTATTGATATTGACCCTTTCACGACTCCAGTCCCGTTTTTGGGCCGAATTTTCTCAGAATTTGAGCGTTTTGTACCTCAAACGGGAATGCGGTCATGCAACCCTTGCCGAAAGGGTTGATTGCCATATACATGTGCAGGCATAAATAGTATGCAGAGCAGCGCGACTCGGCAGGATCTCGCGACTAGTAACTAATCGGTACGTGCCGTTAGCTAACTGTCTGACTTTTTGTCGGCAAGTTGGCTGACCAACCCAGCTGAAGGGTACTCGTAGCCGACTTTTGTCGACTAGAGTCTGGCGAGCGAAGCGAACCAAATCAACCCCGTGCCCGACAGAAGGGGGGGGGGGGGGGGGGGGGTTGGGGGGCGTCCGAAAAAAAAAAAAACTATTAATATCCTGCATTCATCAATCCTTCCTTCAAGTATGGAAACCCAACAAGTCGGATAGTCGGGCCCCTCCGGGAAACGACTAACTATCAATCAGACTAATATCTACCACTAGTCCCTAAATTTAGTACCCTTTTGGATGCTAATATTCAATCAAACCGATCATTATATTCAGGTACAAGAGTGGTACTTGGTGACTCAACCCTCTTGGGACTTCAGAGGGCAAAAAATGACGATAAAAACTTAACGCTTGCCGGCGACGGCCGCTGCTGTTGATCGAGGGACGATACAAACTAGTGTCCGGGTTTCAACGCGAGCAGTCGCACGGCGCCGGGGGGCGCGGCATGATCCTCCCCGTGCTTGTGGGACCCCTCCCCGCTGTTCGTAGACGGCTGATAGCACAAACAACAAACAATCACCAACCATTGCTTCGGTTGCTATCGAAAGTGATCCATCCGTAGGGGTTGAAATCGAGCCGGCGCACAGCTAACTCTAATTATCTACGGCTGTAGTCCGCACGTGATTGGCCCAAGGGCACACTGGGGGGTAGCGGTGTAACTTCTGTTTTTTCTTCGGAGTACACCTTGAACGTGGCCTGTTGCGACGCTCAAGGCACCAACAGCGAGACAGACCTCAGCCGGCTCGCGCATTTCTCGCGCATATGTATATAGTACAGTATAGTACCAGTGCAGTAGTAGTAACCGATTTGGGGCTTCAGAGGGCGCGGGGGGAGGGGGGGTGTACTCATTACCATGCATGGCCGTAGTCGTATGACCATAGACCCTCGCATCCGTACAACGCCGGGATGGAGCACGCCGGGTTTTCACCGACCAGGCAGACATTGCTTACCGGGGGGGGGGGGGGGTACCCAACGTGCACCTGGTATATGTTGTATATATATGTATTGCCGTAAAGAGCGTTGAGTTCGCACAGGTCTATTTGTCATATAATGCGTGTATCGTGTTTGTCGTATCCGGTACGATGAAATGGGACTGCAGTGTCTACTCTGCTTTCTGCGCGGCGTCGTGTAGCAGTATCCCTGTGCCGTGGTTTTGTGACCACATCAGAGCTTGCGTATCTCTCTCTATAGGACGGAAGAATCACAGCACGGACACCGGTTGTGCTGGATGTCCGACAGAGGGTAGAAAGTAATGTTTTGATTGAATGTTATTATTAGTGTACAAACGGCCCCCATGTTAAGGTACAGTGTGGTACAGTTTCACGTGAAGAACACACGCGGGTGCGATGATCGTTTTGGCAGCGCTCTATTTTCTCAAAGACGGGAGGGTTAAGGTTGCCAATACCGAACAACAACCATGGTGTTTTCGGAAATATCTTATCAGGAGAGGAGATATGCCTTTCCGGAAAAAATGTCGTGTTCGGCTTATAGCAGCCTTTTGACTGTTTTCGGGAAAAAACAAAGCTTTTAGGTCAGCAGTCCCGTTATGAGGGACAAAATGCTCACCAGGTATATGATTTTGAGTGGTTTGTCCCCAAATCGGGGACTGCAGCCCTCAAAGGGCCAAGAAACGGTCGCATCCCTGCGCGAACTCAACGCTCTTTTTGACGGTTACATGACGAGTACCTGCTGTACAGCATGCATCGATCGGCCGCACGATCGCGATGGGGGTTAGGGGGTGGGGGATGTGTCCGGAGCGCAAAAATGCGAGGAGCTGGAAGACACGCGTGTACGATGGTGGCGTACTCGTGCAGCTACTAGAGGCTGTAGCACTGCCCTACACTCTTCCTAGTAGATGCTTGAATTTCAGTGGGTCTCACTGGCCGCTTTAATTTGGTCGATATACTATTACGGGGGACCATAGTAAATGGGACCAAATATGTTAGTGAAAATAGGGATATATATATAGGTTTTTGTGTGTACCGTAGGTGCTATTTACTATGGTCCTCCGTAATACATATATTTTGAAAGCAAGTCACGAAAAGGGCTATTTATCCTTTTTAGACAGCAGTCCCGTCTGGGGGACAAATTTGGGCGGTTTTACTTGAAAATTTGAGTGGATTGTCCCCGAAACGGGACTGCAGTCTTAACAGCCCTAAAAGAGTTACTAACGCGATACTGAATACCAGTATACCAGATACATGCAATACCACAGGGTATAAATACACCTATATGGTGATCCTCAGCCTTATCCGATCGGTTTTAGTCGGCGGATCTCTCCCGCCTTTGACCGTATTCCCGCGCGGTTTCTTCGCCAGGGCGTCCCGGCCTGAACCGCCCGGCGTCGGAGGATCCGCCGGCTTAGCGCCGAGGCGCCCGCGCGAGGCCTTGACGTCGAGATCTACGAAGGAATCTCCGAAAATCCCTGCCCTGTCAGTGTTTTGGGCCACGGTCTCCCGACAGAGTGTATCCATTCGCGTGTTTTTTTTCCGGCAGGTCCTCTCCGACCTCCGACCCATGTGGAGACCTCCCCGGCCGGCGTCGCCATCGTGGCGGCCTGCGCGGGTGGCTGTATCTGGAACATCGATGGAACGCCCCGATAGCACATGCCGCCGAGGCTTAGTTGAGAGCTGCCATTCATAAATAGTTACGCCGGGGATGTATGAGAGAGATATCGCATGTCACCTACTCGTACAGCCAACAGCACATACGACGGCCAGCAGCGCTTTTAGTGTGTACGCTATCGTACAGCGCAGCTGCTGCAGAGCCGTACTATTGCGGGGGACCGTAGTAAATAGGACCAAATATTGTTTGTAAAAAAAGGGAAATATGTAGGTCTTTGTGAGTACAGTAGGTCCTATTTACTATGGTCCCCCGCAGCACGTAGCTGCCTGCGGACATGTACAGCTACAGCGTAGTACAGCTACAGCAGCTGTGCTGTGACCGGCGCCTTTCCACGGAGCTGCGCTGTCGATCGTCGCGTACTCCCTGAGTTAGGAGCTAGTTACACCGCCTTCTATTACGGGGGTCCATACGTAGTAAACAGGACCTAGGGTATACACGAAAACCTATATATTTCCCTATTTTTACTAAAACAGTATTTGGTCCTATTTACTATAGGTCCCCCGTAATAGCATTGCGGACGCTTTTCAGTTAATCAGCAAGTAACCGTCAGCATTCTGCCGCCTTTTCCAACGTTGATGGGAGTGTGGAGCGCACGCTCTCAATCTCTTGGCCGCCTCCTCCCCCTCCTGCTCCTCTACATTATACGCCCGTCACGCAAGTCTGCGACCGGCGGCCTGGCCGCCGTCGTATCACGGGGGTCCATAGTTAATAGGACCTATGGTCTAGATAAAAACCTATATATTTACCTATTTTTACTGACAATATTTGGTCCTATTTACTATGGACCTCCGTAATAGCATATATGTATGTGTACCACGGTTAAAAACCTAGCATCTTATTACCAAGAAAAATATGTGGTAAAATAGAGTGTTTGCGATAGAGGTAAAGAAAAAAAAACTTTACTTCCGCTAAAAAAAAGTGAATTTTCTTCCCTTCCTGATTCGGTGTGTTTGCGAGTGAGGTAAACCAAATCCTGCAGGCGACGCCTCCGAAAATAAGAAGGGAAGTGGGGAGGTGAGGCAACGCGGCAAACAAACAAGAAGAACTGGGGGAAAAAAAACAGCGGCAGCCCAGCAACGTTTTCGGCGGCAGAGTTGACCGCGAAGTCACCATTATTGCCATCCCACGACGATTACAAGCAGCAGCACAGCAAGCGGCAGCTAGCCGGCGATAGCCGCAGCTAGGGGCAGCTTGAGCAACAAAAATAAACAGCGTCAGCACCAGCACCAGCACCAACCAGCTTCCGTTTTTTTTGGATTGCTGTTGCTGCTGCTGCTGCTGCTGCGCTCGGCCTACGCACGCCACAGCGCCGGCGCGCTCCGCTCCGCCGCCGCCGCCGCCGCGGCTGCTGATGCCGCTGCTGCTGCCGCGGTATGGTGAAATCGAAACGATACACGAGCTGTCATGCTGTCGCGCTCTGCACGAGCACGAGTACGAGTACGAGTGAGTGCGAGTCCTTTTTTGGGACGACGCATCCTCCACGTCGTCGCCAGGCGGGCGAAAGCGTGTACCGTAGCAGCGGCGGCGGCCCGCTGGCACAATCCAACGCCACTCGTGCGCGCTATACCCAAGCTACACCTCTCGAGCCTCTGCTCCCAGCGGTTGTCGTGATGATGCGCACGGCAAGCAGCATGGTGGCATGGAAGATGCTCGGTGTTTTGATCCTTCGAGATTTGAGTTGCGTTCTGCGTCGGGATAATGCTCGGTGCGTGCAGGCCAATGAAAACAGAGAGCCCAAAAGTTACCGTAACTTTCGCTGAAATCCTTACTTCGCTAAAGTACTTTTCGGCCGTTTTTTCAGAAATTTACCTCGAAAAAATTACCTCGGGAGAATTTTTAGAGAAGTAAAAGCAAAAAAAAAAAAAAAAAAAAAACGCAGACACTCTAGTGTCCGTTGCTTTTCATTCGTCGCTTGCGCCACTCCCCTAGCCACATCCCGGAGGGGAACCTTGTATATACATATGTATATATCTACAATATATTTACATTGCTAGAGAAGATGAGATTCATATTATTTCATTCGGCTTTCTTTTTTTTTTTTTTTTTTCGCGAAAATCGATCATGACCGCTTTTCAGCATCGATCGCCATGATAACAAACAGATAAAATGAAGAAGGAGCTTGCAAAACTTGCCGTCACCGTCGGACGGCGCTGTAATTTCGATAACATTTCAAACCTCTCAAGGCCGCAGTCCCGTTGTGGGGACGAAACACGTGGGAGTTAACTGCCTGTTGTAGTGTAACAGGTGGATTTCTGCACAGACTGCTGTAGTGCGATACTGGAAGGATTAACTCCTGCAACAATCGTGCCCCCACACCCGCTCTTGCCGGTAGTCTGCGGCCCGCCCGACTTCTTGCGGGTTGGGTACATGTTGTCGTGTTGTTGTTGTTGTTGTTGTTGGTGTTGGTGGTGGTGCTGTTGTTGTTGTTGTTGTTGTTTGTTGTTGTTTGTTGTTGTTTGTTGTTGTTTTTGTTGTTGCATTGACTCATCGCGGCAATACAATGGAGTCCGTGGTCTCAGGACAGGCTGCATGCAACAGCTCTGTCTGGAGCGGAAGAATACCTCTGGGAGAGGAAAAAAAAAAGCAAAAATACAAACAAGCAAATAATAATACACTTGATTGCTCAAGCACATCTACACCTCAGACAAGAATAAGATGTTAGGTCCACGCACGCACGTACCAGGTACATGCGGTACGCTCTACAAGTCGCCACTGAAATGGAAAAGCCCGCATAATACCCAAACAAAAATAGACGGGATGAAAAAACAACTCGACGTCGAAAATCGAAATCGAAAATCAAAAATCAAAAAGGGAAGAGAGAAAAAAAGATGAAAAAACAACTCAACGTCGAAAATCGAAATCGAAAATCAAAAATCAAAAAGGGAAGAGAGAAAAAAAAACAATTCAAGCGAAAAGGCAAGAAAGCAAGAAAGGAAACATGCAAAAGAGGATACGCAGATTTCCGCAGATTTTCACAGAATTTCGCAGATATATGTACCTGGCATGTGTGTTTTCTTTGCAGTAAACCTTTCTTTCTAGAGTACCCGTCGACACCCAGCGCATCCAGTGTCATCCGTGCCGATTCTTCCTCCTACTATGTACGGGAGACCATAGTAAATAGGACCTACGGTACACACAAAAACCTATATATTAATATATTTTTGGTAGCAATGTTTTAGTCCTACTTACAATGGCCCCCGGTAAATAATGTAGAGGTACAAGCTCTGGCCACAAGACCACGACCAACGTAGGAGATACTACGCTGTATAATCCAGCAAGAAGAGCAGACAGGCAGTGCAATGCCATGTCATCGTACTCGATTCGGCAGGGACGGCATATATGCTAATATTATTATTGCGGGGGTCCATAGTTACCGGGACCAAATTTTGTTAGTAAAAATAGGCAAATATATATAGGTTTTTGTGTGTACCATAGGTCCTGTTAACTATGGACGGGGGTAGCAAATCCGGATTGCGTTGAAAGAGATAAAAAGCGAAAGCAAAACATGAACTACAGAACCTCAGGAAGCACGTAGCCGTTCCTCTGTATATGGAACTGCACACGCGTTTGTCGGAAAAACTACGTGCTTGGATTTAGCGCGGGATATTGCCACGACTATTTTCGGAAGGGTAGACGAAATACGGGCGAATACATACTGGTGAGAAATGGGCTGGGGAAAAGAAACAGTAATATTACGGGGTCCCCATAGTAAATAGGACCGAATATTTTTGGTAAAAATAGCGAAATACATAGGTTTTTGTGTGTACCGTAGGTCCTATTATCTATGGTCCCCCGTAATAGTTAAAAAAAAATGTCGTTGCAGTCGTAAAAGTATCAAGCCTGCCTGCCTACCTGCCTGCAACACCGCGGCGACATGCTCTGTACGCTCGATCGCGTCGCCTTCGAGGCCCGTCCACCCTCCATCCACCTTCCATCCACCCCTCATCAACATGAAATGGAATTACATACCAGGTATGGAATAGGCGCGAACGGCTTGAATCGTACTACTGCTTGTATTACGCAGCTTGCAACGTTGATTTATCAACTAGGTTTTCAGGCGAACTCACGTCTGACGTATTTCATAATTTTATTTTAATTTTATTTGAAAAAATGTCGACTGGTTGCGTTCGGAATTCGCGCGCCAGATTTTGCGGCCTAATTGAGTAAGGGTGGGAGGGCGAAGGCGGGAATGTGTGAGGCGAAAGCGTGTGGGGGTGCGGACATTTAGAGCCCTTTTAGGACCGCAGTCCCATTTTGGGGACAAACTACTCGAAATTTGACAGGTTTGTGCTCAAAACGGTACTCCAGTACAATTTTACATAAACGGGTTAAGATGTATCCATATTTTTTTTGTTTTCCCGTGATCCTTCTTCTGTGAGAGTTTTTTGTTTTTGCGTGCGTGCGTGCGTGCGTGCGTGCGTGCGTGTGCTCTTCTTTTATACCACCAAATTCTATTGTGGCAGGATGGCAGGATTTCTGCTTACGTTACGTAAAAAACAGGATTGTTGACCCGCAGGCTGTCCCCCCCCCCCCCCCCCCCCCGCTTGAAGTACCACGCTGCTCCGAGAGCATCGTCCTCGTTTAGCGTTGATATCGTATACCAAATGGTGACTGTTTTAACGGACATAGGGGTGTGCTGGGAAAGGCTGTCATCTGCGAATTGAATTTCAGTGTAACCCTTCAGGTCCTGCGGTAGTGCCGGTTCGGGGATAAAATTATGAATATTGCGGGGGGGCCATAGTAAATAGGACCAGATATTGTTGGTAAAAATAGGTAAAAATTTAATTTTTTGTGTGTACCGTAGGTCCTATTTACTGTGGTCCCCCG
The DNA here is from genome assembly GCA_031763025.1 of Macrocystis pyrifera. NCBI lineage: Eukaryota > Phaeophyceae > Laminariales > Laminariaceae > Macrocystis > Macrocystis pyrifera. The sequence continues at coordinate 4,850,998 of JASSKH010000014.1, forward strand.
TAATAGTTCGAATTCGAGCGGTTTGTGCTCACGACGGGAGTACTGCGTTTTGCCCGAAGAATCCAGTCCATTCTTTTCCGGTGAATATCGTGTCAGCCCGCCTTCTCGTTTTCCTGTTATTACGGGGGGGTCCATAGTTAACGGGACCAAATTTTGTTAGTAAAAATAGGCAAATATATAGTTTTTTGTGTGTACCGTAGGTCCTGTTAACTATGGACCCCCGTAATAATAGTGCTCGTCGTTCTTGCTCAAGTATTACTGCCTGTAGATCATACAGCAGTGCTCTTCGTGTATGCTGCCTCGCTGTCCGTGAGTACAAGCAACTTGTGGATTAAATGTTAGTGTGCAAGCTGTCGTTATGTTCAGGGACAGAGTTGTAATGTATCACTCTGGACATCAATAGAAGGACCGCTATGTGGTGATATTACGGGGGGCCATAGTTAATAGGACCTCAGTATATAGGTGTCGAGGAATGTCGTCGGTATATAGAAGTCGAACGGGGAGGAACTCCAGAAGAGAGAACATCGCGGAACACAGCAAAGAAAAACAATTAAGCAACAGATCGAGGGCGATTTTGTTTTGGGCGGTGTGGTCCCATTGATTGTGTGTACATGCAGAGCAGTAGAGCTTTCACCACTTCTTCGACGATGTCCCATTCCTGTGTACAGGTGGCGGCCGGGACGCCACCCTCGTTGCCCAACGTGGGCGTCAACGGGCCCTAGTGGAAGCATTGGACAATGAAGAATGCGTGTACACGCTTGGCACAAGTAGGCGTACTGAAGTGAGAGGTGGTGGACACCTTGTGGCTGTCACCAGACAACACTCGTTCAACGCCGCACTCAACAATGTCTAAAGCAAACCCCGCACAAGGCAGGCGTTGTCGACAACCCTCTCGGTTCGGTGCACAATGCCTGGATGGTGTGCTAACATCGTTCGGGTGTCTTCCACCCACAAGGACTGCTTACGCCCACAGCAGTGCTGCCCGCAGTGAGTGCAGTGGCGCCTGGGGGCAAAGCGCTGATGTTTTCTCTGTAAACCCCTTTTTTTAGCGCCGCAGTCCCGTTTGGGGGACAAAGCACTTGGAATTAGAGTGGTTTGTCCCCGATACGGGATTGCTGCGGTCCTAAATGGGTCGACGATGCTTTTGTCTGGTCAAAACGCACGCACACCTAGCACGCACGCCATTCGTTTTAGCACCGTGCTCCCGCTGGGTACCCTGATCCCACCCCCGACCCGATCCCGCTTTAACCTGAATCCTCCAAGAAACTGGCCCTGGGTGCATCACATGTGGTACCCCTCCATCCCCGAGCCTAAGGACCCTTTTTTCTATTCTATCTCATACAAAACGTCCTTATATTGAGGGACAGGATGGTATAACTTGCAGCCAGCCGGGCCCGCCAAAATACCCCGATCCCGCCCCCACCGAAATCGAGCAAACAATTTACAGTCCGATACTACTGTACCCGCTTTGTTGGCCGTAGGTATAGTAAACGTTTCAGTACTCGCGTCAGAGCCTGACCGTGGCTTGTGTCAAAGGCCAGAATGGCGCTACTTGGTGCGTGCTGTAAGGGAGTAATCGTCTGCGCTCGGGTGTACTGCTTGTGTGCCTAAGATAGACTGGAGGTTTCATTATTTGTTTTGTACCCTGTCCTCTCGCGTACGTCCTCTCGCGTACGTACGTACGTACGTGTATCGCGCTCTCGTGTGAGGTGCGCGGTTGTTCTGCAAGAGACGGTTAATGACGAACCGTACAGCAGCAGCATATACCCCCCCCCCCCTCCCCCCATATATTATATATGGGTTGGGTTGGCGTCGGTTGGCAACGACACTGTAAAACACGCCGCTCACTACGTGAGCTAGACATCCAGGGTACCGTCTTTTTTTTTTTTTTTCTTTTTGGCGGTCGCCCACAGCTGGTCGTCAAGTTAGATCATTTGTGCGAAGTAAAGAACCTTTACTCTGCACAAGGGAATTGATGGTATCACGTAGTGTTCAAGGTACGGCACCCAAGAGGCAGTTTCATAGTACTCCCATTGCTGTCTCTGGAAGTGGCCACACCGGAAATTAAACTAACTCATTGAAGCTGTCATCCATATGCAAGTCCGCCTCACAAGCGGTTCTTAGTAGGATGCAGCTCACCCTTCATGCGACTCGCCGGACACCTCACGTTTCGCTTCGCGCTTGGTGCAAGCAATGTCTGCCTGGTCGGTGAAAACCCGACATGCTCCGTCGCGGCATTGTAGGGATGCGAGGGTCTATGGTCATCCGACTACGGCTATGCATGAGATCGAGTACATCTCTCCTATCGAGTACACGCCCCCCCCCCCCCCCCCCCTCTCACAAGAAACCTGAAAATCGAGTTCAGGCTAACTTTTTATTAATTCTGGGCGCGCGCGAAAGCACACTTTTCTCGCGTTTTTGAGGGGAAACGACCTACAGCAGTACACTCCTTCCCTGCGTCAAAATGAGAAACAAGCCGGTGCAGTGAGATTTCTGGACGAAATTTCAGCAGCGTTGTTTTTGTTTTTTTTCATGTCTGTGTTGTACTTGGTTTTAGTATGTACCTTCCCACCCTGTCTGGGTCTCGAAAATGGGTATTAATAGCGGGGTGTCAGGATTGTTGTTTTTGTGGACCCCTGGGACGCTGTTTCTTTTTCTTGTACCCGAAAAAGACCTTTTGCCATGGTGATACTCGTACTGAAGTGGTACGTACAGTATTACGTTGGACCGAAGTAAATATAGGACCAAATATTTTTAGTGAAAGTAGGGAAGTGTCTAGGTTTTTGTGTGTACCGTAGGTCCTATTTATTTTGGTCCTCCGTAATAGCGCACAACGAATGGTGCCTCGGGTCCGGGCCAGCCACAGGAAGGAGGCAATGTAAAGTTTCTTCAAGCTCAAAGGACTGATCATCAGGCTGAGAGTTTTCTCGAGGATTTTTCTTTTTTTTTTTTTTGCAGGCTGGCTTTTCGGGTGAGTTACTTTCTTATGAGCGGGGGTGGTGCTGCTGTGTTTTCCTGTAACCCTATAACCCCAGCGCGATCTGCAATGACTATTAATAGATAGGTATACAGCATTGGGATACCCTTTAGGATGCGGTCCCATTGTGGGGACATATCACATGGAGTTATAGTCAGCTTTAGGTTTCTGTTTTCTGCGGCGCTAAATGGGTCAAGACCGTCCAGTTTTTAAGACTTTTTGCGGCAGATAAAAGACCAGGCGAGTAGTAGGCTTGGTTACGAAAAATAATGTGCTTGGAACTATTAATAGTATCGGTTACGTTTTGCAGTGATGATGATGATGATGACGATGATGTTCTCACATTACGTTGGTTCACTTCTCTGAATAATTCCTGTCCATGGTCACAGAACACGCTGTAACAAAAAAATGCATCTCCGATGGGAGAAAACAGACAAATACGAAATAGTGCGCACGACAGCAGTACCACACCAGTCCGTGAGGGAAACAGTACTAACCAGCTGTGGTATAATATACCGTCCCGTATCACCTGTAACCAAATAACTCCAGGAACCAGGAACATTCCACCGGCAGGGTAGTGCCTGGTACCTGGTCAAAGATGAAACCCTGAGGCACAGATTAAAAAAAAAATATGTAAATGGCGTTGTCACGGGCTAGTCTTGACCCTTTTAGCACTGCACTGCGCGGAAACGTAGCTCTCACTCTACTTCCAAGTATTTTTTTTCTCCTTGGCGGCAGCGCTATCCTTCAGGGTTATATGGTGGGTACCCCACTGTATATTATTTAGAGCAAAAACCAAGAAAAAAGGTATATACTCATCGTAGACCTTTTTGAGGCAGTTGTAGGTACACTGATTGTATATAGGGGAAGGCTTGCTGCCCCCCCCCCATGGTCATGCCCCCACCGGCATATATATGTTATTTATATATATTATATGGGTTGGGTTGGCGTCGGTTGACAACGACACTGTAAAACATGCCGCTCACTACGTGAGCTAGACATCCAGGGAACCGTTTGTTTGTTTGTTTGTTTGTTTGTTTTTTTTTTTTGGCGGTCGCCCACAGCTGGTCGTCGAGTTAGATCATTTGTGCGAAGTAAAGAACCTTAACTCTGCACAAGGGAATTGATCGTATCACGTAGTGTTTATGGTAAGGCAGTTACATAGTACTCCCATTGCTGTCTCTGGAAGTGGCCACACCGGAAATTAAACTAACTCATTGAAGCTGTCATCCATACGTATGCAAGTCCGCCTCACAAGCGGTTCTTTGTAGGATGCAGTTCACCCTTCATGCGACTCGCCGGACACCTCACGTTTCGCTTCGCGCTTGGTGCAAGCAATGTCTGCCTGGTCGGTGAAAACCCGACATGCTCCGTCCCGGCATTGTAGGGATGCGAGGGTCTATGGTCATCCGACTACGGCCATACATGAGATCGAGTACATCTCTCCTATCGAGTACACCCCCCCCCCCCCCCCCCCCCCCCGTGATTGCCCCTGATGACTTTGCACACTCACTGCTATTTTTGTGTGTGTGTGTTTTGTGGTTTTGCGACGCACAAGTTTGTGCTGATGGTGTTTTCTTCGCTGGTTTCGCGTTTTGCGACCACGGGAACATGCCTGGTAATCAGTACACGGGGCGGTGGATGTGCTCGACGCCTCTTTCGGAAACCTTAAGGCAAAAACTGCCGTCCCGTTTGGGAGACAAGCCGCTCAAATCCTGAGTTGCTTGTCCCCAGAAGAGGGACTGACTGCAGTCTTGACAGTCCCGAAACGGTTACATTCCCTTTTGGGCTCCAAGGGGGGGGGCGGTATCGTGGACGTACGTCGACGGTTAGGGCGATCACAGCAGCAGTAGTATGTGGCGTCTCGCCCCGCAAATCTCTCCGTGTTTTTCGATGAACATTTTTCTCTGTTTCGTAGTTTGTGGCCGAGGAACTTGTGTCTTCCCTATATACTATCTTTTACCCTAGGCCTGACCTATCCTTTATCTGCCCGCTGTTTTTTTTTCCTAACCACGGCATTGTTTGTTCCGTATCCTACCCTATAGGCCTGACCTATGCTTTTATCTGCCCGATGGTTTTTTTTTCTAATCACGGCATTGTTTGTTCCGTGCCCTCTTTGGGAGAGCGCGCCCGCCAAAAAAAACGAGAACACAGAAAAAAGAAAGAAAAAAAAAAACATGCCTACCGCAGCAAAGCAAAAAGCAGTTGCCTGAGCTCTCCTTGCGGTTTGTGATCGCGCGGATTGCTTTCGGAGGGTAGGTAGGCTGTTCGCGTAAGAATTAACTGCGCTACTCTGCGGACTATTATTAATGGTAGGAAGCACTTCCTGGTAGGCATCAAAGTACGGGCGTAGACTCAACCCGATCAATTAACCCTACTCTTGACCCTAGCTCACACCCGAAACGGACGGAAGTTGGCCAGAAATGCGGCTGCACCGCTTTTTGACATACGAGCGATAGATTTATGAACTGCGTATGAACTGCGTACCACGACTCTGAAATATGCGGACCAACACACCCAGCAGAGGCAATTTTCCTTGAAAAGACAACCTTACGCGGGGAATTTCCGCGCCGTAAGATTTTTCGAACGAAAACGAGAAGAAGAAAAAAAAAAACACCTCTCACTCGTCGGCTGTGGGATCGAAATTTTCAAAACAATCCTCCAAACTTATAGTGTTTCTTGCAAGCTTGTCGTGACCTTGTACGTAAGTCCGACGGGGTCGCCCTCTCGTAGCTCACCGGGAGGAGGGCCGTACGCAGTGGTACAGCAGTCATTCATATTTCATCCGGTGGGATATTTCCGAGAAGTTTCCGGGAAATTTACAGTAAGTAATAGTGTGAGGGGGGAAATCGTGGTCCGCAAAAAAAAAAAAAAAAAAACGCGCAGCCGCGTTTTTGGGCCGTTTTGGGTCCGGTTTCGGTTTGGGGTCTGGGTTAGCCTTCGGGGTTGGTTTGGGTCTACGCCTGTGCCTTGATCCCACCTTGAAGTGTTTACTAGCCTGCGAGCAACGAACAGCCCGACCACTGGTAGATCTTACCGGACGAGCGGTTGATAGTCCTCGCCTCCGTCCGTTCGCCCATCCATCAATCCATGAAAATACCAACACCTCTACTTTTATCTATCTGTGATACGTTTTGGTGCGAGTATTAGGCCGGTGCACCCAAGCAACCCAGGCCAACCTACTGGCTGTGACACAAGAAGAACAACACGCACGAATCGAAACGGGCCAGCCAGCGGCACAAAAAAGAACGACGCACGTACGCACGTACGCACACCAATCAAGCAGAGACCACCACCAACCAGAGCACAAGAAGGACAGCCGTCAACGAACGCGTCATCAGCCAGTTCGATCGAGCAATACCCATAAATCAGTCAGTCAGTCAATCAAATCAAATCAAAGCAACACAACGTCTGTGTGTAATGCCAGCACATCTACCCGCCGACGCGAAACAAAATGTGCGCACTCTGGGCCGACATATAAGAACCATGTAGACACTATTACGGGGGTCCATGGTTAACAGGACCTATGGTGTACATAAAAACCTTTATATATACCTATTTTTACTAACAAAATTTGGTCCCGTTAACTATGGACCCCCGTAATAATACGGATACGAACGGGTCCTTAAATTTACAGAGGGATACGTACACATCGCATCATATCCACTAACAACGACTTCAACTTGAGTTCAACTACGTATCAATCGTTATTTCGTACGTATGATGCGGTATCACTGAAGGACCCCTATAACACGCGAGATTAGCACACACACCCTCATGGGACGAATTTCTGACCCGGTTTCCTCCGAAACATGGCATGGGTAGGTACACAGATCGAAAATATGGTGGCTTTTGGAAATGTTTTGTCGAGAAGGTTGCATCTTCGTAAGACACATCGCTCGGCGTAATCAGTGCGCCTTCCCCGTCGCGTTGAATATCGCCCGAGGGGGTGTGTTATCTTATCACGCTATTAATAGTGTGATGGCGTTACACGTCATGCACAGCCTCGGATAGATCGTCTGCAGATGATCGAATCCCACTTGAGGATTTAAATATTTCAAGACAGATCATCCGCAGATGATCGATCGCCACTCGATGATCTCAATCTGTCAAGGCAGACAGATGATCTTTTTTCCCGATCTTTCATGACCTGCGTACGTTGCTCATGCTGCCGGGTGGGGCCGATGATGTCTGCGTACTCTGTAATAGCACGCGCTTCCTGGGTTGGATCTGTACTGATGTGCAGATCCTGCACAACCCCTGATCAGATGATCTACGACCTGTATGTAGATAGATATATCATGATCTATCTGTCCGGCGTATGAAACAAAAATATATAGATATATACACAATCCTTCGCGACCAAGGAGAGCGAAGCGTTCACTTCCGATTCCGAACATTTCGTGTTGAATTTATTTAGGCTGGATTCCAGACGCCTTCGCTTTCCTGACTTCCCGGGCTCCGTTTTTTCGACCGCTTTTCTCGTGGGTCGCGCTCGCCGGGCCCCGCCGGGTGTTCTCCCTTGCGCGCCTCTCGGAGTCTCGCGCCGCCGACGAGCGCAGCGAACCCAAATTCGAAGGGGCTTTGCTGGGGCGAATAGACTCGGAGGTTCTGTTTTATTCAGCCCTGGATATTTGTTTCGCTGTTGTTGCTCCGCGAAGAGCTTATTGTGACGTACTCGATCCCAGCTCTTTTCTCACCGAGGTTCGATCTCTCGGCCTTGCTAATACTACCACGCTTTCTCCCGACTCCCTTGCTTTGCGGACCGCCATCGGCCTGTTCGGCCCCCCTAGGTCTTGCCTTTCTCGGTAGCTGCCTTCCCTTGCCCCTCTCTTTTCGCGGGTCGACTGCACGCGCCTTCTCGGGGTATCGCGCCGTTCTTGGTGCCGGATCGTTGGATATCCCGGGTGATATATATGGTGTTTTATAGTTCGGCATGTCATTTGTACATTGAATGTTGGAGAGTATTAATTCGGCCGATTGTTGTGAGTTCGATGAGAAAAACCGACCGAACGCACCGGAGGATATCATACACATGGCCGTACACGCTCGGACTGTCTACTGCTGCTGCAAGGTGTGATCTCTGGAGGCGCACTGAGATAGTACCACTACTACAGCAACAGTACAGCGGTTCAGAGGCGTTGTACTTCGAACATGTACAAAGCTTTTTTTTCGCCGGTGGAATTGAATGAAGGTTGTCGGAGAGTATTAATTCGGCCGAGTGTCGTGAGTCAACAATAAGAATTAAACCCGACCGATCGCATCGGAGGATATCGTACATGTGGTCGTACATGCTCGGACTGTCTGCTGCTGCTGCAAGGTCTTATTTCTGGAGGCGCGTTGAGTTACGAGCGCTGTTACTACAGCAGCAGCAGCAGTGCGGTAGTGCAGAGGCGTTCCACTTCGGATACGCACGAAGCGAAACCACCCGATGAGCGTGTCTGACGTATCACGCAGCTTCTAAACTTGGGGTTCAGCCACTCAATCGGTCGCACTCACAGCAGACGTCTTTCACTTCGAAAAAAAAAAACATGTCCAGATGCCAGGTATCTACTGATGAAATGGGAGATACGGTCCCCCCGCTTTTTAAAGATACGATCCTTCGTACCGAGTAATATAAGATAAGATGTTCGCCTTACCATTTTCTGGTGAGAAAACACGTCGAATTGTTTCGGCGTGCACTACTGGAGGTAATGGAGGGTTCGAGACTGCTTGCTCCCGCTGCGAGTACTCGCCGTATGCCGGGGTTCTGTGCTTGCTGTGGATATTGCTCCGTGTGCTTCACGTATAACCAACCTGAGTATTTCGGGATACACGCTGAGAATTCTGCCCATGTCAGCAGTATTTTACCGTTGTCAGGTTGTTCTGTATTGCCGATTGATATCAGATATCAGGTATCAGGTGTTCGATACTGCTCGTACTCGCAGCATCTGGGGTTACGTGGTGCGATTACTGCCTGTATTCATGATTGAGTATTTCGTGGTGCGACAACGCGCGTACAGTACGCGACCTGTACTCGCAATAATATGGGCGGATGCTGCAAGCTGGTGTCTTGCTGCGATGCTGCTACTGCTGCTACTGTTGTGCTGCCCCTGGTGCGTGACTGCACAGAGCAGCAGCAGCAGCAGCAGCAACCGCAGCAGGTACTACTGCTGCTGCTACGCTGTTTTTGCTGTTGTGCTGCTGCTGCTGCTGCTATCGCTTTCATGTGCAGGAGAGATGGTCTCTCCTGCACAAGCGCAGTTGGCAGTAGGTACAGCTCGCCGTAGATAGGTGTGGTAGTTCGGCGTGGGTATTATTTGGCAGCTGGGCAGATAAAGGGCAGCAGCACTATAGAACACAAAATCCAAGTAACCTCAGTTCTGAGAAATGTGAGAAACCTCATCAGAACTGAGCTGATTTCTGCCCCCTCCAGGATCTGAGATAAAAAGTATGGATGATTTCCTGGCCCATAATATTATCGACGGTTCTGATTTTGGACTTCAGAGATCGCTGAAAAATACAGAAATAACGTCGCAAACAATTGCCATAAAAGTTGGTCTATAATGCGAGTGAGACAGATACGAAAACTGATGAGAATTGAAATTCGGCATTGCCTTCTTCCTGCACCACTTGGCATTGACCTGATCCTGTTCGTAGTAACATCGCATGGTGTTATAAAAGCAATCACAAATTGGCACTGAGGTATATTTCCCTATCCGGAGCATGGGTGCCGGCACCCATGCGGAGGGAGTCCTTGTTCCATATATATATATACAAGGCGCTTCGCTCTGCGGGCGGCCCACGCCGCCCGCTACGCTCGCCCGGGAAGGAAAGCTACATCAAATTGTGCGAAGCGGACAGAGGGCTATGATTTTGAATATAGTTTTTTTTTTCATCATTGTGGTTTCAAACTGGCGACTTGATATTGCTAAGAGTCCCGCCGCCATGCTTCAGGAGAAAACAGCTCGGACGCCACATAGGCTTCGCGTCGCGGGCGGTTCGCTCACATGCCGCACGTACGTACATACCCCAGGTAGGTGCGTAGGTAGGGTACTGATTTTTCTTATTTTGAGTAACTGCTGTATGTACGAAAGAGAAAGCACAGCACGGCACGGCAGCAGCACCCCAAAAGCAATGAAAAAGAAACCGAAAGAAATTTCGGAAAGAAAAAGAAATCCCTGTCCCCTCTCGTGGAATAATTCCCTTCCTGATTGGAATAACCTTACACGGGTCAAGAAGGAAAAATTGAAAAAAAAATCAACACAGCAGAGCTTCTCTCTCAGCCTCGTACGCCGCCCGCCCCTCTCGCGACCACCTGGCAACCGATTCGGTCCGGGTACGTGGTCCGCAGCCATAGTGGTTATTTTGACGCCCGAAACAATATTCCGAAATACTCCCGAGAGCCGATGCCGTAATGTTGGTTTTTCGGAAGTTTTTTTTTTGTTTGTTTTTGCCCCCGATGCGGATGATGAATATCTACGTCTATTAATAATAACCCTTCTATTCCGGAGGGCCATAGTAAATAGCACCCACGGTACACACAAAAACCTATGTACTTCCCCATTTTTACTAACAAAATTTGGTCCCATTTACTATGGTCCCCCGTAATAGTACTGCAGTCCCGTTTTGGGAACAGAGCGCTCGGAATTAGAGTGGTTTGTCCCCAAATCGGGACCGCGGCACTAAAAGGGGTTGAAACCGGTGCGGCCTAACCGCGGGTTTGACCCCCTTTTGACTGACCTCCCCCTTACGCTACGACCTACTGGTATCAGCAGTCATGGTGGCCGAAACAAACGGGCGTAAACCCAACCCAGCCCAATCCAACCCAACCCGACCCAACTCCTTTCAGGTATATGAATATATACGTACGACTATTATTACGGGGGACCATAGTAAATAGGACCAAATATTGTTAATAAAAATAGGCAAATATATAGTTGTTTGTGTGTACCATAGGTCCTATTAACTATGGTCCCCCGTAATATACGCGTGTGGCAGATCCGCGGGTTTGACCCCCTTTCGACTGACCTCCTCCCCCTTACGCTACAACTATCAGTGGTCATGGTGGCCGAAACAAACGGGCGTAAACCCAGCCCAACCCAACCCAATCCAACCCGACCCGACCCAACTCCTTTCAGGTATATATATATATAACCCCAACCCACACCCCGCAGCCGAAACAGAGTAAAACTGGCTGGCCGGAAACGCGGCTGCGCCGCTTCGGCCATCGAGGCAAGAATTTTCCGAACTGCGGGAAATAAGATGCCCACCCCTCCTCCCTCCCTGCCCGTTGTTGCGCGGAGATTTACTACTGTTACGGGGGACCATAGTAAATAGGCCCAAATATAGTTGGTAAAAAATATAGGTAAATATATAGGTTTTTGTGTGTACCGTAGTTCCTGTTGACTGTGGTTTCCCCGTAATACAAGCTGTAGGTCTGCGGTCCCTAACTGTTATGCGTGGAGTGCGCTCGCTTTTTTGCGCGTGCTCTTAGAAAGCAGGAGTGAGTCTTTGCAGTGTCCGTTTCGTTCTTGCGTGTACACCCATCTCCCCCCCCCCCCCCCCCCCCCGACGGATGATGCAAACTGAAGAACAAAAACGAAAACGAGAGCGATAAGAAAAACAGAGCTTGTACGTGGCCCTCTGGGGACTTCAGAGGGGGGACTTTGACGGTGACAGGTGGCGGTTACGGCACGGACTGGCCTTTGCGCGTATCGGAGAATAGTAGCGTTGATGTCCGGGTTTCAACGGTAGATGGAAGAGGTCGTACGGCACGGGCTTAGCATGACACCAACCATTTGTTGTGGTCGCTACTACTCGGGGGAGGATCCCGAAGGAGTTTTGTTTTTTTTTTTTAAGCACCTTTGAGGGCTGCAGTCCGGTTTTTTGCGGACTACTAAACACTCGGAATTTTGTAGTCAGATTTCAGGCTTTATGTGTTGAATAAAGTGTGGTACTCAAAAAGATTTTTTTTTTTAGCTCGCCAGCCACGCTTGCGCACGTCCAACCGCGCCGCGTGCCGATTTTACTCGGTTTCAATCATTTAAGAAACGGCTGTACTTGCCCATGGGCAGGCACCACGGCAGCGTGAATATGTCGGCTCGCCCCGACCCCCCCCTCCTTATAGTACAACTACGGTCATGCATGATGTTGAGTACACCCCCCCCCCCCATGCATGACAATGAGTACACCCCCCCCCCCCCTTCTCGAAACCCCTATTATATAGGTTGGGTTGGCGTCGGTCGGCAACGACACTGTAAAACATGCCGCTTAGTACTTGAGCTAGACAACCAGGGTACCGCTTTTTTTTTCTTTTTTTTCTTTTGGCGGTCGGTCACAGCTGGTGGTCGAGTTAGAGCATTTGTGCGAGGTGGAGAACCTTCACTCCGCACAAGGGGTAGGATGGTATCGCGTAGTGTTTTTATGGTATGACACCCAAGAGGCAGTTACATAGTACTCCCATTGCTGTCTATGGAAGTGGCCACACCGGAAACCGGAAAATAAATTAACGCATTGAAGCTGTCATCCATATGGAAGTCCCCCTCACAAGCGGTTCTTAGTAGGATGCAGCTCACCCTTTACGCGGCTCGCCGGACACCTCACGGCGATTCGCGCTTGGTGCAAGCAATGTCTTCCTGGTCGGTGAAAACCCGACATGCTCCGTCCCGGCGTTGTAGGGATGCGAGAGTCTATGGTCATACGACTACGGCCATGCATGATATCGAGTACATCTCTCCTATCGAGTACACCCCCCCCCCCCCCCCCCCCCCCCTCCCGCCCCGCTTCATTCGACGCTGTAAACCCATCTATGGCAAGAAAGTCCCGCTCACAAGCGGTTTCTTAGTAGGATAAAGCTCGCACCCTTTGTGCGACTCGCCCAACACCTCACGGCGCTTCGCGCTTGTGACGCGTTCTGCGATGGAGGTATCACATTTTCCGCAAAAAAGTTTTCTGAATGACGGGGGCTCCTTAACCCCAAATCGTCGGGAATGCCCAGTATTGTTTCGGAAAATGACGTAATTATATACTTGAGGCGTGGGACTATTCATCGGCATGAGATTTGATTTTTGCGAAAGTCAGCTTTCTGGTGAGGTGGGGAGCTCCTTAAGGTCAAGTGAGGAGCCTCAGAAAATTTAGGGTGAACCTCTATCGTAGAACGCCTCTTGCGGTGCAAGCTATGTCTGCCTGTTCGGTGAAAACCAGACGCGCTCCGTCCCGGCATTGCAGGGGTGCGAGGGTTGATGGTAAGAAGGTACGAAGCTGTCTTCTGACTATCCGCGGCGAAGCTCATATAGTCCCAAAAGTATTACGGGGGACCATAGTAAATAGGACCAAATATTGTTGGTAAAAATAGGGAAATATATAGGTTTTTGTGTGTACCGTAGGTCCTATTTACTACGCTCCTCCGTAAATAGTAGCAAGAACAAGGACAGTGGCGAATACAGGGGGGAAACATGGAACACCATTGCAAAACATGGGGGGAGGGTGGGACTGGAAACGCTCCTCGGCCTCGGCTGAAGGTGGCGACGGCGAACGCCGAAACGTGCGCGGACAGGCAGACAGACAGACAGACAGACAGACAAATGACACCCACCCACCCACTCTCCCACTCACCCCCCCCCCCATTCACCTATCCACCCATCCACCCCCTCCACCTACCCCCCCCCCGCCCCCCCCTCCCTCCCTCACCCCCACTACAATCGTACACAGACACAAGAGGAGATCGAGAGGGAGTTGCACATCGAAAAGGCCTACCTCTCGCACCTCCAGCACGCCCACATCATACGCCTCGTGGGCAGCGGGCAGCGAGGCATAAACAGCGACTTCGAGCCGTTCCTGGTCCTGGAGTACCTCTCGGGGGGCACGCTGGACCATCTCATCACGGAGCGGCGGCGGGGAAGGGGGGAGGTGGTGGAGGAGGGGGTGAACCGTAGGCGAGGGGCGTTCGAGCTTCCTCACTTCGTTCTCGACGGGAAGAAAAACTACATCCCTTGGGCGCAGGCGATGGGGTGGGCGCGGGTGAGGGAGGAAGAGAGAGTGTGTCAGAGAGAGAGCTAGAGATAGTGTGTGTGTGAGAGAGCGGGAGAGAGAGTGTGTGAGAGAGGGGGGGGGGGGGGGGGGGAAGAGAGCTACTCGCAAGTGTATGAGAGAGAGGGGGGGGGGAAAGACAGGTAGTCGTAAGTGTGTGAGCGAGAGGGGGGGGGGGGGGGAGAAGGCAGCTACTCGTACGTTTTTTTTTTCAAGAGCAGGTCTCTGCTCCTGGCACCCACCGGTCCATCACGTGTGTCCCCACTATCTCCCCACCGTAAACTATCTCTCTGTCTCTGTCCCCCCATCTCCCACCCTCCGTCTCGAAAGGGATGCGTGGTCAATGGTCAAATGACTTGAGGCAAGCAACATTCGCCCCGCCCCCCATCCCCCCCCCCCTCCGTCTCGAAAGGGATGCGTTGTCAATGGTCAAATGCCTAAGGCAAGCAACAAATAAGTACGCCCCCGCCCCCCCTACCCCTCCCACCCCCCCCCCCCCCTCTCCATCTCCCCTCTCTCTCTCCCGTGCTTGTTTCGGGGTTACAGGACATGGCCTCGGCTCTCCACTACATGCACCACGAAGCGTCGGAATTGTCCATGTACATCTGCCGAGACCTCAAGCCGGAGAATATAGGTTTCTCCCAGGATGGGACTCTCAAAATTTTCGGTGTGTGTACGAGTGTGTTTTTGTTGTATTTTTTACCTAGCCCCCCCCCCCCCCCCCCCTGTGCTCCGTCTCGCAATAAATGCGTGGTCAATGGTCAAATGAGTACGGCGCACAACAAATGCGTGCGCCCTCCCACTGTGGTCAGTGTATGCAGCTTAATGGCGATGACCGCAGCCCCGACTCACGTCATAGGGTGCATGTCTCTAAGAGTAGCGCGGTAGCTTTTTGGCGATGGCCGTAAGCCCGACTCACCTCTCAGGGAGCACAGCGCTAGCGCCACGTTGGCTTGGCTCTAAACGGTGAAAACGCCGCAGATCATTATCTACGGATAGATCATCTACAGATAGATCGTCTAGATCCCAACCTGCCGGTGTGAGAGGGTGTGCAAAGGATCTGTGCATAGCACAGATCATCTAACACAGGAAACATGCGCTATCAATAGATCATGCAGAATATATGTATATACCTGTCACGTGTAAGGCGGTTTTGGTGAGGGGACGCTTGCTACAAATCATAATGGCGCAACAGGGGAGGGGAGACACTATTACATACCTCCCACCCGGCGACATGAGCTGTACCAAGTAGATCGTCTACTGTAATACAAATCAGGAATGTATCTGCGGCCTGAAAGGTCTGCAATCATGAACTGGGATATCGATGACCGGTTTGAGGTGTGGAATGGCCCCAGGCAGGGGCTGTGGGATCGCTGAACTCGTCTTATCTTGCCGATTTTTGTTGTTGTTGTTGTTGTTGTGTGTTCATTTGGGGGATACCGCCTTATATATTTACAGTGGTACGTATTATTTGCCCTGGTGCTTGTTTTTTTTTTCGTGACATGTTTCGGTGGCGGCCTGCCTGCATGGGTATGCACCTACAGAAACCCCCCCCCCCCCCCCCCCCCCCCCCCCCGGCCATAAGGCGGCCTGAGTCAGGCATTATCCGGACTTAAGGCGGTCAAAATTGCT
Organism: Macrocystis pyrifera; assembly: GCA_031763025.1. Classification (NCBI taxonomy): domain Eukaryota; class Phaeophyceae; order Laminariales; family Laminariaceae; genus Macrocystis; species Macrocystis pyrifera. The sequence continues at coordinate 4,866,617 of JASSKH010000014.1, forward strand.
TGCCGCGACTGGGGAACTGCGCTCATAACCTGGACTAAATAAGGCAGCTTCCCCATCATAATGCGGTCTGAGTAAGGCGGTCTACCAAAATATAAGGCTGTCATAATCGCCTGGCGCGACCGAGGGATTGCGCTCACAGCCTGGAAAATGAAATGTGGCGGCTTCCCCCCAATTAAGGCGGTCATGTTGTTCTCACACACCACCGCCTTGCTGGGACACCCCTACTGTACGGGTAAGGAGCCACGCAGCAAGTCGTGGGTGTACCATTTTCCACGCGTTGACTGTAAGCCTGTCTCCCGGCTTCCGGCGGCCTCTTGCTGTGCTGAAGGTTCCAAGAGTTGCGGAGTTTTTGGCAAGAGTCGCGCTTCTGTCTTCTGTCCCCCCCCCCCCCCCCCCCCCCCCCCCCCCCCCCCCCGAGCAATACGTACCCGCTCGTGGGTTTTGGTCTGTCCCCTCTTTCACTGCGATTTTCGTGTTTGTCTTCGTTTCGTTTCGAATTTATTTTTATTTTTTTTTTTTTTTTTTTTTTTTTTTTTTTTTTTTTCCCCCCCTTTCCACACCCTTTTCGCATGCATGACTTTGCCTTTCGTACCGTGGTAATTGCCTTGTGTGACGACGCTGTCTTTTGCGTTTACGTTCTTCGCCGTTCACACGTCTTCTTGATTTTTTTTTTTTTTCTTTTTTATCCTCCGGTGGATTTACCTTTTGAAGCCTTTAATTTTGCTCAACATTTCCCTACCCTCTCCCTCTCCGTTTCCCCTTCCCCGTTCCCCGTTCCGTCTCCGTCTCCCTCTCCGTCTCCCTCTCCGCCTCCCTCTCCGTCTCCCTCTACATCTCCCTCACCCTCTCCCTCTCCGTATGCGTCTCCCTCTCCGTCTCCCTCTCCCCCTCCCCCCCCCCCCCTCCTACCCCTTTCCCCCCCCTCTCCCTCTCCCTCTCTCCCCCCCCCCCCCCCCCCCCCCCCCCCTCCTTCCCCTTTCCCTCCTGCCCCTTTCCCTCTCCCTCTCCCTCTCCCCTTCCCTCCCTTCGGTTTACCTCTTTCCTTGCGTTGACGTGTCAGACTTTGGTCTGGCCAAGCGTGTCACCCGAAAAGAAGGTTCGAACCAGCGTTACACCATGACAAGCCGAACGGGTACCGTACGGTACATGGCGCCCGAGGTGAGAGATGTCCGGTCCCTTTTTTTTTGTCGGGAGGGAATAACGCCTACCAGGTATTTAGTGAACCCTGATATTAACCCCTGCAGGACCGCAGTTTCGTCTCGGGAACAAAGTACCTAGAATTTGAGTGGTTTAATTGTCCCCAAACCGGGACTGCAGTCCGAAAACAGTTGGAAGTAATAGCGATACAGGGCCCAACCCCAACCTTGTGTCCTTTACCCCGGTCTGTTGGGCTGGATACCTGTACAAAGTATGCACTGGCAGTACTAGTATACTGATTGACCCGGCCAGTATATTCGAAAGTGCCAGTAGTTTTATCTTGCGTACACCCAAAAAACACGCAAAATTACAGTACGGAACCCACTATATGCGTTTCGAGAGAAGCGAGAGAAGAGACGAGAGACAGCAGTATATACTGCCGCAATCCAGTATACTCGTTGAGTTTTTGAAGGCAGTACAATCAATCGCTGCCGACTTGAGTCAGCCAGTGCCCAGCCCTGCCAACGTAAGGCTGCTTACTACCTCAAGGTCGTCCAAGCACGACCCGAACGCTGCTGGCTTCGTGGCACGTTTTACATTTCCTGAAGAAACGTGTGCGGCCGCCCTAAAAACGTACGTACGTAAAAACATAGTTCGGTAGTATTTTTAGGCACGCTGTACGTATAGTACACCAGTTATTTACACGAGGGGCTTCGCAGAGGCGGGCTGACGCCCGTCTTCGGCTTCGCGCATGGCCGGTTTTTGTCGAGGATGGCATATATATGGGGCAAGCAGACGCTGTGAACGCGACGTGACTGCCAAGGAGTGCATTCAAACAATCAGATGCGACATTACTGACTGCCGACGGGTGCATTAGAATCATCCATGCCCACAGCAGGAAAACCACGGAGGGGGCCCCGTGTTAATAATAAACGTCAATCTGGCGTCCAGGCTCGAAGTCTTGTTTTGAGAAACTGCTCACCAGCTACGTTTCTTGTGTCACGGTTTTTTTTTTTTTTTTTTTTTCTGTTTTGTTTTTTTCTCGGCCAAAATTCAACCGGTTTCCAGCGTTTCCCTCTGTTTTTTTTTTTTTTTTTTTTTTTTGCGTGTACCGCAAAAAATCCGCGTCTCACGTACGCGACTAAAAAGCACACGGAGCACCCCACTCTTGAGTGTTGGCCGTCGGGGCTATCGGGTGTATATATATATTTTTTTTTTGTCGGCAGGGGAGACTGCACTGAGCCGGCCGTTAGCGTGCTCATGTTGCGCGGCAGTCGTCGTGACGACGACACTGCTCGAATATGGCGTGTGTTTTTTTTTTTTTTTTTTCGCGCGTTTGTCATTTAACCCTTTTTAGAACTGCAGTGCCGATTTGGGGACAACTGCTTAAGAGTGGTTAAATGTCCCCCAGAACGGGACTGCAGTTCTGGGATGGTTACACGCCAGAAGCTCCGGGTCGGCCGCGTTGCTCATCTTGAGTCGTCCTACGTACGTTATCTTCGTGTGATGATTGAACGATCAGCCGTGAGATCGACCAGCTCGTTCAAACTCTCATCTGTGCAGTGTAGACTGCACTACGTGTGATATATATACCACCAGGTATATTGCTGTATGATCGTATAGTTCAAGGGTAGAAAACCCTTGGGTGGAGGCAACTGAATGCAACTTTGGCTCGTGTTTTTTTTTTTTCTTTCTTCTTCTTCCCCCCTCCTGCCCCCCCCCCCCCCCTCCCGTCTCTGCCTGGCAAGCAATGTCTGCCCGGTCGGTGAAAACCCGACACGCTCCGTCCCGGCATTGTAGGGATGCGAGGGTCTATGGTCATACGACTACGGTCATGCATGAGATATAGTACATCTCTCCTATCGAGCGAGTACCCCCCCCCCCCCCCGTCTCAGCCTCACGCTGCTGTTACGATTTTTCTCCACTTCACAGGCTTTTCTGGGATGCTCGTACAACGAGAAGGTGGACGTCTACGCGTGGTCCCACGTGGTGGCGGAGATGCTCTCGCTCGACGTGGTGAGTGAACATGGATCAATCCACCGCCGCACACGGAGAGTCGTTTGTTGGTTGATTCTACTAACATATGTTGTACGAGTATGCGCGCGTTGGATCCTCACCGCTGTCACTTCTCCAGGTCGGGGGGGAAAGAAAAATAGTCGCCATTAGTATGTACGACGCCCCCATGGAAGCGCTACTGTCGAAACAGCTTTTGAGCACAAAATAGTTGAATTTTCATGCGGGATAATTTTCGCAGGCGGAAAAAACGGGTTAAGGTGTCTTGCTACAATTTCGACGAGTAGCGCGTGGCAGAGCGTGGCGAGGGAGGGTCCGCCCCAGAGATCACGGCCGAGACCGAGTCGAACTCACGAAACAACTATGTACCCATGGTCGTACGACTACGGCCATGCGTGATAGGAGTTCACCCCCCCCCCCCCCCCCCCCCCCTCTCCTCTTATCACCCTATCAAATGTGTCTACCTGGTCGGTTAAAGGCCGACGTGCTCCGTCCCGGCATTGTGGGGATGCGAGGGTCTATGGTCATACGACTACGGCCTTACATGATAATGGGTACACCCCCCCCCCCCCCCACTTCCCTTATCACCTTATCAAATTTCGCACTTGGCAAACCTGGTTCGCCCCAGAGATCAGCGTCGGCACCCGAATCGAACTCACAAAACGACGATGTACCTATGGTCATACGACTACGGCCATGTACAACATGAGTTTCATTCCCCCCCCCCCCCCCCCCCGGCTTCTTACCCCTCCCGTTATCGCGTTGTCAAATTTCGCACTTGGCAGCCCTACAACCGCATGAGCACGAACCAGTTCCGCGAATCAGTCGCGCTCGGACACCGGCGGCCGAACATCGAGCGGCGGTGGCCGAAAAGCATAAAGCAGCTTCTGAAGCGGTGCTGGGACCGAGACCCCTCCGCCCGGCCGAGCTTCGGGGAGATACTGGAGGCGCGCATCCTCGAGCAGGTGCGACCCAACCACCTTTCTTTCCCGGCTGCCGCCTTGGCTACGGCTGATCTTTTTATCGGCGCTGCTCCTCCGTCGCCGGATGTGGACGGAGGAGGCCCCGCTTTGGTCGTCGGCTCTCCTGGTGGTAGTGTTGGTGATAGTGGTGGCAATCCGAGACCTTCCTTTGTGTCTGAAGAGGCGCCGCCGAGTGCGGCGCGCCTTCCGGCATCCCTCCGATCCCTGAAACTCCCGCTAGAACCGACGTCGCCGTCTTCGACCTCCTCCGTAACGCCCCCCCTATTTCCACCTCTACGGTAATTCCCTTCTCCCCCCCCCCCGCGTCTCCCCCCTATGTTATATACCTGGTATATATATATAGGTTGAGTTGGCGTCAGTTGGCGGCGACGTGGTAAAACATGCCTCTCACTGCGTGAGCTAGACAGCCAGGGTACCGTTTTTTTTCTTGTCTTTTTTTTGGCGGTTACCACGGCTGGCGGTCAAGTTAGATCATTTTTGTGCGGGGAGAACCTTCACTCCGCACAAGGGGGATGATCGTATCACGTAGTGTGTATATGGTGAGGCACCCATGAAGCAGTTACACAGTAACCCCATTGCTGTCTCTGGAAGTGGCCATACCAGAAATTAAATCAATTCATTGATGCTGTCATCCATATGCGAGAAAATCCGCCTCTATAGCGGTTCTTAGTCGGATGCAGCTCACCCTTCATGCGACTCGCCAAACACCTCACGGCGCTTCGCGCTTGGTGCGAGCAATGTCTGCCTGGTCGGTGAAAACCCGACGTGCTCCGTCCCGGCATTGTAGGGATGCGAGGGTCTATGGTCATATGACTACGGCCATGCACGATACTGAGTACACCCCCCCCCCCCCCCCCCCCCGCGTCCTCCCGCTCTTACCTTCCACACCTTGCCTATCCCACCTCCACCCCCTATAAACGTCTCCCTCCAACATCGCCCACCTCCCCACCACCATCCACTCCCCCTCAACATCCCGCCTCACCCCCCCCCCCCCACCCCCCTCCTCCCTTCTGTTTCAGGCGGCGGGCCCTTCCCACCTACGTCCTCACCACCTCGGCCTCCACCTCATGAGGGAAACTCCGACACCAACCCCAACGCCAGCGGCTACACCGGACTCGCGGAAGGCGGCAGCAGCGGCTTGCGCCGCGGCCGTTCACATCGAACCCTCGCTCGTGCGAATCGCGTCAGGCTTGGGCGGGGGCGGGGGGGGGGGGACTGCCGGCGACGCTCCCCGGGGAAGAACAGCCACCGTCGACGGCCCCCGCGAGACGTTCCGACGGAGCGGCGTGTCGGATGGGATCGGGGGGGGGGTGGGGGTCGAGGTACAGGCAGGGGCCGCGGCCGCGAGTAGTGCCACGACCGGTGACAAGGGGGAAGAGGGGGGGACAGGGGGGGACAGGGGGCAGGGGTCGGGAGACGCAGCTGATAGTGTGGCTGGTAGGGGGGGGGATGCAGGGGACGCGAGACTTTTAGGGGTTTCGGGAGGCGCAGGCGGGACTGACGGGGGGGGAAGCGGGGGCGGGGGCGGGGGGGAGGCGGCGGCGGCGGCGACGGCGACGACGACGACGACGGGAAAGAGCCGAACCAGCTTGACGCCCACGAGGTTTCGGCTCGGTCCGTTGCACATACCGATGTGTTTTTTCGGATCGGGAGGGCGGGACCGCCATCACGACGTGGGGAACTGTGAGGTCGAGGGGAGAGAGGAAGCGGTAGGAGAAGGGGTGGGGGGGGAGGGGGGAAGCGATCATGGGGGGGGGGGGGGGGGGGAACGACGTCGGCCGCGGTCGCGGCCGGTCGGACGTGGCGGGTGCTGCTGAGAGCGGCGCGAATCGGGACGAGGCGGGGGGGGGGGAGAGTTAGGTGGTGGTGGGGGTGATAGTGGTGGTGGTGGTTGTGGTGGTGGTGGTGATGGTGGTGGTGGTGGTGGTGGTGGTGGTTGTCGGCAGGCCAATGGTAACGGGGGCGGGAGAGGAGCTCCGTTGGAAGCGGGACCGTCGACGGCGACGGGCCTGAAGCAAGGCCGGAAGGCTTGGGGCTGGTGACAGTGTTTTTTTGTTGTGGCGTGCATGAGGGTGGGCGATAGGGGGACGAGGAAGAGAAGGGGGGGGGGGGAGAGGGGGGGCGTACTCATTTGTTGCTTGCCTTAGTCATTCGACTATTGACCACGCATCCCTTTCGAGACGGAAGGGGGGGGGGGGGGGTGATAGAGGGGGCAGCCCTCTCATGCGTGTTTGTGGATTGTGCTTGTGGCTGGTGAGCGTGTCGGTCAATAAGCGTGTCGGCCAATGAGCGATTCGGCCGTTGAGCGTTTTGGCCAATAGGCATTTAGCGTTTAGGCCATTGAGCGTTTCGGCCAATGAGTTTCGACCGTCGAGCGTTTCGGCCGGCGAGTGGTTCGTCCAATGAGCGTTTTGGCCATTGAGCGTTTCGGTCTTCAAGCGTTTCGGCCAATGAGCGTGGTGGTCTTTGAGAGCGTTTCGGCCAATGAGCTTGTTGGCCGAGCGTCTCGGCCAACAAGCGATTCAGGCATTGAGCGTCTCGGCCAATGAACATGCGTTTCGTTCAATTAAACATGGAGCATTGAGCGTTTCGCCGACTAGATATTTTTGCTAGGATAGCAAAAGGCCTCGTTACACTACTACACTGTAATGCCGTTGATTTAAGCACTCAATGATAGCAGGCGGCCGGGAGCAGACAGGTTTAACGTAGTATAGCGTATCGGCGTCGTCCCCTAGCCTGATCTGAGCGCTGTATATTGTGGTTTTTGATGATCTGCCGATCGCGATGTTTTCTTTTGGTCCGATCTGCGGATTTGCGATATTTCGATATTTTTGATCTTCGATCTCTCTCTATATATACATATACATGCATATATACAAACGTACATTACGGGTCGGGTCGAGATTTTTCTTTCTTCGCTCGATCTATGATAACCTAGTACTGATATGAGCGTACCGACCGCGATGCCTTTTTTTCGCCGTGCCCGGTCTGAAGATTCCAATGGAACCTGGTGTGATGTTTTTGATAATATCTGTTCGATGTGTAGTGTATACGTGCGAGTATATATACCGATCGTTATGCTTTTGTTCGATCTGCTGATCGTGGTGTTGTGCGCGCGTACTTTGATCTGCGGATCGCGACGTTTTTTTTGTCGATTCACGAGTCCACGAGAGCGAGTAGCCAGCGCAAAGGAGGCCTGGGGGGGGGGGGGGGGGGGGGGGGGGGGGGCGTATATCCAACAGGGGATGCCATGGCAGGACGGAGAGGGGAGGAGAAGGGGGGGGGGGGGGGGGGGGGGTGGTGGGCGGGGGGCTATTTTTAGCGGCTACCGATGCCTGCCATGTCCGCGTTCTTGAATGGGACCCGTTACTCAGAGACTCTTTGTGTGTGCGCGCTTCACCTTCTCCTTGATTTGACGAGAAGTACATACTCTTGTGGACAAGAAGGGGGAGCAGCCGCTATGATCTTGTCTTTGGCGTCGTCAGTGGTCAAGAACTGAACTGTGCGTGCATTTGGGCATGTGTGTCGGTGTGTATGACGAAAAAAAAGAGAAACCTGAAGGTGTTAGTACCATTCGGGCATCTGGTACTTCCTAGCAAGTTTGTGTTTTGGTTAGTTGCGCCGGGGGGTGGGGGGGGGGTGGGGGGGGGGGGGGGGGGGGGGGGGGGGGGGGGGGGGGGGGGGTGGGGGGGGGGGGGGGGGGGGGGGGGGGGGGGGGGGGGGGCAGGGGGGGGGGGGGGGGGGGGGGGGGGGGGGGGGGGGGGGGGGGGGGGGGGGGGGGGGGGGGGGGGGGGGGGGGGGGGGGGGGTATCTTTCCAAATAGTGTAGAAATAGTGTTGGCGGGTTTTTCGTTGTTGTTCTGGTTAAACCTTTTTTTTTTTCTCTCTCTCGCTCCATGTGTTTGTTTCTTTTGGCGATTTTGACGCCGTTTTTTTTTTGTGATCTACTCTAGACGAAAACAGACGAGCTGATACTGTTGCTATCCAGGCCGAGGGGTCTTGCAAGCCAAGTCAGTTCGTAGTTGTACGTATGTATTCCGTGGAGTTCTGCCCATTATTGGGCCCTGTACAAACTAGCATTCCGTGGTCTACCGGGGGGGGGGGGGGGGGTATGAGTTGCATCTCCTCCCGCTTTTGGCGTCATTGGCTGGTCTTTATTCTCACAGTTATTTCGGTTCCCCGAAAATCATTCCCGGTGCCCGAATATGGCCGTTCGGGCGTTTCAAGGATATAGCCGTTCTGGCGTTTCAGCGTTTCAAGGATATAGCCATTTGGACGTTTCAGCGTTTCTTCAAGGATATAGCCGTTCGGGCGTTTCAGCGTTTCTTTGCAAGTGCAGATGTTTCTTCGGTTGATGCACGAGTGTCTGCCTTGATGAATGACCTGTTGTAGTTGTTGTTGGTGGCTCTGTTTTTTTTTTTTGTTTCTCTCGATATGATGGGTGTGTTGTCCGTTTCTTGGATCCCGTGGTTTTTCCGTTATTTTCGTGTGAAACGCTTTTCGAACGGTATCCGAACACAAGAAGAGAGCCAGCCGCTAGCTGCTGCGGTTTTTTTTTCATGAAAAAGACTGACGTTTTTCGATCGGCATGACTATGCGAGCACAGCAGAGAGAGGGTCAGCCGTTTAGGGATTATATACCTTTCGCTTTGGAATGGTGGCACGAAACAAAAGCTTTTTCGATCGGTGTTTATTCTCCAAACACAGCACAGAGCCAAGTCAGCCTTTAGGGCTCAGCTTTTTTTGTGGGTTGATGAACTGTGTTCGGTAGTAGCACCCGCCCCTGGTTATTAGGTTGGGCGCCGTCCTTCGTTGGTTTTCTCAACAATGTAGCAACCTATTTGTGTGTGTTGTGTGTGTCCCATCTGTGCTTTTGCTTGTGGTAAGTTCGTCTTGGAGTGTTCGAGCGCAGTCGTGTCATCGGGAGGGGAGGGGGGGGTATCGATGCTTGCTCGGCATGAGTCTTTTCTTTGGGATATCCGGACGGAGTCAGTCGTCTGGGGGTACATACCGGTTGCGTTGCGTTATTGGTGCAGCATCTTGCTCCCTGGCTTGACGCGCTTTTCCATCGTTAAATGATAACAAATATCTACGCGGTAGATAGTATTTTTCTCACAGCCCTGTCTGTATCTGGGACACCCATCTGTGTCTGTGAGGACATTTTGTGGGATTGGGGTTTGCCACCCATCTGGATTTTCTTTTTTCGGGCTTTGCTTGTGTCGTGCTTACTATTAATACTTGCTTCACGTCGAAGGGGCTACTGCCGTACAGTAGGGGAGCCCCAGCTAGGCGGTGGTGTGCGAGAGCAACATGACCGCTATATAGAGGGAAGCCGCCTTACTCTTTTCCAGGTTGCAAGTGCAATTTCCCAGCCGAACGAAGCGATTTGACCGTCTTGTATCGGGATACCGCCTTACCCAGACTGCTTCATGGGAGGGGGGGGGGACCCTTACTGTAGGTACATACCTATCCCGACAGGCCGCACTTTCGATGGATTATCGATTTCCAGTTGATGATCTAGATCTTTCCGGACAGATAAAATCCCTGATCTGTATGGTCTAGCTCACCTTGCCGGGTGGGAGCTTATATATATACCTGGTTCTCAGTTTGTAGAACAGTCTCAGCTGCGGCAATTGCAAACTTGCCTGTCTGTCTATCTGTCCGCATGGCTTATACTTTCGAACATTTTCCAATGGTCGATATATAAGGTCGTTACAGATGATATTCGTACGACGTATTCGACCCTTACGGACCTTATATACTGAAACATACCATACCACATATAATATATCCACGACACCGTACCATCGTACCATACCGCCAACATACCATACCGCATACGGTGCTTTTCTCGTATACCATACCAACATATCCCATATCCCATACCGCATTTTTTCCATATAGTATATCAAACCGTAGTACCGTCATGCCAGGTACCTGGTACCATGTACCAACATACGATATCACATGAAGTACACAAGAAGAGCATATGCTGAAGGTGCAATGTGATGAGGTGATAAATGAGGTGAAGGTGCAAGGTGATGAGATGATATATGAGGAGGTGAAGATGCAAAGGGAGAGCGATGGTACCAGCAGGGAGCAGCAGCTGCCGCAACGGCAACAGCAGCTCCAGCAGACACGTCTGCAACACAAACAGCAGCAGGACCGCAAGAAGAGCATATATATGTTGAAAGTGCAAGGTGATAAGTGAGGTGAACGTGCAAGGTGATGAGGTGGTATGTGAGGAGGTGGAGTGCAAAGGGAGAGCGATGGCACCAGGTAGCAGCCGCAACGGCAACAGAAGCCAGCAGTCACGTCTGCAACAACAGCAGCAGCAGGACCAAGTGGGTCCGCTAAGCGCTTGCGACGATCGCCCCGAAGAACAACAGCAGCAGCAAGTGCACAAGAGCATGCTATCGCTCGTTAGATACCATGCTGCTGTACAATACCAAAACTCCTGTATGACCAGCGATAGCAGAGCGTCAAGTGCGCAAGAAGAGCATATTATGCCTGCGGGGTGACGGAGCAGGAACGAGTATAGATACTGCTAAACCAACTCTATTAACCCCTCTGTTGAAAATCGTCAAGCGCACATTTTGTCACGAGCATATGCCTTCAGGGCGACAGAGCAGGAACGCGTATAGATACCATGCTGACTGCTGTTCCAACACGAGAAGAGCATTCCTTGAGGGATCTAATATTTCGCGGTACAGCGATCTCTTGTCAATCTGTCGTTTAATACCTTGTTGTAGTAAACAACCGACGGCATTTTTTTCATTGGCCAACAGAGCCTCGTCAGCTCTCCGACCGATTGTTGAGGATCTCTTATCCCCTCTCATGTTTGTGTGCCTCCTCATTGTGTAAAGTTTTCTTCATTTTGCGATCCTCATCGCATATTTCGGTACTAAAATAATAACCCCGCTGTTCAAAATAGATCGGACTGTCGTTGCGGAAGTGCTCGTTGGGGGTCTAATTTCGCGGTACAGAGGTCTCTTGTCAGTCTGTCGTTTATCTCAACGGGCATGTTTTTCATTGGCCACAAGAGAGTCATCAGCTCTCTGACTGCTTGTTGGGGATCTCTTATCCCCGTTCATGTTTGTGTGCCACTGAGAGGCAGGTTGTACTTGGGTTGAAGGTTCGGATTATATGTTGCAGAGCTGTGTGGCTGCTCCTGCTGCATGCTGCTGCAGAGCTGTGCGGTGTGCTGTCCAGTGCGTTTTTGCTGGGCCAGGATGTCGAACAATAAAAAAAAAAAAAAACAAACCGGAGAACGCAGAACCCCGAAAGACACTTGTTAGCTCATCATGAGCAGAAACACCAAAGACATTTGCTACGGCCGTACACTGCTGTGCTGCTCAAGATTCGAAACTCGAGACTGAAGACCGCAGAGACCCGCATGATGCTGTCGTCTTTGAACGGTGTGCTCTTCACATTTAGCCGTTTTTTCTACCCGTCGACATCCAGTACAACCAGTGGCCGTGCCGACTCTTCAATCCTGCATAGGCACAAGTACTGCGGTCACAAAACTACGGAGAAACTACTCCTGTACATTGCTATGCACTAAGCTATGTACTACAGCTGTACTCGTGTCAATAATCCAGCTCTACACGCAGCAGTAATTCGGGTTCGATTCTCGATAGGCAGTCCGCAGGCGTATGATATTGATATTAGTACTATGCACTACAGCATGCTTCACGCTTATTACTTCCGATATCGACCATGTGTTGTCTAAGACGTGCGAGCGAGTGCCCTCTCCCCCTTCTTCCCCCTTCTCTTCTGCAGCCTTTTTCAAATGAAAAAATAAGCTCGTACTTCGTACGTATTTATATACGAGTAAGGAATGCCTGGTACCTTGATGCATATATGTACACGCTGGAGCGATGGGACTTTCGGTGGGACCATTTGGGACCCATAAACTAGAACCATACTGGAAATAGAGGTAATTATTTATTTTCCGAATTCGGGGAGACGAAATGCATGAAAATAAAATGCCAAGAAGCTTGCTACCAAATAATATTATAATGAGGCGCGCGAGCTCGAAGCGCGAGTCGGTCGAGCTACAACAGTAGATGCGGCAACGTGTGCAGGCACACATGGCTGACAAAACAGAACCGAAAAAACACCAAACGGTTTGTTCTTTTGAGTTTTACCTATAAACGAGTACTCGTAGGCAGACAGTGCCTGTCCACAGCAGCAACGTGCGGGCTGTGTTCAAAGACATGCTGCAGGTGGCGTTGTCAGGCCCATCTTCCTACTACTGATAAGGGGACGGAGAAGCAGGAGAAGATCTGCTGTTGTGGATGTCGGTACAGCACTGTCTAGTAGTAGCATTAGTAGTACAGTAGTAGTATACTATAGTATTACGGGGGTCCATAGTTAACGGGACCAAATTTTGTTAGTAAAAATAGGCAAATATATAGGTTTTTATGTACACCATAGGTCCTGTTAACTATGGACCCCCGTAATAGTAGTGAGGGCACCTGTCATAACGGTTTTGAAAATCCTGTTGTTGCGGAACTGCCTGTTGGGAGTCACGCTTCCGACTGGTCTCTCTCGTCACTCTCTCGTCACTCTCACCAACTCCAACTGCGACTTCACACAAAAAAAACAAGCAAACTGAGAACAGCGCTCGAATGCATTTCTCCGAGGGCAATAACAATATATATATATATATATTCTGCATGATCTGAGAAATTGCATATTGGGTTGGATGTGGACTAGTATATATACATACCCTGCACATCACCTCAGAAGAGTGGAAGCTTACCACTTTTTTTCCGAGAAAATGGTTGATACAACACTGTGTACGAAACGAAGAGAACTACGGTAATCCTAACCCTAAGCCCAAGCCAATCAGGGCCACCCTGACCCTAATGCTAAGAAGCCAATCCGAGCAATCCTAACTCACCCCCGGAGCCAATCAGAGCAACCCTAGCCTTAACCCTAACCCCGAAACCCTAAGCCAACATAACAAAACCCTAACCCTGAGCCTGAGCCAACTAGACCGAACCTCGAGTAATAAGTGTTGAGCTCTACCCTCAGAGCAGCAGAGGGTTAGGATCTACTTGAGATAGATGGGTCTACAGACAGTAGCTCCTCATCTGTCCGGGGGTTAAAACGGCGAGAAGTCTGCTTATTGTATTCGCAACTATTGTAAATACTACTGATGATAATAGTTCATTACACCACGGCTGTACTACTGCTGTGCTCCCTCCTCCTGGGCTGCTACAACGACAGCGTGCGCTACGATAGGAGTTGTATATAGATCTTTTTTTGGGGCGAGATAGTTCTGACCGACCGTGCTCCTTCATCCAACTCGTGGGAATGCCACTATCAGGGAGGCCCATGGCAGATAAAAGCCCAAAACAAGCCCCAAAAGCACCCACTTTGGTGGTTGAATCTCCAGAGTTACCGCGTGAATCGAGCATGGTGTCTGTTGAAAACATGCGGTTGACGATAGGCTTTCCATCGATGATACATTTTCTATTCTTCAGAAAAACATTGGGACGCCTCCTCCCTCCCCCGTTTTGGGGCTATGTGCTACAGGGGACACCGTGATCGTGTTGTACTATATTATTAACGAGAAACACCTACGAAAAGGCCTTGGGGCTGTCCGTCGGGTTCTCCCGCCCTTTTTGGTTTTCCTCTCCGAAACAATTTTTTGGGCGAGGTTAAGGGCTCCTACACTATACACAAGTGATGATCCTCGGAAAGAACAGGTGCTGCCCCTATAGGGAAAATACGCGTGCGTCCAACTACTATCCCCCAGTTTAAAAGGTTTCCTCTGGGACGGAAATGTATCCCAAAGGTGTCCGTCAGATTCGTGAACATGGACAGAAAAACGTTGTTACCGGGAGGCGTGCGGGGGGGGGGGGTGTACTCGACAGGAGAGATGTACTCGATCTCATGCATGGCCGTGGTCGTATGACCATAGACCCTCGCATCCCTACAATGCCAGAGAGGGAGCATGTCGGGTTTTCACCGACCAGGCAGGCATTGCTTGCAGCAAGCGCGAAGCGAAACGTGAGGTGTCCGGCGAGTCGCATGAAGGGTGAGCTGCATCCTACTAAGAACCGCTTGTGAGGCGGACTTGCATATGGATGACAGCTTCGATGAGTTAGTTTAATTTCCGGTGCAGCCACTTCCAGAGACAGCAATGGGAGTACAGTACTATGTAACTGCCTCTTGGGTGCCTTACCTTGAACACTACGTGATACGATCAATTCCCTTGTGCAGAGTAAAGGTTATTTACCTCGCACAAACGATCTAACTCGACGACCAGCTGTGGGCGACCGCCAAAAAAAAAAAAAAAAAAAAAACGGTACCCTGGATGTCTAGCTCACCGGCATGTTTCACAGTGACGTTGCCTACCGACGCCAACCCAACCCATATATAATATATATAATATCGGGGGGGGGGGGGGGGGGGGGGGGGGGGGGGGGGGGGGTTGAACTCATTATCATGCATCGCCGTAGTCGTATGACCATAGACCCTCGCATCCCCATACACAATGCCGGGACGGGGGAGGGGGAGTTGACGCTAATATTGTAGTAGGGGGAATCTACCGACAGCTCCGTACCGCCTGGCACCGCGTGTATTGGCCGCTCAGTGCGCAACGAACCTCACGGTCGACACCGACTCCTGTCTGTTCAGGTTTGGCTTCAAACACCGTTGCACAGCGGTCCCTTGCTCAGTAAGCGCTGTCGGTGTAAAAGGTGCATTGTTTAGCGGGTTCTCCCTCTAGAGTTCTGTCAACTGGAGCGGAAGAAGATCGTTTTGCGTCTGAAACAAATCGTGTCAGCAAACACCAGCAGACTGCAGTCAACATAGGGGTCCGCGAAAAAAAAAACAAATCCCGACATCCCACTACCCATTTTCGAGACAGGGGGGAGAGGGGGCGTACTCATTTGTTGCTTGCCCTAGTCATAAGACCGTTGACTACGCATCCCTTTCGAGACGGATCATCGTTCCGACTCCTACTGTAATAGAGACACCTCCAACAATTGGTCGCTCATTACGTTGTTTCCGTATAGTACATAGAAACGTTTTGCTACTCTTTTCCCCTTCCTGTTTGGCCGGCTGTGGTCACCACCTATCTCCTAGAATAGAGATCGTTTTCTCGCTGCTATCTAGTGTATCAAAATCCTCCATGTCGCGTTCGTCTATTTCTCTCTTCTCCTCTTCTAACACATGCCGTTCCTCCTTGTACATTTCACATTCTCCTACTATGTGGGTTCTACTCTCTATTACTTTGCCGCACGGGCACATCTGTGCATCTTCCAACTAAACTTTCGCCGGGTTCACCATATCTTCGTTACAGACTACTACTGCGCATTTCTTGACGTTCGCCGTCACCCTCCATTTCCTAGTGCGTTCTAGCTTCTTCTCTATTCGTTTCTGCAATCCTTCGGGTGCTTTCGGTATATCCCCGCGAAGTCATCCGCAAACATCAATCCCGACACCGCATCTTCCCTCACCGTGCATGATGGGAGTATTACACGCAGCAACCAGCTGGCAAAGCTCAGCTGATAGTGCTTTCCTCCACCGCGGGCTGCCTGACGTAACTCAGGAGCCGCGCACCACACGCCCAACGCAGAGTTTCTGTTAAGAATATATACCTGGTGTCTTGAATAGGTTATGTGACAACGTACATCCCTGTGCAACTCCTTGTAAAATATCAACATACTTCGATATTTCCCCGTCCAGCATCACCACAGCACTTCTCGCACATTCCGTCATCTTGTTTCATTATTCTCCATATATTTCCTCTGATTCCTATTTCCCGCGGTTTTTTCCACAGCCAATTTATCCATACTGTGTCAGACGCCTTCTGTATATCTAGAAAGAAACGTTGCGTTGTGGGTCTCGCGTCTTGCCTACCTTGAATTACCATACCTGAGGTGTACACATGGTCTACGCAGCTACGGTTTGGTCTAAACCCTGCTCGTCCTTCGCTCATTGTGTCTTACTTCTCCATCATTGTTCCCATTCTATCGATCAAAATCTCACATGTTTTGCTTACTGTGGATAGTAGCGTCATCCCTCTATAGTTCCCCGGGTCAGCCTTATCTCCTTTCTTGAATAAGTTTACTACTATTCCTTCTCTCCACCTCCCAGGTGCGTACTCGTTTTCCTTATCCAGTTGTACAAAATAATAATCACAGTATGCATTATTTCTCCCCCGTCCTTGACAAATTCGTTCACTATTTGGTCTGCCCCTGCCGCCTTTCTATTCTTAAGTTTAGCTACACGCTTCTTTACTTGTTCCCTTGTGAACTATCTCTGTAACCCTCCTGAACCGCTGTCCTCTCTTTCTGATGCATCTACATTCGCCTCTGCCCACGCGGTGATTTCCTTCTCTACTTCTGCGTCGAATGTTTCGTTGGCTGTGGGTATCTCTTGCTGATGATAATGCTCTACTAGCACTTCGCTTTTCCCCTTCGAACTACTGACCATTTTACCGTTCTGTGCTCTTAAGGTAGCTATTCCCGTGTCTGCCTCTCCTGCTTGTGTGCCCAGTATCCCTTCTATCCCTACCCACATCTGCTTCACCCGGCCCGCAAGGTCTTCATTCGTGTATTTACCACGTCTTTCCATATCCCTTTCTTCTTCTGTACCATCTCTTTTACTTTCTTTACAAATTCCTGCCATCCTGCCGTAGTTTTACTCGATGTATATCTTTTTCGTGTGCCTTTCTCCTTACTCTTATACTCTCTTTCACTTCATCACCCCACCATTTTACTGCTCTGTTGCGTACTCTCAACTTTTCCCTACTATTTTTCTTGCTGTGGTCGTCACCAATCGCTCCCAACCTTCCATTATCCTAGCTCCTGCATGATCCCTCTCTATGTCGTTCCCTGTTAGAGGGGAGGGGGGGTGTTATGGTCTACCGGTACTGCTTTGAATAAGGCGGAAAAGTCGGTAATTACCTGGGTTCAGGTATTGAGGTCGTATTTGCAATACTCGGGAGGCGTGTATCTTAGATGAAAAAAACCGAGGGTTTTCCAAGTGAGGCAAGAGCCTTGCTCTCGGTCTCTCATCGTGCTCGAAAGGATTAAAGTTGTTCTTCTATCTCTAAGCTTTTAACACACGTTAGTACCAACGAGTACCTGCTCAATAGGAAAATCTAACGAGGTAAACAAAGCTGTCCCGACCTTGAAATAAGCAAGTGGCGTCGTCGGCAGGGATCTATCCTTTCTGTGCGTTTTCGTTGGCACACGTTGTGTTCACTTTTTGGTCTTTTGCGTTTCTTGAGTAAGTTTTGGGCTTGCCACCTCCCCCCCACACGACGTACCATGGAGACGCAAGAGGTAGGAGGGTCTGCATCCCTCGCCGTGGCCAAGCCACTGAGGCCCATGACCCACCGCCAAAGGCTCGTCGATGCGGATCGAGCACCTTGTGCAGCGGACCTTCAAGGGGAGCAAGAGTCGTCCTGCCGATCCCCCCCCGCTAGGGAGCCGGGGGCGATCTGGACAAAACTGACTATACACAAAATGGGGCACAGGTCCGCCTCGATTTTCGTGCTAACCCTCACACCTCGGATAACGTAACACTAGGATAACACTTATCTACGCTATGGGAACACAGGCATGTGGTGACGTACTAACATAGTGTTAGCACTAGAGGAGCGATCACGGGAACGCGGTAACACAGTGTTAACTGGAAACCCACGAACGTGCACGCGCCTTAAAGTAATGTTGCTGCTCGGTCTCGTCCAGCTCTGGTACAGCAGTAACATTGTATTATGCCGTGATCAGTCCTTGAACTACCACCGTAACACAGCGTTAGGCTTTGACCAAACACATAGGTTATCACTCTAACATGCCCAGATCGATATCCGCATATTTACTAACACGATAACATAATGGTATTGTCGACGCAGCGTTAGACGTAACACAATAACATTATGTTACCCTTAGGAGGAGTGCTATACGTAACACCCTAACATAACGTTACCATGTTTGCCAGCACTACAAACACATAAATTTGTGTTACAGGTAACACACTAACGTAACTTAGCGCAATGGTCAGCACTACTAACACTACGTTATCTGGACCCCGCATCTGCCTTAGGGTCGGATAACGTAACACTTAACGTACGTTAGATACGCTACAGTCTTAGCCGGCCCATACGTAACATTATGTTAGGATGTTAGCCTAAATGCGGAAGTCTCTGGAACATTATGTTACGGTGTTACCGTCAGGAAAGATCTGATGGTAACATTCCGTTACCGTGTTACCATAAAAACCAATCCGGGTCTAACTTTATGTTACTGAGTTCCCGTTGGGGCCGAAGTCGTTCTAACGTAATGTTACTACGATACCCTTGGGATCTTCCCGAGATCTAATGTGTGTTCCCTGTGTTTGTGGTAAAGCGGGCGTGTGGGAGCAACATAGCGTAGCCGTGTTATCCAATTTCGCCGACATCTCAGTAGGGGATACCTACAAAAATATCCCCGGGGGGGGATAACATTGCATCCCCGGTAAAAAAAACGCCTCAATATTTTAAAACTCCAAAACAGGGGATATTTAGGAGGGGTCCCCGCCAAAAACGCCTCATTTGTTTTTGTGGAAACCCCGCCAGTACGTTATCCATCTATAACATATTACGTTATCCATTTAGAACGTAACCTGCACGCTCATGTACCAGGTACGAGTTAACACCGCAGCAACATGTTGTTGATGTTAGATTGGGGGTGTCTGTTATCTACTAGCTTGTGTCACTGCATACATTGAATTACGAGTTAACATAATGCTATTAATATTAATAGTGTTTTATCGATCACATACGTTATCCGTTTGACCTATGTTTTGTTATGGTAACAAGACTTCCGTAATACCCTCACATAACGTCGCTCGATAGGGACCGCTGCTGCGGCTGATACGGTAGCATAATGTTAACGTTGTATAGACCATATACGTCATCCCTCTAACGTGTGTTACGATAGCCCTAGGAATTTCACTAACACACTAACACAGCGTTATGTACGCGTTTATTTGGCCGTGTACGTTATCCGTCGAAAGGGTGTTATGGTAGCAAGAAGAATCCCGCTGACACCCTACGTTACTCGCTACGGGCTGATGTCGCTAACACGGTAACAAAATGTTAACGTTTAATTGACCATATACGTTAGTTATCCCTTCAACGTGTGTTACGATAGCCACAAGGAATTCCGCTAGTTCGCTAACATAGTGTTACTCGCTATGGGCTGCATACCGTAACACCGTAACACATATACTGCGGTCAGTACGAGATCAAGGTAACACTCTAACATAAACTTACGCGATCGCCCGCCAATATTATAACACACTAACACTATGTTATCACAATATCCAGAAAGTGGTTAACGTAGTAACGTACTGTTACGGTTTTTTTCGCTGACGCCTAACATTAACTTAAAACGTCAAGTGTTACGTTATCCGTGGTGTGTAACCTTTCGCTTTTCTGTAGACACTTTCTCGCCCCATCCCCCTGGGAGCGGGGGGGGGGTGTACTCGATAGGAGAGATGTACTCGATCTCATGCATGGCCGTAGTCGTATGACCATAGACCCTCGCATCCCTACAATGCCGGGACGGAGCATGTCGGGTTTTCACCGACCAGGCAGTCGTATGACCATAGACTCTCGCATCTCGTACAGTGCCGAAACGGAGCAGGGGGGGGTGGGGGGAGGGGAGAAGGGGAGGGGGGTAGGCAGTCTGCCCAACAAGCTGACTTTTCCCTTTCTCCTCTTTCCTTGCTTCTCTTTGCCTTCTCTCCTTGTTCCTTTTTTTCTTCTTCCGTTTTCCTGTGTATTTTTTGTACGGCTCGGATTGGGTAGGCGATTGGTCAACCTTTTACCAGTAACCCAACGGACTAATACCTTAACATAAGGCGTCGACGGCAGGACATGGGCCGTTGGTCGTGAGTTCGAATCTCACGTCCACCACGAAAACGCTTTTCAAAGAAAAATGAGTTTCCTCATGTCAAGAATCTGATAAGCACTCTTCATGGATCTCCAGAGATTGTGAAGAGCTGCGGACTAGGCACGTACGGCCCCATACGAAGACCAAGGGCCCCGCTGCTCCGAAGGGGGGGGAGAGTGTGGCATTGCTTGGAATGGGTAGGCGATTGATTAACCTTTCACCTATCCAAAATGAGCCTTATATCACACTAATCGGCGACAGCCTTGCAAGTTAGAGGTGTGGGAGTGGGTTGTGAAGTACCGCATATTCGATTCATTCTCCGAATTCTCCGGATCGGTTTGGTTCGTGCCTGAGTTTTCTATGAATCTACATATACGGCCATTCAGGGTGGGCTAGTGTTTGGTATCTCGTCTCCCCTGTTGTGGCATTATGGTTTGTAGCAATCGTGCCCTCGTCGTACCTACCTTTCTGATGAGCGACTCGCCCCTTCGTTCAGAAGACATATGAAGAGGCAAGCAGCAACCGATGCAAGAGCTTATAGGTTCTAGCATCGTCAAGCACCTCGCGTGACAGAGTGACCAGAGCAGAGCCAAAGGCATCAACCTGCTAGCAGTACGAGGTCGGCCCCTAGGTCTATACTGCCTTACACGTAACACTCTTTTCTTTTCTTTTCCCCCTGTATCGCCTTTTCGTATTATTTTTTGCTCGCTTCTTTGTTCTCCTTGTGGTGGCTGATGATGTCTTGTAGCTCGGTGTTACACCTCCCACGCTGCTTGCGAGTCTGCTCGTACAGTCTATATCATTTTGCTTGTCTCTCGTCTGAAGTATTGTACCTGGTGTAGATGATACGATTTGTTGCAGTTACTTCTTCCTGAATTACTACTTACAGTTAATAACTACCAGGTGTGTATGAGTATTACTTTTTTTGTTGGTTGATATTTTCTTCCTGAGGCGTTTGCCTGAGGCAATTATTATTACATAATTCTTTTCACACCAAAATTACTGGAATGGAGTCTGTTGTCCTGTGACCATGGACTAGTAGCATTGTGTGTGGTGATGAGTTAATGTGAGAATGACAACAGCAAGAACAACATATATGCACATCATGCAACAGAACAACTGTTTAACAGTGAAACTTTAAGGGGGGGTATACCGAGCACAGTTCGCTGCGCCGTTGTTGTGTGTGGCGTTCGTTGCTGTTGTTGGTGGCGTGGTGGTACATGCTAATACTATATACCAGGTATACTATGCTACTGCTACGATAACGACAGCTAATACTATATACCAGGTATACTATACTACTGCTACGATAACGACAATGCATGTATAATACGCAGCAAACAGTAGGAGCATATAAATAAATATATAAACACAAGGTTCCCCTTCGGGATGTGGGTGGAATGAAATCCGGGGGGTGTCGCAAGTTGAAATAAAGGGAGACGCAGGTAAAACCCTTGCACCTCTGGTTTGAGTAAATATGATCTCGGAGTAAAATGAGTCATGGGTTACAGAGTAGTACTGTAATATTGCTAAAAGCGAAGAATAGTAGTCCAGTCTTCGATGCTCTCACATGTCTTGGCGTATAGGAGGCATGGACTATTGTATTGCTCAAAGGAAAGCGTAGCACTCAGAAGGAAATTGACGGGATTTGTATCATCCAGGTATTTATCGCCTGGGTGGGATCTGTATCATCGATATATGTGTGATCCTTGATTATCTGAATACCTCTACCGGGTGGAGTCTGCACTATCTGCATGAACTACACATGTTAATCGAACATACATGTACCGTGATTAAGTGATGAATAGCTTTGCGTGGGTAGGTCTGCGTGATATGAATGATCTGTACGGTCTGCAGGATTTGTATAATATAGATGTATCACCCTTTTTTTGGCGGTGAAAATGTGCTTGGTGTTAATGATTGCACTTGCGTGTCCGAGTGGCATGATCTGAATGCCATGCGTGCATGATGTGGAGGATCTATTTGCATGATCTGAATGATCTATTATCTACACACTCCAACTAGTTTAACTGGGGAGGCATGTACGTTCCGTATCATTTGCACTTGTGTGCCAGGTGGGATCTGGTTGATCTCAATGACATGCACATGTTTAGCCTGAAGGGGATCTGTGTGGTTACTATTTTCATAGATGCGTACTTGAGTAGAATCTGTGTGATCTGTACAATCAGTACATTTCGACCGGGAGGGGATCTGTCCGATCTGCCTGATCTGTACATCTTGAGCGAGATAGGGTCTGTACGATCTGCGTGATCTGCACATGTTTATCGGTGGGTGTCATTGATCTGCAGGATCTGTGTAACCTGCAGGATACGTATGATCTACCTGAGTGGAATCTGTGTGATCTGTATGATCTGTACACCGGGATAGGGTATGTACGATCTGCATGATCTGCAGGATCGGTATGATCTGCGGTATTTCTGTATGATCTGGAGGATCCGTATAATCTGGATACTTCACACATGTTTACAGCATGTTTAGCCGGGATGGGGTCTGTATGAGGTAGATGTTTCACAAGTGCGTACGTGAGTGGGATCTGTGTGATCTGTACATCTTTACCGGATGGGATCTGTATGATCTGAAGAATACGTATGATCTGCAGAATCTGTATGATCTGCAGGATGTGTACGATCTACCTGAGTGGAATCTGTGTGATCTGTATGATCGGTACAGCTCAACCGGGATGCGATCTGTACGATTTTCAGGATCTGTATGATCTGCAGGATCTCTTTAAGATCTGGAGGATCTACAAAATCTGGATACTTCACGCTTGCTTTCAGCATGTTTAGCCGGAATGGGATGTGTATGAGGTGGATATTCCGCACGTGTGTACCTGAGTGGGAACTTGCAGGATTTCTTTATGATCTGAAGGATTTGTAATCTGAAAAATTCACACTTGTTTACATCATGTTTAGCCGATATGGGGTCTGTACGAGGTAGATATTTCTCACGTTTGTACCTGAGTGGGAACTTGATCTGTGTGGTCTGTACACAGGTGTAATCTGCAGGATTTGTATGAACTGTACACATGTGTGAGCTGCAGGATATGTATGATCTACCTGAGTGGAATCTGTGTGATCTGTATGATCTGCATGATCTGCGCATGTTTATCGGTGGGTTTGCATGACCTGCAAGAATTGTATAATTTGCAGGATCTGTAATATTTGGCAGGTGTGTTCCTGAGGCGGCTGTTGATGTGTGTGGTCTGTACATATTTACCGGGTGGTATCTGTATGGTGAGGTAGATATTTCACACGTGTGTACCTGAGTGGGAACTTGCAGAATTCCCGTATGATCTGCAGGATATGTAAATCTGGATACTTCACAAAATTGTTTACATCATGTTTAGCCGGGATGGGGTCCGTATGAGGTAAATGTTCACACGTGTGTACCTGAGTGGGAACTTGATATGTGTGATTTGTACATATGTGTGCACTGCAGGATCTGCATGATCTACCTGAGTAGAATATATGTGATCTATATGATATGTTCATCTTGACCGGGATAGGGTCTGTACCATCTGCATGATCTGCACATGTTTATCGGTGGGTTTGCATGACCTGCAGGATCTGTATGATCTGCATGGTCTGCAGGATCTGTAATATTTGGCAGGTGTATGAGTGGGATCTTGGTCTGTGTGATCTGTACATCTTCAGCTATAGTGATGTGATCTGTATGATCTGCATGGATTGCACATGTTCTTCGGGAAGATCAAAGAATCAAGAAAAACTAAGCAAGCTCGAAACTGAGTTGATGGACAATCCTATACACGCGCAACGCAATTCACACCCGGTACAAAATATACTGGTACACGAAATAGCCAGGGTGTGATAAAAACATCAGTCGCACGGACACAAACAAACTAAGAGTAGCAGCAAGGAAAGCAACCTGCGCCAGCAACAACAGAAGTAGTAGCTATACCGTGACAGTGAGCAGCAGCAGCGTCATCAGCACGAGCACCAAGGTAAGCCAACGTGTGACACGGGCAAAAAAATACTTTGGGTAGCAGCAAGAAAAGGCGCCTGCAGCAACATTTTTACAGTAGTAGTAGCAGCTGTACCGTGATTGTGCGCAGCAGTGTGCAGCCGCAGCGGCAGCAACAACAGGAGCAGCAAGATAAGCAACCGGGTGGCACAGGCTAAAATAAAATAAGGGTAGCAGCAAGAAAGCAATCTGCGCCAGCAACAGTAGCAGCTATACCGTGACTGTGTATAGCAGTAGCGGCAGCAACAACTGTTAACAGGAATAACAGAATAATAAGCAAACCGTGTGGTACGGGCGGAGGGCAGTGAACACTCGGTTACTACGCGCAACGCAATACGTGGTACAAAGATCCAATAAATGATGAATCGCACCGAGATACTGAAAACATGCTTCCAGGCATATACGTGGTTGATACATCCTTTTCTCACGTCTTCTGGCCAAGCAGTCACGAGCACACGAGCACTCAGCAGCAGCAGCAACACTCAGAAGCACTCGAGCAACACTCGATTCGAGCAGCACTCGTACGCCTGTTGTTGCTGTTCTTGTACTGCTGTGTACTGCTCGAGCAACACTCGAGCGTACGAGCATGGTTTCCAAGCCTATTGCACTGCATTAAAAAGACACGGGACCACGATCACCCGATTGCTCGAGCGCAATGAGCACGAGACGAACACGAGCACGACGTGGCCGAGCAGCCACCGGCACACGAGCACTCAGCAGCAGAGCACCAGCACCCAGCGACACTCGAGCAACACTCGATTCGAGCAGCACTCCTACGCCTGTTGTTGTTGTTGTTTTACTGCTGCTGCAGCTCGATCAGCACGAGCTCGAGCAGCACTGCTGTATGCTGTTGCAGTTGAAGCAAGAAGCGAGAAGAACAAAATCTTTGCAGGTAAAAATACGAAGATCCGGGTAGGTTTCCAAGCCCCTAAATGGCGTTTCGGAAGTGCGACCCCATCTCCTGGGTTGCTTGCTGGGTCACTTGATTTTGACCACCTAGAGCATGTGCCACGTAGCCCGGCCGGAGCCAACGCTTGAACCGTACTGCCCACGCCGCCCCCCTGCGGGCCCCGTAGCAGGAAGCACGAGAAAAGACCCCCAAACGAGAAAAGTGAACTATTCCGGAAACAACGGCCATTTGGTACAAATTAATATACCTATGATGATCCTCAGCGTGATCGGATCCCTTCTTAGTCGGCGGATCTCTCCCGCCTCTGAACGTCTTCCCCCGCGGTTTCTTCGCCGGAGCGTGCCCCCTCTACGTCTGAAACGACCGGCGCCGGAGGATCCGCCCACTCAGCGCGGTAGCGCCTGGGCTATGCCTTGACGTTGAGATCTACGAAGGAATCTCCGAAAATCCCTGCACTGTGAGTGTTTTCGCCCATGGTCTCTCGACAGCGTGTATGCATTCGATTGTTTTTTTCCGGCACGTCCTCTCCGACCTCTGACCCATGGGGAGGTCAACTACCCGACCGGCGTCGCCATTGCGGGGGCCTGCGTAGGTGGCTGTATCTGAGACATCGACGGAACGCCCCGATATCACATGCCACTCAGGCTCAGTTGAGAACTGCCATCCTTAAACAAAACTGCGGGAGATATATGAGAGAGATATCGCATGTCACCTACAGCCAGCAGCACTTATTATGACGGCCAGCAGCACTTATGTTGTGTATGCTATCGTGCAGCGGCAGCAGCAGTGGAACTGTGCTACGTAACTGCGGCGATGTACAGCTGCAGCAGTACTGCTGTGACGGCACGTTTCTGAGGAACTGCGTTGTCGGTCATCGCGCACTCCCTGAGTTGAAGATAGGTTCAGCGCCTCCTCAGAATGGAGTGCGGAGGACACGCTCTCAATCTCTTAGCATCGAGTGTCAGTCTCCTTCTTTTACAGTATAGCTCCTCTACTTTATACTCCCTGCACGCGAGTCTGCGACCGGCGGCCGTCCAGGCCGCCGGCTTTTGTGTTAAATATAGATATAAATGCAATGCGAAACCTGAGAGCGAAGCATTCGCTTCCGATTCCGAACATTTCGTGTTGACGTTAGGCTAGATTCCAGACGCCTTTGCTTTCCTGGCTTCTCGCTTGCTTTTTCGACCGCTTTCCTCGAGGATCGCCCTCGCCGGGCTCCGACGGGTGTTCTCCGGTGTGCGCATCTCAGAGTCTCGCGTCACCGACGAGCGCAACGACCCCGATCTCGAAGGATCTTTGCTGGGGCGAGGAGACACGGAGGTTCTATTTTCTTCAGCCCTGGAGATTTGTCTCGCTGTTGTTACTCCGCGAAGAGGTCATTGTGACAGACTCGATCTTAGCTTTTTTCTCGCCGAGATTTGATCTCTCGGCGTTGTGATGCTATCACTTTTTCCCGACTCCCTTGCTATGCGGATCGCCATAGGCCTGTTCGAACCCCTCGGTCTTGCCTTTCTTGGCCGCTGTCTTCCCTTGTCCCTCTCTCTTCGCGGGTCGACTACGCGCGCATTCTCGGGGCATCGCGCCGTTCTTGGTACCAGTGCAAATGCGTTCTCTACGCAGGGGTCTTTAATTGCCTGCTAGGAGGCAGCTCGGTACCCTCCCGTGATGGTACTCCATCTTATACCCACTCGTGGCCTCCGTGGGCCTATTCTTCGCTTGCGTTCACCGCAACTCGCACCTGTACGGAACTGGTCTGACCTGCGGCCATGTTGACCCCCACGTGCCAGTTGTAGTATTGCTGGTCCATGCTAGCTTCTTCGCTCGCAACCGCTGCTCGACAGGCCAGGTGTTGAGGACGTAAGGTGGGTCGCAGAGTATTTGGACTACTATTGGCCAGGGAAAAACTTGTGTGTACATCCGCACTCCTTCCGTCTGAGGTTTGACTTCCTGGAGGCGTGTTTCCCTGGGAATTTCTCATAATCGTCCCCTCTTTTTAGGTCGACTGACAGCTCGGCATGGATCCTGTCTTTGCTCCGCATGTCAGCCTCCCTGACAATCCTTTTCAAGGCACCCCCCCTCGTTCGGCATCAATCCACCGTCTATCGGGCCTCTCGGCGCCTACCTTAGCAATGGTATGTTGCACCGAACCGCTGTAACATCCTCCCCAGCTTGGTGGCGATCAGGCCAGCCACGCGGCAAGACAGGCGGTGCGCACGCTAGAGCTTTGTACAGGGAAAACCTTGGTCCGTAAGTACTTCATAAGTTACATAACAACCAGGGCTTTGCGTACTCCACTTTCTAACCGCCACTGCCTATCTGTTCTTGCTGAATAGTTTGTATAAGGGCTACTGCCACGGTAACGGGGCATTCTTTTTTTAACGTGTTCAACCCTCAACCCTTCGCTTTACCCCCTTCTTCATTTCCGAGACCGTCAGTTCTTCCCAGTCGTTGTCTGGGAACCTAACGCCCCAGTAGGGCGAGCAAAAGTCATAAACCTATCCTACCCGGTCTCTCTGCTTATCGCCTACCGCGTGGGACCTGGTCACTGTCGTTCCCATCGGATACAGGGTTGGAGCTTCGTTTCTACTCAGGAGCGTACGTTTCTTCGGGCGGGCGGTCGTTTGATTTTTTTTTTTCCGCATCGGGAGGGTTCAAGTTCCACAGGGCGTGGAAAGTGTCCAGCTGCAAAGGGGTAAACCTGTCTAGGGATTCTGCCTCCGCGACCCAGTCCGAGGAGACTCCGTCTAGGTATCTTCCCCGATATTCCCACTGGACTGTCCCTGCTTTACCCACTACCTCCCTGCGATCTATTAGTGTATATATCGGGGCCACTGCGACCGAGTCTCCTTTGAGCCCCAGGTCAGCACCCCATGCTATTTGTGCGAATTCGTCCCCTATCGGGTGTCTCAAGTCTGATGTGCGCCTGTAGAAGGGTTTGAGTGATGCTACCGACACCGTACGGGATCGTTTTTTTCTCCCCTCCATTTCTATCACAGCGCTCAGGCCCTTAAACACGACCTTGGTCACGGTCAACGGACCTGTCCATTTTTCGTGTACTAACTTCGGTCCCATACCTTGTCTGAAAAGCGAGCTGTCGCTCTCCCGTGCCAGGACAAGGTCTCCTTTCGCTATATTTGTACTTAGGGACGACCGTGATATCCTGGCATTGCGGCGCTGACGGGATGCTTCCTTATCTTCGAGGATCTTTCGCAGTGCTTCCGCTACCTCTCGCATGTTATGCCTGTGGTTCTCGATGAAGTTGCTGAGGCCGCCTATGGCCTCTGTGTCATCCATCTGTGGGATCAGCATATCGAGGGTTGTACGAGGGCTACGACCGAACAGAAGCTGGAAGGGAGTCATGGCGGAGGGTAGAGCCGGGTCTGGCGTAGTGCGTTTGATCCAACAAGCGGCGGCAACGTACTCGTCCCGTCTCGTTGTCTAGGACTTACACAGTTCGGATAGCACGTCTTGCATCCATGCTCCCGCTCTTCCACACTAGCCTGCCCCCTGGGATGGTCTGCTGGTCCGAACTCTAATGGGGCTTTTAACCATCGACATAGGTGTCCCACTACTGTCGCTGTGAATTCCCCCCCACCGTCAGCACGAATAAATGAGGGCACCCCAAATGTCAGGCAAAGGTCTAAAAGCAAGCGGGCTACTCCGCGTGCTTCTTTTGACGGTAATGAGGAAGCGAAGGGGAATCTAGATGCTCTATCTACAACGAGCAGTAGGTACTCGTTTCCCACGTCCGGCGTGTTGGGGAATTTCTGCAGGTCTATTTCTAGCACTTCCCATGACTCCAGGAATCTGGCGGGAAGCATCGCCAACTGTTGAATACGTGAACTCTTCCTGCGTCTACACCCACACCATAGTACGTACTCTCGTGTGTCTCTACGCATGCGGGGCCAGTGAAACCGATCCCTTAGCAACGAGAGGGTTCTTGCGATTCCGGGGTGACATTGTTGTCAGTGTACCAAAGCAAGCATGTCTGCTACAAGGCAACTCGGCATGGCTAGTACAGCTGCTCGCCTTACCAGTGCTCCGCTCTGTTGGAACTCAAGCCAAAGGAGACCCTGGTCGTCTAGAAAGTATCTGTTGATATCTGTATCTGTCAACTCGTTTTGCCCGGCGACTTCTCCTTGACTACATAGTGCTCGCCTGACTTTGCTCCAAAAGGGGTCCGCTGCCTGGATCCTGACCAAGTGAGGCACGTCTTGTAGCGCCTGGAGGGCACACTATCACCGTTGTCGCCAGTGGTTCCTGTTGGCGTGCCCACCCCTCCACCTCGCTGAAAGACTGCACTCGACGGTGTCAGGTGTCAGAAGGTTTCCCTTCGCCGGCGGTGGCAGGTCCTTCGGAACCTGTAAGGAGCCGGGCTCTGGCGCCTGAACGGCTTCTGTCAGTGGTCGGGGTTTTGACGACGGACGCGCGGTGCTCGCAGGGCAAGGGGAACAGGCGGGGGCTTCCGGAAACGGAGTTAAACGCACGGATGGAGTACGAGCGCAGCTAGATCATCTTACTATCATCCCGGAACTGTCTGTTTGCATATCTGCAACCCGGTCATGGAACGACAGGGTGCCTAGCTATGCGCCCGAGGTTGGGTCGGGGGATTCTTCGGTGGCTCTTCGAGCACGGCTACGGTCCGCGGAAACCCGAGTTCGATTCTCGTATTGGACATCATGTTTCAAATGCGTTCTCTGCGCAGGGGTCTTTACTTGCCTGCTAGGAGGCAGCTCGGTACCCTCCCGTGAAGGTACTCCATCTTATACCCACTCGTGGCCTCCGTGGGCCTATTCTTCGCTTGCGTTCACCGCAACTCGCACCTCTACGGAACTGGTCCCACGTGCTGGTTGTAGTATTGCTGGTCCGTGCTAGCTTCTTCGCTCGCAACCGCTGCTCGACAGGCCAGGTGTTGAGGACGTAAGGTGGGTCGCAGAGTATTTGGACTGCTCTTGGCCAGGGAAAAACTTGTGTGTACATCCGCACTCCTTCCGTCTGAGGTTTGACTTCCTGGAGGCTTGTTTCCCTGGGTATTTCTCATCATCGTCCCCTCTTTTTAGGTCGACTGACAGCTCGGCATGGATCCTGTCTTTGCTCCGCATGTCAGCCTCCCTGACAATCCTTTTCAAGGCACCCCCCCTCGTTCGGCATCAATCCATTGTCTATATCGGGCCTCTCGACACCTACCTTGGCAAAGGTCTGTTGAACCGAACCGCTTTAACACCAGATCGTTGCATATCCCGGTGATATACTCGTAGTGTTTCTAGGTATAATTCGGCACGTCATTTGTTTTCACCGGTCACACATTGGTGAAAAGTATCAATTCGGCCGAGTGCTGTGTGGTTCGATAAAAAAACCCGACTATATTCATCGGAGGATATCATACACGTGGCCGTACATGCTCGGACTGTCTACTGCTGCAAGGTCTGATCTCTAGAGGCGCGCATTGCGATACAAGTGTTACTCCAGCAGCAGCAGAGTACAGTAGTTCAGTGGCGTTCTACTTCGAATATGTACAAAACTAAACCAAATATCCGCAACAAGCGCGCCCGATGAGCGTGTCTGACGTATCACGTAGCTCCCAAAGCCGAGTTTCAACCACTCAATCGGTCGTGCTCACAGCAGACATTTTTCATTTTGTAAATTTTGAAATACGTTAGCTGTGAGTTCGACTGATTAAGTATTACGGGGGTCCATAGTTAACAGGACCTATGGTGTACATAAAAACCTATATATTTGCCTATTTTTACTAACAAAATTTGGTCCCGTCAACTATGGATCCCCGTAATAGTTAATACTCAACTTTGCAAGCTGCGTAATAGCGTCTCGTCTATTTCCATTTTTACCGAACTTTACAAGTATTGTGATAAACCGAACGCGCGTATTTTGTATGTAACTCCTTGTCAAAGATATAGGCCAGCGGCTCCCCTGGATGCTGCCCGGGTCAACAGCACAATTTTAAATAATCATTCTGCGCACTGATACTATATAACCCGAACACGGGATAATGATATGATGTTGCCACATGTTGAAACCTTTTCATTTTTTTTTTATAAATTTTGAAATACGTTAGCTGTGAGTTCGACTGATTAAATAGTTGATACTCAACTTTGCAAGCTGCGTAATACGCCTCGTCTATATTCCATTTTTATTTGGAAAAAAACATATCCAGATGCCAGGTATCTATGTGAGATACGGTCCCGCTTTAAAGATACGATCCTTTGTACCAGGTATAAGATAAGTCGTTCGCTTTACCATTTTCTTGTTAAAAACGCGTCAAGTTGTTTCAGCGAGCATTCCTGGAGGTAGTCGAGGGTTCGAGACAGACTGCTTGCTCCCACTGCGAGTACTCGCAGTACGTCGGGGTTCTGTGCTGTAGATACTGCTTGCTGCTATCGCTTCACGCATGTCCAACCTGAGTATTTCGGGGTTTTCGAGATTGACACCGAGTATGCTACCCATGTTAGCAGTACTTTGCCGTTGTTCTGTGTTTTTTTCGATCGATATCAGGTATCAGGTATCTGGTGTTCGATGCTGTTCATCATACTCGCAGCATCTCGAGTTAAAATGCTGCGATTTCTGTCGGTACTCATCTTGAGTATGTCATGGTACAATAGTGCGCGTACAGAACGCTTCGTTCTCGAAGTAAAAGTTGGGCGGATACTGCAAGTTGTAGTCTGCTGCGATGGTATTGCTGCTGCTGCTATCGTGCTGCGCTGCTGGTGTTGCGGCTGTGCAACCAATCGCAGCAGCAGCGACGCCTGCTACTACTGCTGCTGCTACCGCGTTGACGTGAGGGAGAGGCCATCTCTCTTGCACAAGGACCGTTGGCAGTAGGTACAGCTCGCCGTAGATAGGTGTGATACTTCGGCGTGGGTATTGGGTACTTGACAGCTGGGGGCAGATATAGGGAAGCAGTACCGTAGAGTACACAACATCCAAGTAATCTCAGCTCTGAGAAATGTGAGAAGCCTCTCAGAACTGAGCTGATTTCAGTCCCTCCAGGAACTGAGATCACAAGTATCGATGATTTCCTGGCCCATAAGAGACGGTTTTGGTTTTTGCAGGGCTTTTCGCGAGTCACGTGGTGTTCAAAATGTCACGGGTCGGGTCGGACCGGGTCAGAAAGTCTTCAAAGTCTCGCGGGTCGGGTCGGGTCAAGAAGTTTTTGAATCTCGCGGGTCGGGTCAGGTCAGGTCAAGAGCTTTTCAAATCTCACGGGTCGGGCCGGGTCAGGTCAACAATTTTTCAAAATCTCACGGGTCGGGTCAGGTCATGACCCGCGACCTGACCCGCCAGAAGCGGGTCACTCGCGGGTCGGGTCAGCATGACCCGCGAATAGTTTTCTGTTGATCCGCGGGTCGGACCCGCACATCCGGCTCGCGGACGTGACTCTTAAAAACGCTTCCCCCGCTCTCCAACCCAAAGGCTTCTCTCGTACCACTCAATAATACGCCTTCCGTATCATATTCAAACATTCAACACCGCCAAAATCATATACGCATGCCCGCATCCATCCACACCTACTACAGTAACTACACAGCCAGGCCATAACTCAGTGCCGGGCACAAAACATGAGTATTAAATGGTATTTGAAGTGTCGACCCACGGGCGAAATCCGCGGTTCGAACCTGCCGTTCAAGATAAATGGTCTCGCGGGTCAAGGTGACCCGATCCGCATGAAACCCATGTCTCACGGGTCAAATGCGGGTCGGGTCGGGTCAGGGGATTTTGAAATGTCGCGGGTCGGGTCGGGTCGGGTCGGGTCAATACCTTTTTAAATCTCGCGGGCCGGGTCGGGTCGGGTCAGCTGACCCGACCCGTGACCTGACCCTCGAAAGCCCTGGATTTTTAGGCTTCAGAGATTACTGAAAAAGACAGAAACAATGTTTCAGTAATTTGCCATAAAAAAAGTTGGTCTATGAAGCGAGTGAGGTAGATATGTTATGATACTGCATTGTATGAGGTTGAAAGCCGGGTAATTACCTGGGTTCAGGCACTGGGAACGTATTTGTAGTACTCGGAAGGCGTATCTTAGATGGAAAACCAGGGGTTTTCCAGAGGCGCACGAGCTTGGTCTCAGTCTCCGCGTGCACGAAAGGAATACAACTGCTCTTCTTATATAGCTAAGCAAGCAATACACGCGAGTACCAACGATTACCGACTTAAAAGGCAGACCTGTCCAGGGATACAAAGTGTCCCGCAACCGTTGATCTTAACAAGTGGTGTCGTCGGCAGGACTTTCTGCTTTTTCGTCGGTTTGCGTTGTTTGTCACTGTTTTGTTTTGTTTGCTTTCCTATTGTTGTAGAGTAAGTTTGTTCCGGCCACTGCACGATGGAGACTCAAGAGATGGAAGGGTCTGCTTCCCCTCACGGTGGCCGAGCCACTGAGGCCCAGGGCCCCTCAGTGCCCCACCGCCCAAGGCCCGTCGATGTGGATCGAGCGCCTTGTACAACAGACCAACAAGTGAAGCACGAGTCTAGGCAGGAGCCCCATGAGAACGACGTGGATCGAGCGCCTTGTACAACCATGAGGAGAAAGAGCTTCGACCGGAGCCCCCTGACGGGGCCCGAGCAGCCTCCGCCAGACGGACTCTGCCGTCCAAGACAACTGGACGGCCCCGCTCCTTAGAGCGCGTGACGCGCGCCGCCAGCCAGGCCTTGGGTCTTGTAGCATTGTCTCCCCACTCGTGCCCTCTGCTGTCCAAGCCACGTGGAAGACCTCGCTCCGCTGAGCGCGTACCCAGCCTGCCCGTGGAGCCAGCTGCGTCTGCTTCGGGCCGGAGCACATCGGACAAACCTGGACGCAGCGATCTGCAGGCATCCCAGTTGCGCTCTTCGCCTCGGATCTACCCGATCTACCCGCTTCTGGGCTAGACGAGAGAGTATTTGAGACTGTTTTTTTTTTTTTTTTTTTTCCGCCTCGCATTCCACTGTTGTCCGATTCTGCTCGTACTCGTAGGATGACCACGAGTGATGCTATCACTCCTGAATTTTTTTTTCCGTGCCGCGGCCACACGATGGCACACTGGATTTCGTTGTTGAGCCTGCTTCCCGCGCTGGTCTATTAAGAGCTACAAACAGAGATCCTGGAAATTACAGTACTGCTTCGAGTTTACATGCTGCTGATAGAGGGAGCGCTACGGCCGCTCGGGAAATTTTTCCCGCTCCTCGCCCACAAGACGCACACTGGATTTCAGTATTGCGTCCTTTTCGCCCGCTGCTGTAACCACCCACGGCGATTCCACTGGAAATTCCACTACTGCTGCGAGTTTTAATACTGGTGTTAGAGGGGACGATGCTTTTGATAGGACCCCCAGTACCGCAGTTCCCGCTGCTGTAGCTACTCGTGACGATTCTTCTGCGAGTTCTCGTCCTGATGCGAGTTTTCATACTGCTGTTAGTGAGGACGATGCTTTTGATAGGCCCCCCAGTACCGCAGTGCCTGCTACTGTGGCTACCCGCGACGATTCTGCTGAGAATTCTCGTTACGATGCGAGTTCTAATACTGCTGCTAAAGGGGACGATGCTTTTGATAGGCCCTCCAGCATCGGGGACGCACCAACACCAACTACACTTGCTGTTAGTACACATATAAACCGCGACAGCCGCCACCCTGTCACGACTCCATCTAGGGTCGAGGCTCGCTCCCCAAGTGCTCGTAGTTACTCCGTACTTCGGACCGACGCAGCGACTCAGCTCCACTGCTTTCTCCGGGGAGCCCCCGGGCGCCTTCCCCGACGTCGGGAGCCCGCGCCTCAAACGCCGCTCCCCTCAACTTGGGCACGAGAGCAGGCGCGATAAACGCCTCTCTCCCGAACCACGCACCTCGCAACACGACGGGTGTCGCGTCGTCGCGTCGTTTATTTCAGCGAGGGTGTCCCCCTCCTACACCTCCCGGCCATGCGGTGGCGGTCGGTTTGAGGTGCGGGAAGGCAAACACCGAAACCCCGAGATCTCGGTTGAAGCTCGACTCGGCGTTTCCTCGCAATAACGGTGACCGCTCCACCCTTTTTCCTATCAAGGAGGAGTCGACAAGATTAGCTACCTCGTCCCCCTTCCCCACCAGGTCTACAGGACGGGAGCCCTCTCCGGTGGACCCTTTGTTGCCCCCCACCCGAGCACCGTTCTTGAAGACGTCTACAGGGTCTGCAGGCCCTCTTTCGTCTTCGCGCACGCCACTCCACGTGCGCAGCGCTCCTTCGGCTCCAGTGGAACAAGAAAAATCTGGCCCTGCCCGTCGAGCCAGTCGTGACTCCACGGCCTCCGGTCAGATCAACCGGACAGCATACCCGTTAAATTCGGAAGAATCGCAGCTCTCGTCAAGAAGAACGGACTCAGAGCCCCCTGCCCCCTTTGGTCCAGGACAGAGATCATCGGGCGCAGCAAGAGAACCTTCTGGCGATTTTTTGCCTACGGGCAATGGTGACACAGAGCCAGTTTACGTGGAACCGGACTCGTCTCGTGCACCAGGGGCTCAGTGTTCTCAAGAGAAGCACACTCCCCCCCACACACGCCGCAACTGCGGCCACCGACGACTCGGCACCGTCGGTCTTTGACCCTACTCTCGAGTATACAACGGAGCGGGTGGTACTGTTCTGGCAGCCCCCCTCTTATTTTTCGCAGTGGTCCCCCTCGTCTTTTGTCATCGACAATGTGTCATATTCCTGCGCTAGGCAGTATATGATGACTGAAAAGGCTCGCCTTTTCCAGGACCACGGCACAGCGGAGCGGATTATGGCCTCGCCAGACCCACGCGAGCACAAACGCCTCGGTCGAGGCGTGCATAACTTCGACTGCGCTATCTGGGACTGTGTTCGGGAAGACGCCGTCCTTGCTGGTAATTTTGCCAAATTCTCGCAGAACCCGGTCATGAAGCAGCACTTATTGAGCACTTGCACCAAAACTTTGGCTGAAGTCACCCCTTTTGATGCCTTGTGGGGAATCGGTCTGCGGGCAGACGACCCCGACGCTCACGACCCCTCTCGTTGGCATGGAAAAAAATTGCTCGGTAAAGCTCTTTCCGCCGTTCGCGACACCCTCAGCTCAAGTGAGCACCCTCAGCTCAAGTGAGGCCGGGTTGGCACACCCCGCCTCCTCTCATCAATTCTGCACCCCAACCAGAACTGACAGAATTCATGAGATTGCACCAGCACCGCCTCGCCCTTTGGCCGTGGCCCGCGTTTACCCAGGTCGTCCTTTGGAGTTTTCGACCTATTTTTCTGACGCGCCGGCTGATCACAGCCCCGAGATTTTGGCTGTCGCACCTAGTGTCGACCCCTCCCTCGCGCTGCCAGAACACGGCCCCTGTCTCGTCGGGGGCACCACTACCCTCGATGACGCTTCTTTTACAACCAAAATCGCGATTCACAGCGGAGCTGGCGTTCTTGCACCTTTTGATTGCGTGGCGCTTCTTGACACTGGCTCCCCGCACACTTTCATCCGACGAGATGTTTTGGATCGCATGCACTCGGTTAGTGCGGCATCCCTCGCGTGCGAGCAGAAAGGCGCCCCTCGTTCTTGGAGGGGGTTTGGCGAATCAGCTCCTCTGAAGACTTCGACGAGTGTGCGCCTGAGCGCCCAATTTTTTCCAGAAAATGCGCCTACTTGCTCCCTCGCAGTTTGGGCCTGCGTGGTCCCCCCCTCAGTGATGCAGCATGCTGTACTTTTGGGACGTGACAACTGGATGCGTTTTAATAATCGCTCCTACCGCTCTCTGCCACTTCGGCCGTCTGATCAACGCGTTTTTGGAGAGCTGGAGTTAGTTCACCACGCCCCGACAGGCATGTCCGTGTACACCATCGACCCCGCCGCTTCGGGTGGAGGCTTCCATCTACGCTACGAGGGCGCGGCAGGCGTCACCCTGTCCGACGATCCCCAACTGCTTGCTGTTAACTTGGTTCGAAGCGATGGCTCCCCGGCCCTCACTGGACACTACTTGGTCGACATGATGCCTCAGCCCGACCTACGCTCGGTCGAGGAGCACTTCGTCTCCTCCGGACGACAGGTTCTTCCGCTCGTTGGAGTGGCGGCTCTCGAGCCGGGGGATGTCCTCGGCGTCGCCCACACCCCACTACTGAGCGTCCCGCTGGACGTTTTGCAGCAGGACAACCGAGCCCCCAGCCCTCCCTCCGGACTAGGTGGGGTGCGTCCGGTCTCAGCAGTTACTGCCCCCCCCCTCGCAGCTCCAGCCTCGCCCTCGCCTGCACTGCTTGAGCGTTTGACCTCAGAACAGCGCGCTTCGTTCCTGCGCGTCGGGGCACGCTTGCCGTCACATCTGCGAGAGGTGGCTTTAGATATCCACGGCACAGGCTGGACCCCTGCGGTCATCGAACAGCTGGAGGACGTTCTCTGCGAATTTCATGACGTTTTCTCGAGGTCCAAGTCGGGATTTTGGTTCCTGCTCGTTGATGCCTTTCGTGATCTCTGTCCCGGAAGGAAGCGCTCCTGTCACGTCCAGGCCGCACCGCATCAACCCTATCCTGGCCAAGGAAGTGGAGGCCACCTTGGATCAGTACCTAGCGGCAGGTCTGATCCAGCACTCGACTTCCCCGTACTCGAGCCCGCTGGTGGTCATCCCGAAGAAGTCTGGAGGCGTTCGGATCACTGTGAACTACAAAAACTCAACCAGATCAGCAACCTCAGCCAGCTGCCTATTCCTCGCGTGGACCAAGTCCTCGACTCCCTGGGGAAGGGACGGGTGTTTTCCCTGTTCGATTTGGTCTCCTCGTTCTACCAGATTACCGCGCACAAGGACACCGTCCCTCTCACGGCGCTTTGCACTCCCACGGGCCTTTACGAGTGGTTCGTCATGCCCCAAGGCAGCAGTGCTTCGCCCGGCTGGTTCGTCAAAGTGATTAACGAAGTCATTAAAGGCTCTCTCCCTCGAAAGCTCGCCTCGGCGCCACGGACGCCAATTTTCTGGGCCACTCCATTTCGCCCGTGGGTATAAGCCCTAATGCGGAAAAAAGTTTCGGCTTTGATGAAAATGCCCATGCCCAAGAACCTCAAGCAGGTCCGCGCCCTGATGGGCGGCGTAGGATATTATCGCAAATTCCTGCCCGACCTGTCTAAACGGATACGTCCTCTCACCGCCCTTCTCCGAAAGGGGGTCAAGTATGTCTTCACGCCGGCTATGGAAGTTATCGTTCGCCAGATCCTCGCCGAGCTCGCGGCCCCACCGATTTTGGTCTTCCATGACTGGGATGCCGTAGCCGACGGCTCCCGCCCCTTCCACGTGTACTGCGACGCCTGCATCGACGGTTTCGATGCCGCGCTCGAACAAAAACAACCGGACGGCTCGGTACGGCCCATTGCCTATATCAGTCGCACTACCCTCGATTCCGAAAGGCATTGGACACCGTTGGACCTGGAAGCTGGCAGCATTGTCTGGGCCATCAAACGACTCCGAGGTTACCTGTGGGGCACGAAGTTTCGAATATTTTCGGACCACAAAGCACTTGAGAGTATCGGCAAAGTAGGGGACCACAACGCGCGCGTCCAGCGGTGGCTTGAGTTCTTCACCGCATTCGACTACGCCCTCTAGTACCGCCAGGGTAGCGCCAACGAAAATGCTGACTTTCTCTCCCGCTTGCCAGGGCCCGCCACAGAACACGACCGCAGTGGGTTTAGCTGCCTCAACCCCGTCGAGGACGGTGGTATCTTCCTCACCCGAGCCTGCGGGCTTCGCACTCGCTCTTCGCCGACCCCTGGTGTCGGCTTGGGTGGGCTGGTGTCCCGCAGTGAAAGTGCCGTCTTGGGTGGGCTACCTCTCGCCTCTTCGGATTTTCGCGATTTTCGCACACTCGGGCCACGTATGAGGATTGACGACCTCTCTGCTCCTTCGGGGAGACTCGTCGCTCGTGTATCTAATCTGCTTCCGTCGCCACCGTCGACCGCCGTCCTCACTTGAGGGCTTTTTCACCCCCCGCCAACGCCGCTTTCGCTTCGGCTTTGATCGTACCCTCCGGGGGCGACCAGGGCTCTGCAGAAGCCCCCGCTGCAGCGACGATTGTCGCCCAGCGTGCTCCTCTCCCGACGAGCACTTTACAGGTCGAAGATTCCATCGTGAGCACTGCTCCGGCCACGTCTTCCCTCTCAGGCCAGGGCTCTGCAAAAGCCCCCGCTGCAGCGATGATTGTCGCCCAGCGCGCTCCTCTCCCGACGAGCACTTTACAGGTCGAAGATTCTGTCGTGACCACTGCTCCGGCCGCGTCTTCCCTCTCAGGCCAGGGCTCTGCAAAAGTCCCTGCTGCAGCGATGATTGTCGCCCAGCGCGCTCCTCCCCCGACGAGCACTTTACAGGTCGAAGATTCCGTCGTGAGCACTGCTCCGGCCGCGTCTTCCCTTTCATGCCAGGACTCTGCTAGAGCTTCCGGCCGCGGTCTCTTTTTCCCTTTTCCATGCCAGGTACTCTGCAGAAGCCCCCGCTGCAGCGACGATTATCGCCCAGCGCGCTCCTCCCCCGACGACCGCTTTACAGGGAAATATTCCGCTGTGGTCACTGCTCCGGCCGCGTCTACCCCATCGCCGCCTGGCAACCCGGCGCCTCCGAACGTTTTGCCGTCTTCAGGCCGCATCTCATCTCGGACGCGCCGATGAACAGCCGCCGCCGCTGGCACCGTGCCGCCTGCTGTTGCTTATGGCTTCGGGCCCGGCGGGGCCCCTAGACCATCAGCCCGGCGTGCTATCACCCCGCTGCGAGCCCCACGGCCGCGACCGCCCGCACCCGTCGTTTTGGTCCCGACTCCTGCCGCCTCGTCCGTTCCGACGGTACCTATCCCGTCCGGCCGCGACCACACCGAGCCCGTGGGAACTCCTCTTTTACGACTTCCGCCGCCAACTGACGCACCTCCCGTCACCTCGACCGACTTGGACGCCCTCGGCGCAGCTGCCGAGTTT
This sequence comes from Macrocystis pyrifera, assembly GCA_031763025.1. Lineage (NCBI taxonomy): Eukaryota > Phaeophyceae > Laminariales > Laminariaceae > Macrocystis > Macrocystis pyrifera. The sequence goes on from JASSKH010000014.1 coordinate 4,906,466, forward strand.
CAGTTCGGTGATTCCGCAGCGCGCTATTCGCGCGCCGACTGGGCTCGGGAACAACAGGCTGAGCCCGCGTGCAACGCCGCCATGCGCTACATAGCCCTTGGCCGACCGGAAGTTTTGCCAGACGACTTTTTATCAGGTTTCCCTTCCCACCAGCGCCCTCTCTTTTCGGAGGTTCAGGAGCTGACCAACAAAGGCCGCTTGCACACCACCGACGCGGGCATCGTTCTACTTGTCTGACAGCCGTCCACCCCCCCTGCGTTGGATACGCCACGCCCGGTGGATCGAGCCTATTCGCATTTATGTTCCGCTGCTCATGCGCCCCTGGGTCATGCAGGCTTGCCATTCCACGGCTTCCTGCCACCTAGGGACCGCGCGCACCCTACGTATGCTCGAACGTTTCTACTGGTGGATCGGCATGAGCATCTACATCCGGTGGTGGCTACGCAACTGCTTAAAGTGCCAAGCACGGAAAACGTCGCGGCAGACGGTCCGGTGGCCCTCCATCACGTTGCCCTTGCCAGAAGGGCCCGGCACGGCTAACATTCTCATCAACCGGTATATCCCTCTTTGGGGGTGCCCGCGCAGCATCCTCTCGGACAACGGCCTCCGGTTCTGCTCCATGGTTTCGCACGCCGTATATCAGCTTCTCGGGGTTCGAAAAATTGCCACCAGCTCCTACCACCCAAACGGCAACGGTGGGGCAGAACGTGTAAACCACACGATGGCCCAGATGTTGGCAATGGTCGCCAACGAGCTCCAAAACAACTGGGATGAACAGCTCCCTCACGTCGAATTCGCGTACGACAATTCCGTCAGTGCCACCACGGGTCTGGCTCCCAACGAGGTACATATGGGTCGGCTCCCACGCCTCCCTCTCACAATTTTCGAGCGTGCTGGAGTCGCCGGCCACCAGAGCTTGGCCCGCGACCACCTCGCCTAATGAGACTTGGCGACGGACCACCAGCAGCGCGCGTACGATATCGTTCGAGAACACCACGCCCTCACTGTCGCTAGCGTGAACCGCCGCAACTCCTCCCTCTCCGACGCTCTGCGTCCGGTCCCCAAATTTGACGTTGGTGGTTGGGTGTGGGTGTAAAATACGGCTGCCATCATCCGCCAGGGCGCGAAACCAGACACGGACGCCAAGGTCCTCAAGGCCAAGCTCTCACTCAACTGGACGGGCCCCTACAGATTTCTCGCAGTTGGCCCCTGCTCCTCAGCGGACACCCCGGATGGATCTCCTCTCGGAGCAAATCTCCTGTATTTGGATCTTCCTTCCGATATGCCCGGCGCTGAGGCTCGCCGGCGCGTGTCTGTTCAACGCTGCAAGCCCTGTGCCAACCCCCACGACCGTGGCGACATGCCGAAGTATTTGCCGGCGGGGTTGACCCAATAGGTGCTGAACAATTTCTCCAAGAAATCCCCTCCGTACCACGTCACCGAGGACGACGTTTCGACCCCTCTTGATCGACTCGAAGTGGAAAAGATTATTGGACATCAATCGCTTAGAGGTCGAGTGGTGGCGTCATCGCGGTGATGTACGAGACGCACTGGAAGAGACTATCCCGGCCATCCTGGGAACGGGAAATGGACCTCCAGCTTTCTCGCCACGCAATTTTGCGCTACTGGGCCGGCACCCCGAACCAACACCGCCAAACCAACCGTCTGTACCGCCGAATGAGAATTGGCGCGGCACAACGGGAGCTTTCTCGGAGTAACGGCGAGCGGTTTCTGGCACCCGGCTATTATTGCGTATCGCACGCCGATTGGTTCCGCCGATACAACAACACTGTACTTCCCAACGGGGCCCACGTTTGGTACTAGGGCGACGACGGTCTGTGGTGGCTCGGGAAAATCAGCGCGACTACACCGACGGATGGAGTATATTTGGTTCGATTTCTGGACGACCCGGGACCAATCAAGCTTCCTCTTTCTCCGACGCGCTACACGACTTCGACGAGAGCTGTACGAGGTTCTTGGTGTCTGCAAATTCACTTGGCTAGCGCGTTTACCCGGGGGGTCCAGCGTAACGTAGATGAATCTCGAGGTGCCGCCGTGGATAGCTGATTTTCGCTTCTTGACTGCACTCGATATTTATTTCTTTTTTGTCGTCTTCCTGGACTTTGGGGGATGAATTTTTGCCTGCCCGATATGTTTCTGGTGTGTTTTCCTTGTTTTTTGGCCTGGGTTGGGCATGTGTTTTTGCTTATTCTGTCCTGTCTACCCCCCCCGCCTAGTGCCGGGACTGGTCTGGGCACTCGGCTGCTCAATTGCGGCCCAGGACGCGCTCAGAGTTGTGGACTGGGTTTAAGTGGTTCTTGCCGTCTTCCGTGTTGTTTTTCTTTTCGCTCCCGTACTCACTTTTCGCTTTCCCGTGCATCTTACTCGCCTCCCCCCCCGGGCGGGCGGCATGGCGATGGTTTTCATTGACGATTTCTTCCTGCCCCTTAAGGCAAGGTCTTCCCTTTACTTTTTTACGTAATTTGCCGGCTTCGTTGCCTCGCCGTTCAGAGGTGTGGGAGTGGGTTTTGAGGAGCCGCATCTTCGACTCATGTTCTAGTTCGTGGAATCGGGGTTTCCACGAATTTCCCATAATTCTGCATATACGGCTCATCAGAGTGAGCTAGTGTTATGATACTGCTTTGTATGAGGTTGAAAGCCCGGTAATTACCTAGGTTCAGTCACTGGGAACGTATTTGTAGTACTTGGAAGGCGTATCTTAGATGGATGGAAAACCAGGGTTTTTCCAGAGGCGCATGAGCTTGGTCTCAGTCTCCGTGTGCACGAAAAGAATAAAACTGCTCTTCTTCTATAGCTAAGCAAGCAACACACGTGAGTACCAACGATTACCGACTTAAAAGGCAGACCTGTCCAGGGATACAAAGTGTCCAGCAACCGTTGATCTTAACAGATACTAAAACTGAGAACCAAAACTCGGGCGGCATGCCTGTTTTCGTTGATGTGCTGCTGCTGCCATCGCTTTCATGTGAGGGAGGGGTCATCTGTCCTGCACAAGCGCCGTTGGCAGTTACTATTATTAGTGCGTACAACTCGCCGTGGATAGGTGTTATACTTCGCCTTGGGTACTTGGCAGCTGGGCAGATAAAGGGAGGCGGTATTATAGTACACAAAATCTAAGTAATCTCATTTCTTCTGAGAAGTGTGAGAAACCTCACACAAACAAGCTGATGTCTGCCCCCTCCAGGAACTGAGATCACAAGCATCACTGGCCCAAAATGGACAATTTTGATCTTTGGGCTTCAAAGATTGCTGAAACGGGCAGAAATAACGTCGCAATATATATAATATGTATTATGTATATATGGCTCCCGCACGAAGCCTTGACGTTGAGATCTACGAAGGAATCTTCAAAAGTCTCTGCCCTGTCGGTGTTTGGGCCATGGCATCTCGACAGAGTGTATGTATGCATTCGGTTGGTTCTTTCCGTTACGTCCCCTCCGACCTCCAACCCATGGGGGAGGTCAATTACTTGTTCAATTATGAAGGTTAGACCACTGAGCTACTCAGTCAGCCTCGACAGAGTGTATGTATGCATTCGGTTGGTTCTTTCCGTTACGTCCCCTCCGACCTCCAACCCATGGGGGAGGTCAATTACTTGTTCAATTATGAAGGTTAGACCACTGAGCTACTCAGTCGGCAATGCATTCGGTTGGTTCTTTCCGTTACGTCCCCTCCGACCTCCAACCCATGGGGGAGGTCAATTACTTGTTCAATTATGAAGTTTAGACCACTGAGCTACTCAGTCGGCGCCGACTGATTAGCTCAGTGGTCTAACCTTCATAATCGAACAAAAAAGCTGACTGAGTAGCTCAGTGGTCTCCCTAGTCGTTCGTTCTTTTAATAAAGTGGTTCACTCCACTTGATTTTTCCCCTTTTTCTACCCACAGCAGAAAAAGCGGAAACACGACGTCTGGCGGGACTCGAACCTCGGACTTCTTTTGTTCGATTATGAAGGATAGACCAGTGATCTACTTAGTCAGCGAAGGATAGACCACTGAGCTAGCCTGCACGTCACGTTAGTCAGCGAAGGATAGACCACTGAGCTAGCCTGCACGTCACGTTAGTCAGCGAAGGATAGACCACTGAGCTAGCCTGCACCACGTTAGTCAGCGAAGGATAGACCACTGAGCTAGCCTGCACGTGCAGGCTAGCTCAGTGGTCTATCCTTCGCTGACTAAGTAGATCAGTGGTCTATCCTTCATAATCGAACCAGCAGGCTAGCTCAGTGGTCTATCCTTCGCTGACTAAGTAGATCAGTGGTCTATCCTTCATAATCGAACAAAAACAGAATACGACGTCCGGCGGGACTCGAACCCCGAACTTGTTTTGTTCGACATATATATGATAAACCACTGAGCCACTTAGTCAGCGCTGACTGACTGGCTCAGTGGTTGGACATTTATATTCGAACAAAACAAGTACCTTTGGGCTCGATACGGCCACCCGCCGATAGCATCTTGCGGGGTTGATCAAGCCCCTAATCAGCGCCTGGTTTTTCTTTCCTGTTGTCCCCCTCACTAGACGTGCGTTCTTTCAATAAAGTGGTTCACTCCACTTGATTGTTCCTTTTTCTATCCACGGCAGAAAAAGCGGAAATACGACGTTCGGCGGGACTCGAACCCGGAACTTGTTTTGTTCGAAGTATAAAGGACAAGCCACTGAGCTACTTAGTCAGCGCTAACTGAGTAGCTCAGTGGTTTAACCTAAATATTACGAACATTACTCGGTCGGAGTCGGCATTTTGGGGACCTGCGCGGGTGGCTGTATCTGGGACATCGATGGAACGTCCCGATAGCACATGCCACCCAGGCTTGGTTGATAACCGCTATCCGTAAAAGCCAAGGCTTATCACAGTGACTGAGAATCGTGACGGGACGGGACGGGACAGATTTGAGTCGTTTGGCGGGAAAAAAAAAATGAAAACGGGACGGGACGGGACGGTAAAATGAGGACAAAAAAAGTTGGCGGGACGGGACAGCGGGTGCCGAATTTCTCGACGGGACGGGACGGTAAAAGTCAACGGGGCTGATTTTCACGACGGGACGGGACGGTAAATATTTTTCTCCTCGGCGGGACGGGACGGTAAATATTTTTTTCCTCGGCGGGACGGGACGGTAAATATTTTTCCTCGGCTGGACGGGACGGTAAATATTTTCTTCCTCGGCGGGACGGGACGGTAAATATTTTTTCCCACGGCGGGACGGGACGGTAGTTTTCTTTTTCTTCGGCGGGCGGGACGATAAATATATGTTTCTTCTTTCCCGCCGCAGGGTCAGCACGGTTGTACGTGAAACATTCCCGCACACTGCTGGTTCCGCGAAGGGAGCCGTCCCGACGCAGACGTTTTCTTCTCGACCCGCGCAGCCCAAGCCCCGAGAAGTGCTGCCACTACACGGGCCGCGACGTCTTCTGATTTCTTCGACCCCTGCCCCAAGCACTGTTGTTGCGTTGCCAGCTCATGGTGGCTGTTCTGATGGTTGTGCTTGCGCTGTGTTACTGGTGTGGTTGTGGAGGTGGAGGTGGTGGCGGCGGCGGTGGTGATTCTAGTGCCGCTGCTGGTCGATCGACCCCGCCCGTGAGATATAGGCATCCATGGCGTCCGTGCCGGTCACACCAAAGATGTTAGGAGACAGCACTTTCACCCCTTGACAGACAGCAACTTGGCATTGGCATTGACAGTGTGTAACACTCGACCCTACGTCCTTGACAGCGCACGTTTTGCGTCCCGCTTGATGGCGTGTCTCCTAAAATCGTTTGGGCCACACCAGTAGTACTGGTGTGATCGTGGTCTGTGTGCTCTTTGTGTGTGGTGGCGAGCCTGTGGCAGGTGTTGTGATATGGTACTCTGCTTTCAGTTGCGGGCGGAAACCAAGAATGACGATATGAAAAGAAAAAACAACACCACTACGTCGTAGGTATACACTTACTACTTGGTACCTGGTAGTAATTTTCATTATTTTTCGGTATTATTTGTACTTACCTTCCTTTGAAAGTATATCAAAACAGATCATCAACCAGCTGGTGATCAACACCACCAGCACAGCTTTTTCTAGCAGAAGTAAATGTGGTGCCCAGCAATATCATACCAACCACTGACCAGGTATTATATAAGCAAGACGATGAAAATACGTCATCTGTGAGTTCGACTGATTAATAGTTGAATAATAATAGTTGATACCCAATTTGGCAAGCTGGGTAATACGCCTACTACTATTCTATACGTATTTCATTTATAGATGGGAGTTGTGCACAATTTACGATAACACATGTATTTATATAGGAATTACTATTGAAGTTTGGTACAACTCGAAATTTCTTGATTATTTTCGTAGTTCGTGGTGGAAATGGATGGGAACAGACCACCATGAATGTTTCTTGTACGGGAAGAGGCAAGTTGTGTCCGCCGGCGGCGGTGCCACGACGGGACGGAACGATAATTTTCTACGGGAGAGATTTTATCGGCGGGACGGGACGGTATTTTTTCGGGGTCACGGCGGGACGGGACGGTAATTTGTCGGTGTCACGGCGGGACGGGACGGTAATTTTTCGGTTCCACGGCGGGACGGGACGGTAATTTTTCTGTGTCACGGCGGGCCGGGACGGTAATTTCCAACGGGAGAGATTTTATAGGCGGGACGGGACGGTTAAGCGACGACGGTCAGGGATTTTGTCGGCGGGACGGGACGGGACGGGACGGCGGGACCATTTTGACGGCGGTTTTACCGTCCCGTCCTGTCCCGTCCCGTCCCGCCGTTACCGCCGTTACCGTTCCGCCGAAAGTACCGTGATAAGCCTTGGTAAAAGCTAATGCCGAGATATTTGAGAGAGATATCGCATGACACCTCCAGTAGTACAGCCAGCATCACTCAAGCCAGCAGCACTTATGGTGTGTACGCTATCGTACAGCTGCAGTGGAGCTGTACTACGCGGCTGCGGAGATGTACAGCTGCAGCAGCAGGGCTGCTACATTCAGCAGCAGATAAGCTGCTGTTCCGACGTGACGGCACCTTCCTACGGAGCTGCACTGCCGGCCATCGCGTACTCCCTGAGTTAGAAGTTACACCGCCTTCTAGGATTCCGCCGCTGCCCGGTTAGTCGGCAAGTATTCGTCGGCATTCTGCCGCCTTTTCGGACGTTCATGGAGTGTGGAGAGCACGCTCTTAATCTCTTGGCATCGAGTCTCAGCCTCCTCCTCTACATTATACGCCCATCACGCAAACCTGCGACACAGCCCCTTGTAAATATACCTATGATGATCCTCAGCCTTATCCGAGTCGTTTTTGGTCGGCGGATCTCTCCCGCCTCCGACCGTCTTTCTGCGCGGTTCTTTGCCGGGGTGTTCCCCCTCCACGCCTGAACCGCCCGGGGTCGGAGGATCCACCCGCTCAGCGCCGTGGCGCCCGCGCAAAGCCTTGACGTTGAGATCTACGAAGGAATCTCCCAAAATCCCTGTCCTATCAGTGTTTTGGCCCATGGTCTCCCAACAGAGAGTATCCATTCGCGTGGTTCTTTCCGGCACGTCCTCTCCGACCTCCGACCCGTGGGGAGGGTAACCTACCAGGTCGGCGTCGCCATTGTGGGGGCCTGCGCGGGTGGCTGTATCTGGGACATCGATGGAACGCCCCGAGAGCACATATCACCCAGACTTAGTTGAGAGCGGCTATCCACAACTAATTATGCCGGGATATATGAGAGAGATATCGCATGTCACACACCTACAGCGAGCAGCAAATAAGACGGCCAGCAGCACTTATGGTATGTACGCTATCTTACAGCGGCAGCTGCAGTGCAGCGGTATGTTCGTTTATAAAGGATAAACCACTGAGCTACTCAGTCAGCGCTGACTGAGTAGCTCAGTGGATTATCCTTTATAAACGAACAAAAGAAGTACCTTTGGGCTCGATACGGCCTCCCGCCGATAGCATCTTCCGGGGTTCGAGTCCCGCCAGACGTCGTATTTCCGCTTTTTCTGCCGTGGGAAGAAACTACGTGGCTGTGGAGATGTACAGCTGCAGCAGGACTGCTACAGCTGGCTGCTGCAGTGAAGGCACCTTTCTACGGAGCTGTGCTGTCGGCCATTGCGTACTACCTGAGTTAGAAGTTACACCGCCTTCTAGGATTCCGCTGCTTTTCGGTTATAATCGGCAAGTAATCGTCAGCATTCTGCCGCCTTTTCGAACCTTCATGGAGTGTGGAGCGCACGCTCTGAATCTCTTGGCATCGAGTCTCAGCCTCCTCCAATAATACAGTTTATGCCCATCACGTAAGTCTGCAAATGGCGGCCGTCCAGGGCGCCGGCGTAGCCCCTTTTAAAAATGCCTTTGATGATCCTCAGCCTTATCCGATCCGTTTTCAGTGGGCGGATCTCTCCCGCCTCTGACCGTCTTTACGCGCGGTTTCTTCGCCGGGGCATTCCCCCCCCAAGCCTGAACCGCCCGGCATCGGAGGATCCACCTGCTCAGCGCCGTAGCGCCCGCGCTAAGCCTTGACGTTGAGATCTACGAAGGAATCTCCGAAAATTCCTGCCCTGTCAGTGTTTTGGGCCACGGTCTCGCGACAGAGTGTATGCATTCGCGTGTGGTTCTTTCCGGCACGTCCTCTCCGACCTCCGACCCATGTGGAGAGGGTCACGTACCCGGCCGGCGTCGCCATCGTGGTGATCTACGCGGGGGGATGTATCTGGAACATCGATGGAATAACGCCCCGATAGCACATGCCACCTAGGCTTAGTAGAGGATTGCCATCCATCAACACTTATGCTGGGATATATGAGAGAGATATCGCATGATACCTACGGCCAGTAGCACTTGAGTCGGCCAGCAGCACTTTCGGTGTGTACGCTATCGTACGGCGGCAGCTGCAGTGGAGAATACTACGTGGCTGCGGAAATGTAAAATAGTACTCCTATGCTGCAGCTGCTGCGACGGCACCTTTCCACGGAGCTGCGCTGTCGATCATCGCGTACTCCCTGAGTTAGGAGTCAGTTACACCGCCTTCTAGCATTCCGCCGCTTTTCGGTTAATCGGCAAGTAATCGCCAGTATTCTGCCGCCTTTTCCAACGTTCATGAAGTAGTGTGGAGCGCACGCTCTTAATCTCTTGGGCATCGAGTCTCAGCCTCCTGTCCTCTCTACATCATACCCACATCACGAAAATCTGCGGCCGGCGGCCGTTCAGGCCGCCGGCGTATCCCCTCGTATCTAATACTACTGCTGCTGTATGATGATCCTCAGCCTGATCCGATCCGTTTTTGGTCGGCGGATCTCTCCCGCCTCTGACCGTCTTCCCCCGCGGTTTCTTTACCGGAGCTTTTCCCTTCACGTTTGAAACGCCCGGCGTCGGAGGATCCGCCCGCTCTGCACCGTAGCGCCTGCGTGAAGCCTTGACCTTGAGATCTACGAAGGAATCTCCGAAAATCCCTGCCCAGTGAGTGTTTTGGCCCATGGTCTTTCGACAGAGCGTATGCATTCGGTTGGTTCTCTCCGTCATGTCCTCTCCGACCTGCGACCCATGGGGAGTTGGGTCAACTACCGGCCGGCGTCGCCACATTGTGGGGGGCTGCGCAGGTGGCTGTATCTGAGACATCGATGGAACGCCCCGATAGCACATGCCACCTAGGCTTAATTGAAAACTGCTATCCATAAAAAAACATGATGGGGATGTACGAGAGAGATATATCGCATGTCACCTACACCCAGCTGCTCTTATGACGGCCAGCAGCACTTGCATATGGTGTGTGTACACTGGCATGCAGCAGTAGCAGCAGTGGAGCTGTACTACGTGGCTGCGGAAATAAATATACAGCTGCAGCAGTACTCCTATGATGCAGCTGCTGTGACGGCACCTTCAGGTGGAGCTGCGCTGTCGGTCATCGCGTACCCCCTGCCCTGAGTTGAACTTAGTTACACCGCTTTCTAGGATTCCGCCGCTTTACTGTTAACCAGCAAGTAATAGTCACTACGATTCTGCCTCCTTTTTTCACTTCCACTCTCAGTTCGCTGTTCGTGGTGAGCGAATACTGCGCATATTCGTTGTTGAAAAAGCAAAAGTGTCGTAAGGCAGACTATAACAGATAAACCATCGACTAGAGGTCACAGCCAGTCAAACTTGCATGAGGTAGGGGGGAGGTTTGAAGACATACATCCAATAATAAGATGAAGATGTACAATGTAGACTCACACCGATGGCGTGGGGATTGAGCTTGGATGCGGCTTAGGATTTATTTACTTTTTTTTATTTTTTTATAAGAAACTAATTATAAAAAAAAGCATACAAAAGAGGAAAGAGCACAATGTATACATACGTACATCGTGAGAAGGAAGAGTGGGCAAAGACAACAAAAATGGAGTATCGTAGATAAAGCATACCGGTAGAAGGGAGTAGACATAGAAGGTAGCTATTCTGTATGATTAGATCTTGTGCATAATAATACGAGGGTTCCTTTGTTTCCGGGGTTTTCTTATGTCAGGAATGTTTTGAGCGATCAACGTTGAAGCTCATCATACCTGGTATATATTACACAACATCATTGTCGGATGGCAAAAATAATGACAATGAATGATACATACGTACGAAACGCGTAATATATCTCAGAGTGGCGGAGCACACGCTCTCAATCTCTTGGCATCGAGTCTCAACCTCCTTCTACAGCTAACTGTATGTAGTAGTATATAGCTCCTCTACTCTACACTCACTCGCTGCACGCGAGTCTGCGACCGGCGGCCTGCCGCCGGCGTAGCCCCTTGTTGTACTCGTACGTATACAATAAATAAATACTGGTTATTACACACGTATCCAAAAGATTCTGCTCGGTCAAGCTGTTGCGTGGTTTGTTGCGTTGTTGTTAGTAGTTGGTGAACCATCCACCCAACCAAGACACCCTCCGCCGCATACATGAAATACAAATTACCCAAGGTAAATACAGCAGTAGTACGGGTCATGATGCATCGCAATAGAAGAGCAGAAGAAGATCGCAGAGACAGAATCGTGTGGAAGCAAGAGATGCGACAAAAAAGAAAAACTCTCTACCCGACCCGTCCACCGCTATTAAAAAAAACACCAAAACAAACAAACAAAAAAAGACTCGGTCGAAATACGCTTTTCACGTACGTACGGACTGGTATTCCACAACCCACGTACCAGGTACGTATTTTACGTACGTTTTCTGCGTACTGACAACTGCGACAGCACAGCAGTACAAATGAACTACTATACATGTATAATAATGATACGGAAGTCATCCGCATCGTATAGTCTGCGAGTAGTCAAAAAACTTTGAAGAGTGAAAAACAATTTTCCCCTCTGCAAAGTACTCCTACTACTGCTTCGTGTTGTGTGAGGCAACAACGGAGCCAAGCAACCCCTCTCTCCCCCAAGCCACGAAGGACCGAAGAGGCTGCTGCTGCTGTGTGCGTGCATAGCCAGCCTTGAGGCTCCCTAGATTATTCTGCGCGCGAAGCTTCCGCCTTGTCTCCGGGGAGGAAATCGGGTGTGCAGGGGGATGGCGTTGGGTAACAGCGGGGGGGATAACAGCAACAGCAGCGGCAGCAAAAGTAGTACTCCCCCACCCGATGCCTCGTTACATCGAAGGCATCATCACAACCACATGGGCTTCTCAGCGACGCACGGAGGGAGCGGAGGACCGAGAGATATAGGCGAGAGGGGAGATGGTTCAGATCCAGGGAGAGGAGGAGGGGGCGCATCGGGAGGAAGAAGGGGTGTTGGAGGAGGAGCTGGTGACCGTGGCGATAGCCTGGGCGGTGTGCCTGGTTCTGGAGAGCGACGCGCGAGCTGTGACTTTTGCTCGAGAAGGAAAAGGAAATGTGATGGACAGCAGCCGTGTCAAAATTGCAGCAAGGTCAGTGAGCCCCGAGAAGGTAGCTCCTGCGGTGCTCGGGGCATGGCTTCTCGCGCTTGCGTTTGAGTGTTGGGGGTCAGTTGAGGGTGTGGTCATCTGACGGGCAGGGGTCGCAGGTACCGAAGGCATTTGCAGTCTGCTGTCACTTGAGCTCGCTATTAGTCATTCATGTGGGGTACGTACGAGTCCTCGTGTTTTTTTATGAAGTCGCGCACCGCTTTGTCTGTAAACATAAGGAACCTATTTCGATACATATCAATAATAAAACGTTTTTTATATTTCCGAACAAATGGTTGCAGAGGGTTGTAGCATGTTTAGTCTGGTATCATTCACGATAAAGTATGGTGTCTTGTGCTTGTTGACCCTGTGTGAGCTTGCCCTGGAGGACCGCGCTCGCTTTTGAATCCTTCCCGCGGTATTCCCTCTGCTCTGTTTCATGACTGTTGCCTCGTCGTTGCGTTCGAGGCGCGTCGTTGCGTTCGAGGCGCCTTTGGTGCCTCGGAACCCATCCTGGATAGACATCGCACGGCTTTTGTCACCTCGTGCCGCGCCAAGTTGTAGCAACAGGCGGCAAGGGTAGCAGCAAGCAGTAGCACGTACCATTTACACAACTACTACTGACAGTATATTCATATTATACCTGGTATGATACCTGGTAAGTATGCTCGTGTTACTGTTTTTTGGGGCATTTTTTTGTGTTTTTGTATTTTTTTAAAAATATTTTTGGTCGTTTTCGGGAATTTTCGATATTTTTGCCACTATTTTCCGCTCGTTTCGTTCCATTTTGTCCACATACAAACTTACCTGGTACACGTATACATTCATTGTACCTGGTATAATTTGAAACAGGGATCCGCCAGTACCCCCAGTATTCCGATGGCCTGCAATACCCACATCATACTCGCAGTACGAAATACCTGGTACGCTGTACACTCCCGAGTATAGGTCGCGGGAGGGTCTGTCAGTGTGCAAGTCCAACCCTGTGCATGTCTGAACGTCGGCATCTGATCACCAACTATAGACTACTGCTGTAAGTAAAGGGTGCAACTTGCATGAACAAACAAAATGTACACCGCTACCTGCAGTAACACTTCGTTCTACTTCTGACTGCTGTCGTACCTGCTGTGGTGTTTCATATCTGGTCGTCGGTCGGGCTACGAGCTGTGCGTTTGCTGGACTTCCCGGATAGTTACTATTTGCGGAGGGGCATAGTAAATAGGACCAAATATTGTTCGTAAAAATATGGAAATACATGGGTGTTTTTGTTTACCGTAGGTCCTATTAACTGTTGTCCCCCGTAATATTAATACTTGATTTTATTGATAGTATTACGGGGGTCCGTAGTTAACGGGACCAAATTTTGTTGGTAAAAATAGGCAAATATATAGGTTTTTATGCACACCATAGATCCTGTTAACTATGGACCCCCGTAATAGTATCAACAAATATGCCTTGTAAATATACTGCAATGTATAGGTTTTTTGTGTGTATGATGGGTCCTGAACACTGACCCCCCCACAATAGTCGGCTGGTGCTATTTGCTACCAGGTATATTTTTGCTTTATTGTATGTATCATACGAAATACCGTGGATGTGAAGTAAACGCCAAGGCCTTCCGTGCTGCCATCTGCGCAACGGCAGCACCGTCGATGGGGATGGGTTTTTGATGCGCAATGATGAGTCGCAGTGAAAAAAAGTTACATCTCTCAGGTCTCTCCTTCTGTCTCCGTCTCTGAGCGAGCGGTATTTACTGGGAAATGCGCACTTGTTATGTATGTATGCATGTACTGCTGTCTGTATCAAGCAACGAAGCGTTCCAGAAACGAGGAAACCCAAATAGTCGGATCCTTGGTACCGCTGCAGGCAGCAACTGCTGTTGCTGTCACTATAACCACCTTGCCAACTAGAACCTAGCTGGCGACTTTTCGTCATCCGACTAACAGCTCTATCTCCAGAAGGAACTAGAGGGTAATCAGGACCAAATATGCCGAGTAAAAATATTGGTTCGTATAGCGTTTTGTCTGCATGATGGGTTCTTGATTACTATGCCCCCCCCCCGTGCGTAATAATATAAATGTTTGGGCTATATGATATACTGCTGCAAGGGAGAACTCGACGAGCGACGGGTTCGAGCGAATTCGGCTGTAGGTCGCCAGGTATATTATATTATTCTTGGTACATCATGCCATCATATCACCGATGGGATCACTGCTCTATACCCTCTGGTATGTATTGGACGCCTGCACCACGGACATGAGTGCGTACGAGTACGTACCTCGGATACTGCTGTATATACATGTTATCATATTCATGGACACTACATATTGTAGCCGGTGTAAATGACACTGCAGAGTAGTGCGTACTTCTTTCCCAAGTATGTATGCACAGCAGGTAAAGTAATGCTCATGGTGGGATGATGGTGGGGAAAAGGGGGGGAAAGGGCGCGAAGCTCCGATATTTTAGACATTTGTTCCAAACTCTTTTGGTTGTTGTATTAGGGCTGAGGCTTGGCCGACTCTGAGTCGCCGATTAATTTTTACAGTCAATTGCAGCGGTAACGTCCATCTATCCGCACACCTACCTGGTATACAGCAGTATTAATTAATAGCAGTCACTGCTTTTTGCTGTTTCGTTGTTGGTCTATTTTTAAATTATAGGCAGTCTTGCGCTTGTTTGTACGGCAGTAGTTATATCATACCTTGAGTGCGCAAAAGTATAGCCAAACACTTCGGGCTGGGGACTGCCACAGCAGTATGTGCCGGAAAGCCGCTGGCAGTAGCCTACTAATAGCTACTAATTGAGCCTGCCGGTAGACGCTGTCAGCCTGTCAGCAGATTTAATATTCCGCTGCGCTAATACGTCCAAGAAACACGCCACTTTATTGTCTGAAAACCCGTAACAAAGCTTCGAGGCGAGAGAAGAGAAAGAGAGAGGAGGAGAGTCCACGACCACGACGGATGAAGCAACCTCAGGCCGAAGGGCAGGAGCGATGGAGTAATAATGTGAAGGCCAGAGTGTTTTTTTTACAAACGCCTGCGCCAACACTACATGCAACCGGTGATATCGTCACGTCATCATACGTTCCATGTTTTTGATACATTGCCAGGTATAGCCGGCGTCCCCGGTGGCTTGGTAGGTGGTCCGCGTGCCTGTCAAGATCAATTTCGTGGGTTCAAGTCCCACCGAGTGCATGATCGTAGGGACTTTTTCTTGCATAAAAAATTGATAAGCGGAAAGCGCGAAAGCGTGAGTTGGCTACATTCGATGAAAATCGACGAGCAGTGGGAATGCTGAACCCTATGCGCGACAAAAATAAAGGCACGTACCGGGGGGGAGAAGGGACGACACCTGTGACCCCGGCTTGTCCAGAAGATCGTCGAGGGTAAAACCTCCTACGAGTGGGCTGGGAAGTAAAAGTGATGGATAAAATAAATAAATAAATAAAATATGCGAGTACAAGTATCGTTCTCTTTTTCATGGTATTTTCTGTGTCGGTCGCCACTACTACAATAATACCACCCGCGGCACAAATAGTTAACACGTCGGACAGATCATGGTACAGATCACGTAGATCCTGAGCTGCCGTTGTGAGATGTTTCGCAAGATCTGTGCGGTACAATTCCAACCCAGGAAATATGCCCTGCAGCATCATGCAGGACTCAGGTTTTTTTTCCAGAATAAGGTACACCTGTTCCGTTTTAGCCAAAACAGTTCACGCCTAGGACAGATCACGGTAGCTCGAGCTAGCTCTTTAAGGAGCTTGCTCACCGGTGAGCTACGTGAGCTACGTGAGCTATACATGTTTTCCTGGCTTGAGCTACAGGAGGGTAGCTCATCTGCACATGTTTTCCAAGCTTGAGCTATGGAGGATAGCTCATCTGCACATATAAGTTCAGAGTGAGCTATAAGAGGTACATGAGCTACATCTACCCCCGAGATGAGTTATAGGAGCTATATAAGCTACACATGTTTTCCCCAGCATGAGCCATAGGCGGTAGCTCATCTGCACATGTTTTCGAAGCTTGAGCTATAGGCGGTAGCTCATCTGCACATGTTTTCAAAGCTTGAGCTATAGGCGATAGCTCATCTGCTCATATTTTCAAAGCTTGAGCTATAGAGGATATATGAGCTATCACTGTAGTTCATGAGCTGTATAAGTCACCAATACAAGTACGCGTCGGCCGTAGGCCAGGCTGGCGGCGGGCAGCAACCGGATGCATCGATGGATGTGGACCCCACGAACAGCGTCATCGATGTGGGTGGGGACAACGATCAAACCCAGGCCGAACCCGTACTATTCCTATACATACGCAGTTGCCCCGGAGGGTGGGATTTTTCAGCTACTTATCTTACACGCATGTGTTGCCGAGAAAGAGAGCTACAATGAGCTGCGTGCATGAGCTATGATGACGTTTTCCGGAGGTGAGCTATAGGCGATACCTCATCTGCATATATTTCCCTTGCTTGAGCTATAGGTGGTAGCTCATCTTCACATGTTTCGAAGTCTTTACCTACAGGTGGTAGCTCATCTGCATATGTTTTGAAGGCTTGAGCTACAGAAGATAGCTCATCTACACACATTTTCCCAGGCTGAGCTATAGGAGCTACATGAGCTAGCTCATCTGCGCCCGAGATGAGCTATAGGAGCTACATTAGCTACACGTGTTTCCCCCGGCCTGAGCGATAGGCGGTAGTTCATCTGCACATGTTTTGAAAGCTTGAGCTATATACGATAGATGAGCTATTAATAGCTCATGAGCCGTCCGGAGTGCGAAACAGTTACAAGTTGAAACCAAGTAAAACGCACACGCCTCGAGCGGTGTTTCTGGTCATGAGAAATCACTTCTTTTTTTTTTGCTCCTAAAGCATTGAGCGTGTGGCCTCCAAATCTGAGTTGTTATTTTTCGTACAGCTTACAGGCACCACGGGCTCCACTTAGACCTGCAGAAAGTCGCCAGGCTTCGTTACTTTCACCGTGGCGGGCGCGCCAAGAGTATTTGTTCTGGCGCCTCCCCCCCGTTGCCAGCTTTGGAGTCTCTCGACGATCCTCGCGGAACCGCCTGCTCGACGCGAAGTCATTTGTCGTACCAAACCTGAGGCCACCTCGACGCGGTGTGAGGCAGACGGACTGCCGTCTGTGCCCACGATCCTGTACAACAACAGAGTAGAAGAGTACACATGGTATCAACACATACCGCACATGACCACACTGTACACCCCGAAGAAGAGGTGAGATCAACGTACGTAGCTATATAGATACGTACGTACAGAGTTTTAGACATAAGAATTGCAAACGAGGGATCGGAAACCGCATACAGCCGGCGTCCCCGGTGGCTTGGTAGGTGGTCCGCGTGCCTATCAAGATCAATTTCGTGGGTTCAAGTCTCACCCAGTGCATGCTCGTAGGGGCTTTTTCTTGCATAAAGGAAATTGATTAGCGGAAAGCGCGAGAGCGTGAGTTAGCTACATTCGATGAAAATCGAAGAGCAGTGGGAATGCTGAACCCTATGCGCGATAAAAATAAAGGCACGTACCGGGGGGGAGAAGGGAAGACACCTGTGACCACGGCTTGTCCAGAAGGTCGTCGAGGGTAAAACCTCTTCTTACGAATTAGGCTGGAAAGTGAAAGTGATGAGTCAAAAAAAAAAAAAAAAAAAAAAAACGCAGAGAATACACGGTACATAGTGCACGTATTGCCTCTCTCTGATTGGCTGAAAATCAGGCAAAAGCAGTTGAAAGCTACCAGGTATCATTTATAGACAAAGTGGACAAATCCAGATGTGCCTGGTACCTGGCCAGTTTCAATCCTAAAACAGGTGCGATTTGCGGCTGGCCAATGGCAGGGCCCCTGGTGTGTGATTCGTGCTTGTTTGTGTTAATAGTGTCTTACCTCGTGTTGGCACAAAAGTACAAAAGGTATACCTGATTTTGGCTAAAACCCTTACACGAATCCCGTTCCCCTCTCAAACATCTCCCGCACTACACAAAAGGCAAAACGTATCTAAGCCCGTGGTCACGGGACAGACCCCAAAAAGCTATGGAGCGATGGAAGAACACCTCCTCAAGTGTGTCCGAGATTTTATTTGCAGTCGCCTACGAAAACCTGACAGTTTGAGTCTGCGACGTTTTCGCTACCTGCCAGGTATGTCATAATGTCATCATAAGCAATGGCTTCGTACACCTGTTTGGGGCATGACAGGGGGAAAAATGGCGATAAAAAGGAACGATGTACAACATCGGCCACTTTGGGGGGGGGAGGGGAAGGCGGGGGTGTACTCATTGTCATGCATGGCCGTAGTCGTGTGACCATAGACCCTCGCATCCCTACAATGCCGGGACGGAGCACGTGGGGTTTTCAGCGACCAGGCAGATATTGCTTGCAGGCAGACATTGCTTGCACCAAGCGCGAACCGCCGTGAGCCGTGAGGTGTTGGGCGAGTCGGGGGTGATATACTATATGCCTGGTATGTATAACTTGTTGTCCTTACTACAATACGTATCACACGAAGCAAGGAGTCGTACGAGACGCACGCTGGGTGATCCTGCCCGTACGTACTGCTGGGCGGCGCGCACACACCACACCACTCGTGTACGGTTAATGAACTTAAGTTGAACTTTTTTTTTACTGTTTCAATTTCGGGGGTCCAAAAACGGTCATATATGTATTAAGCAAACATGAAGTACCGAAGGCCAAACATACTCTCAACTTTCTGGTAATAGGGCGAACTGCAGTCTCGTTTCGGGGGATAAACTACTTGGAACTTGAGTGGGTCGTCCCCAACGCGGGACTGCGGTATGCCCCAAGAGGCTTGAAGGCTCGGTTTACCGATGTAGCACGCAAAAGATTGTACGCACATCCACGACAAATTCTAATTTTTTTATCGACAACAGGGAGGGAGACGCCTATCTATGGACAGATCTCGACGCGATTTTTTCCAAAGCCGCCGTTTTCGCTGCGTGTGCCGTGTGCGCTCAAGACATCCGGCGTCCCCGGTGGCTTGCTAGGTGGTCCGCGCACCTATTATCACTGTAGTATCAATTTCGTGGGTTCGAGTCTCGCCGAGTGCATACTGGTGAGGACTTTTTCTCGCATAAAAATTGATGAGCGGAAAGCACGAGAGCGTGAGTTAGCAACATTCGATTAAAATCGACGAGCAGTGGGAATGCTGAACCCTGTGCGCGATAAAAATGAAGGCATGTACCGCGGGGGGGGGGTACTCGATAGGAGAGATGTCCTTGATCTCATGCATGGCAGTAGTCGTATGACCATAGACCCTCGCATCCCTACAATGCCGGGACGGAGCATGTCGGGTTTTTACCGACCAGGCAGGCATTGATTGCACCAAGCGCGAAGCGCCGTGAGGTGTCCGGCGAGTCGCATGAAGGGTGAGCTGCATCCTACCAAGAACCGCTTGTGAGGCGGACTTGCATAAAGATGACAGCTTCAATGGGTTAATTTAATTTCCGGTTTCCGGTGTAGCCACTTCCAGAGACAGCAATGGGAGTACTATGTAACTGCCTCATGGGTGCCTTACCTTGAACACTACGTGATACGATGAATTCCCTTGTACAGAGTAAAGGTTCTTTACTTCGCACAAATGATCTAACTATACGACCAGCTGTGGGCGACCGAAAAAAAAAAAAAAAAAAAAAAAAAAAAATAGAAAAAAAAAAAAAAAAAAAAAAAACGGTACCTTGGATGTCTAGCTGACGTAGTGAGCGGCATGTTTTACAGTGTCGTTGCCAACCGACGCCAACCCAACCCATACGTAATATATGTATTAAGTCATGGGGGGGGGGTACCGGGGGGGGGAAAAGGGACGACACCTAAACCACGGGTTTTCCAGAAGGCCGCTAAGGGTCAAACCTCCTACTGGTACGAGTTGAGTAAAAGTGATGATGAAAAAGAACATATTTTGATGGAAGTCGGCTTCGAAATCCGTCGCAGGCGTGTGTTTCGCCTTGGTTCTCGTGATCTCTGACGACACTCACTGCTGTAGGATCGGTCGTAGTGAATAATGGGGGCCGCTGAACGGAAATGTACCGAACGTTTCGTAGGTCTGGGCACTGGCTCAAACAGTATGTGCTGGCAGTGACCCGTGCTACGATATCATAGAGGTATTAGTACCACCCACGTTTTGGTGAAAAAAACTTTTTTGACTTCCGATGACTCCGGAACTACCCAATATTATTCGTTGCAACATCTATTGTGTTTTTTTACTATGAATAAGTTGTCCATTGTGTGTATACCTATATGTACGCCATCGGGTTGCACCTTGAGTTTTTCTCGAAAGTCTGTTTTTGGGTTGTAACCCTTTTAAGGCCCGCAGACCCGTTTTGGAGACAAACCAGTCAAATTCTAAGTAGTGTGTCCCCTAAACAGGACTGCGGTCCTAACAGTCTTAAAGAGCTTAAGGTATAAAACTCTAAGCGAGGAGCCCCAGACCTACTTGGGCGCACCGCTATCGTGGCATACATGTAGAGCAGTAATCTACTCGCAGTAGTGTTCTACTGGTTGACCTAGCCAGTATACTCGCCAGTAGTTTTGTCTTCGTTTTGTGGAGCCTGTCCTGCGACCGCGGACTCAACATTTTGGACGTGAGTTGATGTTAGAAAAACATTTTTTTACGTTTATCCAAGAAACAGGCCATAGTATATATAGTACGGAAACCCACCAAATGCCTTTCGGGACGAGAGGAGTGACAGTATAGTGCTGTAATCCAGTGTACCGCTTGTTTTGTGCGGCAGCAATATCATTGCTGTTGACAGTCAGTGGCGGCCAGTGCCCAGCCGTACCGTTCGGTCTGTGTCGATGCCTAAGCATTCCTTGTATTTCCGTCCAGACCACATGAAATTGTCCAAAGTCTCAATATCCGATATCCAGTATCCGATATCCAATACTGCTGTATACCGTTGGGTTTTTAATAGTGCTGTGAGTTGTTTGGACTTAAGGGCTACCGGAAGTTATTGCCGGCGGTTATTGACGGTCTTTTTTGCCGATGGTTTGGTGCTGAAACCAGCCAACTACAACAGCAGCCGAATTTAGCAGACTCAGGCGAGCGGAACGAGCCACCCCTCGACTCCCCGCCCGGTTCAATGGTTGAGTGACAAAGGCAAGAACAAATGAGTACGCCCCGCCCCCCCCACCCGTATGTGGTGCTTCGTCTCGAAAGGGATGCTTGCTCAATGGTGAAGTGGCTAAGGCAAGCAACAAATAAGTATGCCCCCCCCCACCTCTATGAACATACGACTGCGGCCATGCATGCCATGGGTACCTCCCGTCTGGACTACGGCCATGCATGACCATGAGTGCACCCCCGGGCCGACCGACCCCCGCGAGGGGCACCGGGCCCGCTGCAAGCGCCTTGGTAGCCCCCCCCCCCCCCCGCTGACGGCGCCGTTGGAGGCCATTTTGTCCTTCAAACAAGCATGCCTTCCAGCAAACAAGGAAAACCGAATGGTCAGGCGGTTGGCACCGCTGCGACCAACAACTATGAGTAAATATTACGGGGGACCATAGTGAATTGGTCCAAATATTGTTAGCACAAATAGGTAAATATGTTAAGTTTTTGTGTGTACCATAGGTCCTATTCACTATGGTCCCCCGTAAATAGGTGCATTCCCTTTTATCAACTTTATGTTCTCTCTGCTGCGAAGAGCGTTGAGTCCGTCCGCACAGGAGTAGGGTGCGACTGTTTTTTTTCAGCGCTTGTTCTTTCGACAAACCAACCTTAAGGGCGCTTGCTACGTACGATAGTCGAACATTGTGCTTTCTCGGAAGGCTCTCGACGAGACCTTTCCGACACAACTTGAATATTTTACCAGCACGCGACGAGCGCCCCCGAAGAAAAGAGAAAGCGACGCACCACACCCCCCAGGGATCAGAATAGAAAACCGACCGGAGCGTTGTGATCACAACAGGGCGACATGAGAAAATAGCACGTTTTTGAATACTTATTTTAGCTAGAAACCATAATCGTCTACGTCACGTACTCATACGCACAGCGTGCCCCAGCAGCCAGAAGGAGTGAGGCATGATACACGGGTTGCCTCACACCGAGCTATCCAACCGAGCGCACGGCCCATTTGGCGAGTCTGCGTCAACGCGAGGCCCTCGCGAAGGCCGGCGAAGTCATGCGGCTTTATGCGGCGGAGGGCTGGCAGGGTGCAGCTTCAAGATCGTTGACGGCGCCGTGTGCATTGCGGACTGCTGCTGGCGTTGTTGCTCTGTTGCGCTGCTTGTTCTTGCGGCGGCAGCAAAGTAGCGGTGCTCTGGGCTCTGGGGCGTGTTACCGCACCACACGCACACCCAGAGCATGCCTACGCACACACTGCACAACGGGCCTAGGTCACATCGATTGGTGCTCTTCGCGTGACTGCCATAGAGCACACAGAGCACGTACACACGCAGCGAACCACGCAGCAGCAGCAGCAGCAGCAGCAGCAGCAGCAGCAGCAGCAGCAGCAGCAGCAGCAGCAGCGAGCAGCATCTCGCGCGAAACCTTTTTGTGTTCCAGTTTTAGAACTTTCATTTCGTATTTTGTCGTTTGTTGCTGTATTCTAAATTCCTAGAATTTTGTTTCCAGTTCAAACCCTAAATGATCGTTTTTTTTAACGTACTCGAACTGTTGCAGACTCCTGTAACATTTTTATATAATATTAGCCCCCCCCCCCCCCCCCCCCCCCCCCGGCTTTTCCCACGTCGCTGCACACGAAAGAGCAGCTGCAGCAGCAGCAGCAGCAGCAGCACAGGACTGCACATACGTACAACTACCGCTGCTTCTACTGTAGTACTGCTGCGGCTGCTGCGGCTGCTGCGGCTGCTGCGGCTGCTGCGGCTGCGGCTGCTGCGTCTGCTGCTCCTGCTGTGGGTTACGCAACGCGCGAAATCTGGTGCACTTTCGCTAGTGTTCCTTTTTTGTCGTCGTGGAATCGATATGTTTGTTGCGTTGTTACTTGTACTGTCAAAAATATGTACAGTTAGTACCTGCTATGCATGCATACGTAGGCAAAAACCTAGCCTTCAGTCGGGGTTGAAGGATCGTACCTATCACACCTATAGCTACGAAAGCAGCAAACGACTCCAGCTGGCGTATTGCGCGTACGCTCACCTCACGGCCATACTGCCGAGTGGTGTACTGTGCTGCTGTGGGACCGTGTGGGCGCGAGGTGAGAGTGGGGGCCAGAGGGCCGTTCTGGCTTATAATGATTTTATCAACATACCAGGTACCTACCTACTGTATGTCCTTGACCATACATGTCTTTTCGTCCTTGACGAGGAAGCTACTATTAATACTACACACACCTGCCTGCTGTGTCCTTGGCCATGCATGTCCTTTTATCCTACGTGAGGAAGGTACTGCTATTCATACTACTCCTGGCTTGTAAAACACGCGCATCCGACGCATGGGCGTAGCTTGCAAAACTCGAGTATCGACCCACTTTTAACGGAACTCGCACCTTTGGCGCATGATGTCGGATATATTCTCGGTCGACACTGGTATCTACGCGTCTAAAACACTAGAGTAAGCAGAGATATTTCTCCTACGATGTAAACATTTTCAAAAGAGAAGAAAAACGGGAAGAGCTTCGAAAGCGGGGTAAATACGCTGTAGACGTGGCCAAAGCATTTTCGAACAGAAGAAAAGCAAGAAAGCTGCGAAAGCGCCTATATAGAGTTCAAACAAAACTTCAAACACCGAATGAAAATCAAACCTCCGGGCAAGTAACCGGCAAAGGTCACACGGACTCATGCTCTTCATGAAAGTATACCTTTGTTTTGTGTGTATAGTTCTACACATGTAGACCCCTGTACGTGTTTTTTGCCGGTGACTGTCTGTTATAACACTCAATACTCCTTTGGCACTGTTATACCTTTGTTTTGTGTGTATAGTTATACACATGTAGACCCCTGTACGTGTTTTTTGCCGGCGACTGTGTCTGTTGTAACACTCAAACTCCTTTGGCACTGTTATTACGGGGGGCCACAGTAAATAGGACCTACGGTACACACAACAACCTATATATTTCCATATTTTTACTAACAATATTTGGTCCTGTTAACTATGATTCCCCGTATTAGGACCGCACTCCCGTCATGGAGACGAAACACTTGAAATTAGAGTGGAGTAAAATCTACCAGTAGGTTACGTGCACACGAGGGTTAAGACGACAACAGTCCCCCTTGGGCGTTGTTTCAAGCCGTTTTTTTTTTTTTTTCGCCAACTGGGAGAGAGTGCAAAAACACGCCGAGCAACGCAAAAAGTGTATGGTAAATGTCTATCTCGACGAGAGAGATATTTCCAAAGCCACCATTTTCGTTGCTGTGTTTCCTCTCCCTCCTCCCTGATTTTGGGAGAAAACCGTCTCCGAAATTCGGCCCAGGGGGGGCGGACGGGCGTGTTATCTTGGCGTGTTATTATACGGTATGCTTCGAAACGTGCCTGGTGCTTCTTGTGTATATATTTGTTGTGCGAGGTATCCGGTAGCTTGGTTCGCCACGAGGCTTGAATCAATACGAGTAGCAGACCCAGTAGTTGTGATTATATGACAAACTTCATTTTTTTGTCGGTTTTCAGTTTTTCTCCACTCTATTCCCAAGTATCATGGTGTCCCCGGAAACACCGGTGCGGCAGTTGCAGTCGTAGAACTATTTGCTCTACAAGGGCTCCCATGGGAAAACATGCGCGCGGCGAAGAAGGTGCGGCGGAGACCGTGTCGCGCGACCCGCCTACATGAAGAGCGGCCGAGAGAGTCGCTGAGCCGAACGGATCCGTGTCCGGGCGCCCAACTTCCAGCACAAAGCTGGAGATTTCCAATACGTGCTCAGACGCTCTAGAAGGGCTGAGGCTGCTCGTAGTCCATCAGATACATCTATATTCATAGGTACATGTGTGTATGTCTATTTTACATGTATGATACCGTATGGTAAATTATATATACGAGTACTGCGGAGGTCGTCAGAATCTGAGTCCGAGTTATCGAGACTCAGTCATCGACTCGCGAGTCCGAGTTCTTTCTAAGTACTGAGTCCCGAGGGTACCAGAAGCTGAGATGACTGAGCCCTCGCGTGTCCTCAGGGCACCGAAAGCTGAAACGGTTGAGTCCTCTCGAGTCCCCGGGATACCAGAAGCTGGAATGACTGAGCCCTCGCGATTCCTCACGGCACCGGAAGCTGAAATGACTAAGTACTCGCGAGTTCCCAGGGTGTATCAGAACCTAAAATGGCTGAGTCCTCGCGAGTCCCTAGGGTGCCAGAAGCTGAGATGACAGAATCCTCGCGAGTCCCCAGGGTAACAGAAGCTGAAGTGACTGAGTCCTCGCGCGTCCCAAGGGTACGATACCCAAGGCTGAAACGACGAAGTCCACGCGAGTACCGAGCCAACGGGTCAAACAAGAAGAAAATATCAGTACCCGGTTTGTTTTTGTGTGTATTTGACTCGTTCTACGATAGAGGTGGCACTTTTCCGCTAGAATGATTTCTGAATGGCGGGGTTCCTTAACCCTTTTCGTACCGCAGTCCCGTTTTGGGGACAAATCGCTTGGAATTAGACTGGTTTGTCCCCAAATCGGGATTGCGGTACTAAAGGGGTTTTAATCCAAAGTCGTCGGAATGCCAACCTAGTGTCGAAAAATGACGTTTTTGTACACGTTGGCCATGGGATTATTCGTCGGGATGCAATTTGATTTTCGCTGAAGTCAGTTTTTCGGGTGAGGTGTGGAGCTCCTTAAGGTCTAGTGAGGAGCCTCAGAAAATTCAGGATGGACCTCTATCGTAGAAGGCCTCGTTTCGATGACACCCTTGAAGAAAAAAGCCCCCGCAAAATGTCGTCAGAGTACCAGTACCAGTCATCGGGACTAAGCCATTGACTCGCAAGTCCGAGTCATTTTGAAGCACTGAGTCCCCAGGGTACCAGAGGCTGAAGTGGCTGAGTCCTTGCGAGTCCCCAGGGCACTGAATGCTGTAACGACTTGAGTCCTCGCGAGTCCCTAGGTTGCTGGAAGCCGAACTGGCTGAGTCGTCGCGAGTCCCTAGGTTACTGAAAGCTGAAATTACTCATATTCGGAGGTACTCTTACGGGGGACCATACACCGGCGTCCCCGGTGGCTTGGTAGGTGGTCCGCGAGCCTATCAAGATCAATTTCGTGGGTTCGAGTCTCACCGAGCGCATGCTCATAGGGACTTTTTCTTGCATAAAATTGATTAGCGGAAAGCGCGAGAGCGTGAGTTAGCTGTACATTCGATGAAAATCGACGAGCAGTGGGAATGCTGAACCCTATGCGCGATAAAAACTAAAGGCACGTACCGGGGGGCAGAAGGGACGACACCTGTGACCACGGCTTGTCCAGAAGATCGTCGAGGGTAAAACCTCCTACGAGTGGGCTGGAAAGTAAAGTGAACCTATATATTTACCTATTTTTACTAACATTGTTTGGTCCTATTTAATATGGTCCCCCATTCATAAGGCGTCAAACTGTGGTGACAAGGCGCTTTAAGCCGCCGTACGGTATAGCCGCACTCACCTAGTGTTATTAGCTGAGTAGTACCTATGTTAGGCGACGCGCCTTGAAGGCGTGCCTATGACGGGCGACTCGCCGTAGATAGGCACATGATACTCAGCCGTGTGGCGAACGGAATACTATCTCAGGTATTAAGTGCTGACTTTGAGGTTTATATTTGCGACGACACGCGTGTTACACCGTGTGCCTCGGATGTGCATTTGCTAACGAGCTTGACGCCCAGCTTAGCTCAACGGCCTTTCTTCATCAGAATCATCTGCGGTGCGTATATTCGAGCTGCGGACCTTTATCATAACATTTTATTTTATTTTTTGTGCGAGATTAAGTCCTTGCGAGTATGCAATCGGTGAGACTTGAACTCACGAAATGAATCTTAAGTAGGCACGTGGACCACCTACCAAGCCACCGGAGACGTTAGCAAAATTTGATGAAAATAGACGAGGGGTGGGAATGCTCAACCCTATGCGCGATAAAAGTGAAGGCACGTACTGGGGTGGAGAAAGGACGACACCCGTGACAACGGCTTGTCCAGAAGAAGATCGCTGAGGGTAAAACTTCCGAGTTAAGCTGGAAAGTGAAATAGATTACTAAAAATAATTACAGCAGTACAGCAATATGTATACGTATGTTTGTCAAATTTTCGTACTTTAGCCAACTTTTCTATTCGTACAAGGCACTTTTCGGCATAACACCAAATGCTCGGACACAGCAAGCCCGGCCGGACACATTGGTCGAGGTCTCGGCGCGATCCGTGCACTCTGGAGCACGTGGCGGGCGCCCAAAGTTTTTTTTTCCGGCGGGAGTGGTTAAGACGATTTCCCTGGTTTCAGTACGAGAGGCCTTATTTTGTACGTACGTATCGGTACATGCAGCCTGTTTTCTCCCCTAGGCTCTTACGCGCTGTGAGCACACAGCTCAGGCATATACCAGGTACACAACAGACAACATGCGCAGATCCCATCGTTCCAACGCTGCCGCCCAGACGCCGTGCGTGTTCGACCCACCCATATGCGCAGTGTTGTTGTGGTTGGTTGTGTTTGTCGGAGCCTGCCGTCCGCATTCCATCGTCTGCCATATATTTTTTTATCCATATGTACCCAGGATGACGTATACTATCCCGGTATATTTTTTTTGGGTTGTTGCATGGAACACGGACCACCGCCTAGAGAAGCAGCGCACAGAGCGTGCTTACCTCCAGCTTCCTACAGCACCTCAACCCTGCTGCCCAGCAGCAGCAGTGGGCACACCTTGCGCGTATGGATGATCGTACTGCGGCTATTAAAGTTGGTTTATCGGAGATTTCGATCGATCACTTGACCACGCCACGACCACACCACCAGCATCACCCCTCTCCCTGCTTCTTCTGCTTATTGCTGTGTGTGCTCCAACATTGCCACTGCTCCAGCTGTGCTCAGCACAGCAGTGCGCCAACAGCAGCAGCAGGCAGGGTACTACGCGCATGTGGAAGATCCGCGCTGTACACTCAGTACTATTGTTCGTTGTTGTTGTCATCGACACATTAGCCTTTGCACATACCTTCCGCAATTTGTGACCGGCATTTTTTGCTCGGTACCGATTATCCCCGGATCGATATATTCGTCGACTCGGAGTACAACAAAAACGAATCGTTCGTACTATTAATACTGTACAACACTGCTGTACAACAAACCATTCGTACAGCAGCGTTCCTACAAAACATATACCTGGTGCAGCAGTAGTAGTTCTGATTGCTGTGTGTCCTACACTGCTGACCGGTAGATCCTAGAGCCAGCTGAAGGGGGATCATCAGTACACGTACGTTCCTCACGTGGCATTTTACAGCAGTACTGCTGTATGTATGTGCAGTCGTACCTGTACAACCTACTCTACAGTAGTGACTGGTATAGGAGATCGTGCAATGTGTTTTAGATTACGTTGAAAAACACCACGTGCCAGTTGTACGAGCACTGCTCATACTGCG
The DNA here is from genome assembly GCA_031763025.1 of Macrocystis pyrifera. Lineage (NCBI taxonomy): Eukaryota > Phaeophyceae > Laminariales > Laminariaceae > Macrocystis > Macrocystis pyrifera. Next base: position 4,934,823 of record JASSKH010000014.1, read on the forward strand.
CTAGATAAAAAATTCGTTTCCGAGGTTCGACTCGCACCATCCACGCTTTTTTTTTTTTTTTTCAGTACATTATTATTATTATGCTTGCCTTCCGACAATATAGCGGAGATGCCGTTCCTGTGTAAACCGAACATCCTTAAATCAGTAGTATCCCTCGTATGCTTCTCTGCCAGCCGTTTCCCAATTTCCATTCCCCACATCATGTCACTTTAGCTACCGGCATTCATCCACCTTGCTTTTCTGAACGTTTAGTGTTATACTGGTATAATACAACTTGTGTGTGTTGTATATTCCACTTGTGACTTTTTTCGTACCAGTACGTTCATCCACCTTGCTTTTCTGAACGTATAATAATATGATGTAATGCAAGTTACTTGTGTGTTATTACCCAAGGTAGTGAGTTTGGGCGCGCTTAGGTGTGGCGTGCGTTCATACCTCAACATTTCACAGCTACTCCCAATACTTGGGAGTAAAACAAAGCATGTTCGAGAAAATACTGCTCTTATAGGTGCTTCGTACACTCAGTATTTCAGGGGCGTTGTACTCAAGATACTGCGAGTACTGGCAGTATTTTGAGGTTCTGTACAATACTTCAGATACTCCTGCGTATACTTTCGGGCTCGCACTAATGCGGGGTTCGCTACTGCTGCTGTCGTGGATACTCCCTGTTGTGCTTCAAGTATCTCGGGGTTCTGTACCGCGGGTACTACGAGTATACTAGTCTAGCAGTATTTCGTCCGATGGTAGTGTTCGTACTGCTTCTGCGAGACTCAGTACTCGCAGTACCGAAATACCCTCAATATGCCCAGTATACTTCGAGTATGAAGTATACTTCAACCGTCTGTGCACCGTGTCGACAGTTCTCAGGCCCAGCGTTCGGCACAAAACACTCCCAGATAGTCCCACACGAGTGGGAGTTGGAGCAAACTACTTTCGCTGGGAACAACTCGAGTACTTGAAGCAGTCTGGCAGTATTTCGAGATATGCATTCGCGAGGAACATATATGAACGTACTGCGAATAGTCTTATTAATAGTATCTCGAGGTTCTGTACTGCGCATATTGCCTTTACTCCAAGTATTTCGTGTTTCGGTAGTGTACTGCGGGTACATACTTACCTGTGTTCTCGGGGTTCGGTACTGCTCATACTCTCATTATTCTCAGTATTTGGGCCTTCTCAGTACTTGCAATATGTTGGCCGCCAGTACTCCAATACTATCAGTGCTCGGACTACGATTTGTTCTCGAGCATTTATCTGTGAAAGCTTGAGGTTACCCTGAGCACCAAGAAACATTCATTTTGGGGGAATATATACATACATATATTGTACCAGTATGTATATGTGCTGTGCCTTACCCAGCCGGCCACAATGTTTTGTGGCGCAACCTCGACCGCACGCAACTTTTAGTACTTACGTTTACGCCGTATACATTGATTTGATCGCCGCGAGTCATCTGGATCAATATATCCACTTGCCGATACCCTATTTTATATTATTGTAGTAATGACCCCACACTAATTCCGCAAACATCAGTGCAATAGTATGTCTTCAAAAACATGTGTGTTCTTCACGTTAAGATGATGGGTGGATGCGGTTATACTACTTCTCATACGAGTATTATTTCGCTCTTGCACCACTCCCCTAGGCACCTCCCGGAGGGGAACCTTGTGTATATATATATATATTGTATTTTACTTCGTCGTCTTGCTACATGAAATAATGCCCCACACTGAGACATGTATGATACTACGAGCTAAGTAGCGCCCTAGTGACACCCAGACACGATATTCAAATAGTTGACCCTCAGCTGCAGCACTATTGCCGACTCGGTTGGCCTGCGTCTGGGTATACCATATATCCGCCCTGCGCAACGCATGGCATGCCTCGACGGTGGTCCTCGTTTCAGCGTGTTTTTTCAACTGGCCGAAGGGCCGGAAGGCCTGAAAGCGGTGGCATCCCCCCCCCCCTCCCCCTTATTCTTCCCTCCCTCTACCTCGCTTTCTTCGGAAGACCCGCCGGGTGGGCCCGTGTTTCGTCCTCCGCATCGAGCCGAAAGGGTGTGACTTATGTATTGTTCCTGCTCTCTATGCGCGTCTTTCTCTTGACTGCGGCCATGGTGGTGTTGTGATCGGGCGAGGGGGGTGTTGCCTCGCTTTATTATTTTGTGTCGGCGTCGTTTTGAAGAGGGCGACCACCCGCCTGGTCCAGTTGCTATTATATTAATAGTGCCTATGTAGGGTGACTCGACCTATATGCTGTATTCGGCGGCTCGCCTTGTATGCTCTCCTATCACGGAGGCCCATAGTAAATGGGTCCAAAGTAAGCCCCAAAGCACCCACTTTGGTGCGTTGTATCTCAAGAACCACCGGGTGAATTGAAAACGTTGTTTCAAATTCGCGGTTGATGTCTCAGCAGGCTTTCCACCGATGCTACGTTTTAATTCTTCAGCAAAGCATGGGGAAGCCTCTTCCCCCCCCGTTGGGGGCCTTTATGCTAGGGGCGCCACCGTGATGGTCGTGTCAAACCTTCTCGGGTCGCCTTAAAGCCGTACATAGGCTTCTTACGAAGTGGTTCTTATGACCGGACCACGACTGTATCATGTATGATATTGCGTACCAGTATAGTATATGGTACATAACACGAATAAGTACCGCACCCACGTTGTGATGTTTGTTGCATTACAGTACCAGATAGTACGTACGGTATTCAGTAGTATATACAACTACACATGTATATATGGTAAATTGTAAATTGTCTTGGTTGACTGGCACACTACACCGGCTACGTGCTACAGCACACGCACGCGTTGGCTCACTGGCTGGTTGCTGCCGGACCGACCGGTGATTGGTCTAACCTTTTAAATTGTGCCCCTTTCTGCGTGCGTATCACAGCATGCGTATATAGTAGTACAAGGTTCCCCTCCGGGAGGTGCCGTATTAATAGGGGAGTGGCGCAAGAGCGAAAATATAGTACTCGTACTCGTATGAAACCCTGCACACTTGTTTAGAAGTAGCATCTGCACCCACCCATCATTTTAACGTTAAGAACACACACAACATATATATTTTTGAGGACAGACTATATTATACTGCTGTTCGCAGAATTAGTGTGGGATCATTACTACAATAATATATAATAGGGTATCGGTAAGTGGAGATATATTGATCCAGCTGACTCGCGGCGATGAATTCGCAAGTACATAAAAGTTGCGCGAGGTCGAGGTTGCGCCATAATTTGTGACCGGCTGAGTAATAAGGTGCAGCACATGCATACATACTGTTACTACAACATATATGTTCCCCCAAAATAAAAGTTTCTTGGTGCTCAGGGTACAATATCAAGGTTTCACAGGTAAATACTCGAGAACAAATCGAAGTCCGAGTACTGAGAGTATTGGAGGACTGGCGGCAAAACTACTGCGAGTACTGAGAAGGCCCAAATACTGAGAGTATTGAGAGTGTGAGCAATACCGAACCCCGATAATACAGGTTGCTTAAAGTATGTACCCGCAGTAGTATCGAAACACGAAATAAATACTTGGGGTGAAGGCAATATATGCGCAGTTCAGAACCTCGAGATACTGAGAGCATTCGCCGTCACATGCATAATATTATATCGAAATGCTGGCAGACTGCTCTGAGTGCTCAAGTTGTCTCCAGCGAAAGTAGTTTGCTCCAACTCCCACTCGTGTGGGACTATCTGGGTGCGTTTGGTGCCGAACGCTGGGCCCGAGACGTGTCGACACGGTGCACAAACGGTTGAAGTATACTTCATACTCGAAGTATACTGGGCATATTGAGGGTATTTCATTTCTGCGAGTACTGAGTCTCGCAGAAGAAGCAGCAGTACGAACACTACTAACGGACGAAATGCTGCTATAGACTAGTACTTACTGGTGTACTTGTAGTACCCGCCGTACAGAAGTCCGAAGAAAGTATACGCAGTAGTATCTACAGAACCTCAAAATAATGCGAGTACTCGCAGTATCTCGAGTACAAAACCCCCGAAATACTGCGAGTGTACGAAGTACCCACGGTAATAATAGCAGCAGTATCTTCTCGAACATACTTTGCTTTACTCCCAAGTATTCGGAGTAGCTGTGAAATGTTGAGGTATGAACGCACGCCACACGCAAGCGCGCCCAAACTCTTTAATTTGGGCTAAAACACACAAGTAACATGTACTCTTAGACTATCATATAATACGTTCAGAAAAGCAAAAGGTGTGGACGAATGTATTATTTTTATTACTGTAGTACTCTGTTGTAGTCCTGGTACAAAGATTGTCAAAAGTGAAACTAAAAAAAAAAAAAACGTGGATGGTGCGCGTCGAACTTCGGAAACGAAAAAAAATGTTACATATCCAGCGCAGTATAAACGTGTACGCTAGAACAGTGCTCGTACAACAAACTGGCTTGTCGTGTTTTTCACGCAATCTAAAACACTTTGCACGATCTCCTACAGCAGTAGAGTAGCTTGTACAGGTACGACTGCATATGCAGAAGTACTTCTGTAAAATGCAACGCGAGGAACGTACGTGTACTGATCCCCTTTCAGCTGGCTCTAGGATCTATCCGCCGGCAATATCGGACACACTGCAATCAGAACTACTGTACTGCTATAAGTATATTTTGTACGAACGTTGCTGTACGAATGGGCCGCAGTACGATCATCCACACGCGCAAGGTGTGCCCACTGCTGCTGCTTGGCAGCAGGGTTGGTTGTGGTGCTGTGGGAAGCTGGAGGTAAGCACGCTCTGTGCACTGCTGTGGGTATTGTTCTCTAGGCGGTGGTCTGTGCTCCGTGCAACAACCCAAAAAAATGTACAGGGATATTGTACGTCATCCTGGGTTCAGACCGTGGAATGCGGACGGCAGGCTCCAACAAACTCAACCAACCACAGCAACACTGCGCATATGGGCGTGCCGAACATGCACGGCGTGTGGGCGGCAGCGTTGGAACGATGGGATCTGTGCATGTTGTCTGTTGTGTACCTGGTATATGCCTGAGCTGTGTGCTCACAGCTCATGAGAGCCGGGGGGGAGAAAACGGGGAGCATGACAATGTACCGATACGTACGTACAAAATAAGGCCTCTTTACTGAAACCAGGGAAATCGTCTCATCCACTCCCGCCGGAAAAAAAAAAAATTTAAGCGCCTGCCACGCGCTTCAGAGTGCACGGATCGCGCCGAGACCTAGACCAATGTGTCCGGCAGGGCTTCCCGTGTCCGTATACTTACTGTTTTGCCTAAAAGTGCTCGTGCGAAGAGAAAAGTTGGCAAAAGTACGAAAATTTGACAAATATACGTATACATATACATGCGTCCTGATGTTCTGGTGTTGTAGTAAACAGCCGCAGCATAATAGTGCAGCGGTTTGAGCTGCCATATGCGTACCGGTGCTCGGCAGTCAGCACCCTGGGGGGCATTTCTCCCCCCCTCCGAGCTTGAGCTTCACCCGTGGTCGAGCGAAGGACGTAGCAAGAAACCAGGATATAATCCTGTGACCTGTGGTGCAGGCAGGCCACGTACAGTTTTCTACCTGAGAAAGGGCGTGTTCCGCACTGATTTTGGTCGTTATATATCTGCTCCCCAATTTATTACCTCCCTGGACGATGTAAGGGTGATGCAGGATGCTCCTTCCTTGACATCAGGGCTGTTCACGGGTTGGGTCAAACCTCGCGGCTCAGGTCCGGTCGGGCCGGGCAACGTTGACCGGACCCGACCCACGATAATTTAAAAACCTCCTGAACCGACCCGACCCGACCCGACCCGATCCGTGATACTTGGAAAAAAGTTCCTGACCCGACCCGCGCGCTTGGGGCATGACCCGTGAAGAGCCCTGTTTGGTTTGATAGGGCCGATAGTAGTGTACTATTACTGTAGTACCACTCTTGAGCATAAATATTATTACGGGGGTCCACGGTTAACAGGACCTATGGTATACATAAAAACCTATGTATGTACCTATTTTTACTAATGATATTTGGTCCTAGTTACTATGGTCCCCCGTAATAGGTACCGTTTTAGCTTCATATTTTAGGGCCGCAGTCCCGTCTGGGGGACAAACTGCTTACAGCAGAATTTTGAGTATTTTTGTCCCCCAAAACGGACCTGCACTTACTGTAGTTCTCGAAAGCGTCGACGCCTAAATTGTCCCTCATGTTTCTGCCTCAGAGTGGTGCAGTCGTGCTGCCGCTGCCTCGCCTCTGATGTGGCCGGAAATGTGAGCAAATGTCGGCGCTTTAACCCTCACGGGACTCGAGAGAGGGGAAAATGGACGACCGAAAACGACGATCAGATATGTACGTACTTGCAACGATCGATCACTGTGTGATTGGGGGGGACGATACAGGCAGATGTCCAAGTTTTTATTTCGATGCAATGAGTCGTGCTACGGCTCGGGTGCAGAACCTGTATGATTCACCCGCACACGTGCGCTGCTGGACGCACGCTGACGCTTCTCCTTAATAGACGGTTGATATAACTACCAAAGCTACGTATCATTTTTTTTTTTTTTTGTGTCGTTTTCATATCTCGGGTGGCACACGGGGGTTGGTATAATATGGGATTGTATGCAGCAGTGCCACAGCCAGAGATGTGGGGAGACGTGTCAAGCAAGGGAAAGCGTGCGCTGTCACGGGTGTAGGGCCGAGCATTCCACACTAAAACCCGGTATTTTGGTGTCAGTCAAGGCATGTCGAGGTAAAGTTGCTGTCTGTCGAAAGGGGTGAAAATTCTATCTCCTGACATATTTAACCACACGGCAGTGTCACTTGGCTGCGAGTGAAACGGGATGGTACGCAGCAGTACCACAGCAGCTCGTTCGCTCTCTTGCGTACGGGTGCTGCGGTGCGCATATATTTTTTTTTTGTTGACTTGGACAGGTTGTGCTTTCTAGCATCGAGACGCTTTTTACACCTGTTTTGTGACGACGGGCTAGGTTTCAGGGGAATGAGTCCATGTGAGTCCAAACTCGTATCCATGGCGTTAGCGTGGGGCCCAGGTTCAACTTGGAGGGTTCAGGCCCGGGTGGTCTCAGTTGTACGTGGGACGAGAGTATCAAGCGTGAACGGGGTGGTTAGATTCCGAGTTACGGCACTCTGTAGAGAGTTAAGGCGGTTGGTTGATGTCACTTATGCTCTTTGTAGAAAAAAATAGCAAGGAGTCTCCGCGTCTCCGTTCAGCTATATACTTGCCACCAACCACCGTGGACGTAGTTTAGAAGCGCAACATGATTCAATTATTATACACACGGAGCATCATGCATGTTATACATCGATCCATCCTTGAAGTTCGCGTCGATACTTGAAGTTGAAGTTTGGACCGAACTTCAAAAGCTTGTACCATATTGGTACCATACACAAGGTACCCTGGGGTATTTGGCTGCACGTCTCGAATAGTGCTGTTCCAGCCCCTACTCCCTCGCTTCTGTTGGTAACTTCTCGTTCTAGTTTCCGTTTTTGCTCACGGTCGATAGCATAGCAGCACCAACGACCGCTGCAGAACCAAAAACCGCTATTACGGGGGGCCGCCGTAGTAGGTAGGACCAAATGTTTTTTTAGTAAAAAAAGGAAGGGAAATACATAGGTTTTTGTGTGTGCCTTAGGTCCTATTTACTATGGTCCCCCGTAATAGAGACTCATGGGCCAAGTAGGCCAGCGGGGGCTTGGCTGAACCACTGGCGGTGTCGGTGACCGTCTCGGTGTTGTTGACGGTGTTGGTGACGGTGACTGTGATCGTTGAAGGTGTCGGTCGCCGTGACGGGTATGGTGACGGTGACTGTGACGATGTTGGTGACGGTTGGTGACCGTGGCGGCGACCGTGACGGCGACCACGGGTATCGTGACGGTGACGGTTACGGTGTTGGTGACGGTGATCGTGACGGTGACGGTGACGGTGACGGTGACGGTGGCGCTGGCGGTGGCGGTGAAGTCGACCGTGGCGGGCATTGCAATGGCGATCGTGACGGCGTCGGTGTCGGTGGCGACCATGACGGGCATCGTGACGGTGATGGTGGTGGTGACTGTGACCGTGACGGTGACCGTGACGGTGACCGTGACCGTGACTCACGGTGGCCGTGTAGACGGTGTTGGTGTTGGTGTTGGCGGCCGTTACCGCGTTGTTCACCGTGGTTATGACGGCGACGGTGTCGGTGGCGGGGACTGTGATTGTGACGGTGTTCGTGACCGTGTTGACCGTCACCGTGAATGCGATCATGACAGTGATGGAAACACCCTGCTGTGACCGTGTACACGGTGCTGGTGGCGGCATTGGTAGCGATGACCATGACCTTGACCGTGTTAGTGGCCGTGGGTATGACGGCGACGACGTCGATGACGGTGATGGTGACGGTGTTGGTGCCCTTGACCGTGTTGACCGTGACGTGAATGTGATGAGAATACTGACGGTGGCGTTGGCGACGACCGTGACGGTGACTGTGACGGATATCGTGATGAATTGCCGGTAGGTGCCTTGATATTTATTTTACCTGTTACCTGGTGGCCTGGTAGCAAAAGAGGAAAGTGCCGTGTTGCTTCACTGCCGCCACCGCTTAGTGCGCTCAGAGCGCATTTCGGCTGATGAGGGCGGCGCACTGGTGTGGGCAGATCGTCGCTTGGTGTACGCTGAGCAGTCGTTATTAGTGGACGTTGTGGTTGTTGTGGTCGTCATGGTCGTGGTGGTTCGTGCTGTTTTTGTTGTTGTTCTGAATGTTGTTATTGGCGGGTTGGCATTTTTTTTTTTGCTGTGTTGGTGTTTCGTGGTATTGCGGGGGGCCATGGTAAATAGGGCCTATGGCATGCACAAAAACCTGTATATTTGCCTATTTTTACTAGCAATATTTGGTCCTATGTTCCTGCGGTCCCCCGTAATAGTGTTGGTGTTTGTTGGCGGTGTTATTGCCGTTGTTGCTGCTATGATTGGCACGTTAAGGTCACTGCCTGTGATCTGTTATGAATATTATCCCGTGACCTCAGGACAGTCTCAAGCCGCCTGTGGAAGGAAATGAATGAAATCTTGCAAATTAACATACGTACGTAGTGCCACGGGACGGCAGCAGCAGCAGCAGCAGCAGCACGGGCAGAATCAGCAACAGTATCATCCACAGCGGTACACAGCACGTGCTGAGACCTCGCGAAGACCAATAGAAACGACACCCAGCCAGCCGTAACATCGTTCAGCGCAGGGCTCTTATTTTCCTCCCCCCTCTCCCCCCCCCCCCCCCCCTTTCCCCCCTCTGTCGAAAACCCCCTCCAAAACGTGAAATTCCCGAACAGCTGAAGTTGGTGTGCCACTTCAGCGTCAAGCAGAAGAGTGGCCGGAAGCGGAAGCCTCGAGAAGGAGAGGACCCTCCGCTGGATTCCTCTTCGCCGAGAGCTAAATCTGCCACGGTAAAGTCTTCCGGCGGAAATAATACGGCAGCTCTAGCGGCCGCTGCGGCTGCATCGGCGGCAGCGTCCACTGCTGCGGCGGCTGCTGCTGCTGCGGCGGCGGCGCGGCGGGGAGGTAGTTCGTCGGCGTCGTCTTCGTCTGCTGTGTCTGCGGCTGCGACATGGGCCAACGGGGAATCGGAACGCTCGGGAAATGGGAGGTGCGTTGCGGCGGCAGCGGCGCAGCACCGGTGGCGGCTAGCTTTGTAGCGTTACTCGGCTGCGCTGTGCTCTGTGTTGGTGTCGTCCCCGTTGCTGTTGCCGTCACCACCACCACCGTCGTCACCACCATGCCTACCACCACCACCACCCCCCACCCCCTCCCCCCCCCCCCTACCCTCCCAATCCACCAACCGGCCACCACATCACCACCACCACCCTTCACCCCCACTCCCCTGGTCCCTCCTTCTTTCCCTATCTCGGCGAACCACCACCACCACCACTCCCCCTCATCCCTCTTCTCCTTCCGTCTCCTAGCCTCGCACTCGCCCGCTTCCTCTCTCACCGAACCACCATCGCCACCCCTCACCCCTCCTCCACCTTGACCCCCACCTCCCTTCTCCCTCCCTCCCTCCCTCCCCATGTGGTCGAACCACCACCACCATCATCACCAATACTATCCTTCACCCCCTACCCCCCCCCCCCCCTATATATTTTACCTGGTGTTTTTTTTTTTTTTTTTTTTCATCATCACTTTTACTTTCCAGCCCACTCGTAGGAGGTTTTTACCCTCGATGATCTTCTGGACAAGCCGTGGTCACAGGTGTAGTCCCTTCTCCCCCCCGGTACGTGCCTTCATTTTTATCGCGCATAGGGTTCAGCATTCCCACTGCTCGTCGATTTTCATCGAATGTAGCTAACAACTCACGCTCTCGCGCTTTCCGCTTATCGTTTTTTTTATGCAAGAAAAAGCCCCTACGAGCATGCACTCGGTCAGACTCGAACCCACGAAATTGATCTTGATAGGCACGCGGACCACCTACCAAGCCACCGGGGACGCCGGCCTATAGGTTGGGTTGGCGTCGGTTGTCAACGGCACTGTAAAAGATGCCGCTCACTTCTTGAGCTACGGTAGACAACCAGGGTACCCTTTTTTTTTCTTTTTTGGCGGTCGGTCACAGATGGCGATCGAGTTATTAGATCATCTGTGCGAGGTGGAGAACCTTTACTACGCACAAGGGGAATAATGTTATCACGTCTTATCACGTGGTAGTGTTTAAGGTAAGGCACCCAAGAGGCAGTTACATAGTGCTCCCATTGCTGTCTCTGGAAGTGGCTACGCCGGAAATTAACTTGCCTCATTGAAGCTGTCATCCATACGCAAGAAAATACGCCTCTAAAGCGGTTCTGAGCAGGGTGCAGCTCACCCTTCATGCGACTCGCCCGACGCCTCACGGCGCTTCGCACTTGGTGCAAGCAATGTCCGCCTGATAGGTGAAAACCCGACATGCTCCGTCCCGGCATTGTATGGATGCGAGGGTCTATGGTCATACGATTACGGCCATGCAGGATCATGAGTACCCCCCCCCCCCCCCGGTTTGCACAACCCACTGGCCTTCGCCAAAACGCCGAAGCCGCGATTTCGTGTGGTGACCTAGACCTGCCAGAAAGGAGGTATACCAGTAGCCGGGAGGAGGAATTAGATGCACAGGTGTGCCCGTGTGGCAAAGCATAAGAGGGTAGAACTCACATACGAGAATGTGAAATGCACAAGGAGGAACGGGATATGTTTCGTAGAGGAGAGAAATAGAGGAATGTGACATGGAGGGGTTTGGTACACTAGATAGCGAGAAAATGATCGCTATCCTAGGAGATGGATGGTGGCCACAGGCGATGAAACGGGAAGGTGATAAGATTAGCAATTTTTTTCCGTGTAATATATGGAAACAACGTAATGAGCGCCCAATTGTTGGAGGTGTCTCTATCAGGAGTAGGAACGGTGCTCCGTCTCGAAAGGGATGCGTGATCAATGGTCAAATGGGTAAGGCAGACAACAATAGTGTCACCCCACCCCCCCCCCCCCCCAGCTCCCACCCTGCCCTCCTTCCTCTCTCCCCCACTCCGTAATTCGTCGAATCACCACGGCCACCCCTTTCCCCTCACCCCCCCCCCCCCCCCCCCCCCCAAGTGTTGGAGGTCTCTGTTAGGAGTAGGTGCTCCGTTTCGAAAGGGATGCGTGGTCAATGGTCAAAATGTCGAAGGAAAGCAACGAGTGAGTAAGCCCCCCCCCCACCCCTCACCCCCACGCTGCTCACTCCCTTTCTTGGGCAAATGGCAGGAGCGACGATGGCTCCACCTCAGACGTTGGGTCAGGGAACACGATTGAAATTGCCTGCGAAGCTTGTCTCGGGCGGAGGCGTAGAGGCAACGGGGAGCAGCCGTGCGGTGGCTGCACAAGGGTGGGCCAGGGAGAGCACTGCATATACCCGGTCAAGCGAAAGATGACGAGCTCGAAGTGTGGGGGTGGGGGGGGGGGGGGGGGGGGGGGGGGGGGCTGTACTCGATACCATGCATGGCAGTAGTCGTGTGACCTGAGACCCTCACATCCCTACGATGCCAGGACGGAGCACGTCGGGTTTTCACAGACCAGGCAGGCATTGCTTGCACCAAGCGCGAAGTGCCGTGAGGTGTTGGGCGAGTCGCATGAAGGGTGTGCTGCATCCTACTAAGAACCGCTTGTGACGGGGACTTGCACGTGGATGACAGCTTCAATGGGTTGACTTAATTTCCGGTGTGGCCACTACCACAGACAGCAGTGGGTTTACTACCTGGTATGCAACTGCCTCGCGGGTGCCTTACCGTCAACACTACGTGATACCATTATTCCCCTTGTGCGGAGTAAAGTGTCTCCAACCCGAACATCTATAGCCGTGATCACCCGGCAATACCCCCCCAAAATACAGTACCCTGGTTGTCTAGCTCAAGTAGTGAGCGGCATGTTTTACCGTATCGCTGGCAACCGACGCCAACCCGATTTATATATAATATGTAGGAGGGGAGGCGGGGGGGGTTGTGATCGATGGTGGTGTTGGTGATTTTTTCCTTCTTGTTTTTTGGCGTTGGCTGGCTTTTGCTCTCTCGTTTTGCTATGTCCGCGTGCTTTCTTTGGTTTCGTTGCTTGCTTGTTCGCTCGCCTGCCCGCATTTGCCCACTTCTTCACTCGCTCGATAACCTCACTTGCTCAACTCTCTTTTATCGTCTTCCTCGCTTTCTTGCGGGCTTCATTCCCTTCTTTCCTTTTTTGCCCGCGCGCAGCCGGTGATGCCGCGGCCGAAGCACAGGCGCGAGGACGCGGCGACTCGGTCCCTCCCCAACGTTTCCGCCGCCCACCCTGGAGGTCCAACGGCGGACCGTCTCCCCCTCCAAAAACGCCACGGCCTGGCGATGAAAGCCGCCAGGCACTCCCCCTCAACCCCGCCACCGCCACCGCCACCTCACGGCGCGTCGAACTTCAAGCGCGGCGACCCTCACGGGGATGACGTTCGCGGAGACGCTCGCGGGGGTTCCCACCGCGACTCGGGCCGTCACGAGTCGCCCGGTGGCGATGGGCGCGCGGCAAGAGGGTCGGCATCGCCATCCCCGTCTCCCTCCCCCCCGCGAAATGCCTCGGGATTTTCGGGGAGGGGGAGGGCTGACAGGGCCGCGCCTACGGGAGCGGCGGGGGTGGCGGTGGCGGCGGCGGCCGCGGCAGCAGCTGCGGCGGGGGGGAGGGGGGGGGCGGGTAGTAGGATGGGGAAAGGTATCTCATTTCTTCGTCGTGGGGGGGGGGTCGGAGGATGGGGGTGGGGTTGAGGCCGATTCGCGAGGTTCTTCGGGGTCTTCGTCGATATCGCCCACGCGGTCGTCAGCGTTACCACAGAGCTCTTATCGCCACCCTCGACCTCACCGCCAACAGCAGCAACAGCAGCAGCAACACCACAACAGCAATAACAGTGGCAGTGGCAGTGGCAGTGGCACTGGTGGCACTGGTGGCAGCAACAGCAGCGGCGGCAGCCCCAACAACAATCACCAGCACCAGCGGCTTAAGGTTAGTGGAGTGCGGTGGTTGTGCAAGCGCGGACAGATGGCGTGCGGCCTTTAGTAGCCTGTGTGTGTTCGCTGGTGTGTGTGATATTTCTATAAGTCGCGGGGGTCATTTAGATCCAACGTACCGACCCCCCCCCCCCCCCCATGTTATATGTTCACATAGGTTGGGATGGCGTCGGTTGGCGACGGCGCTATAAAACCCGGCTGTTAGTGCATGAGCTATTACGGGGGTCCATAGTTAACGGGACCAAATTTTGTTAGTAAAAATTGGCAAATATATAGCTTTTTATGTATACCATAGGTCCTATTAACTATGGACCCCCGTAATAGACAACCAGGGTACCGATTATATTTATATTATATTTTATTTTGGCGATCAACACGGCTGACGGTCGAAATAGATCATTTTTGTGCGGGGTTGAGAACCTTAACCCCGCACGAGATGGATGATCGTATCACGTCGTGTGTATATGGTAAGGCGCCCGCGAGGCAGTACATGGTGAACCCATTGCTGTCTCTCGAAGGGGCCACACCAGAAAATAAATCAATCAATTAATGATGTCATCAATACGCAAGAAAATCCGTCTCAACGGCGGTTGTTAGTAGGATGTAGCTCACCCTTCATGCGACTCGCTCAACACCTCACGGCGCTTCGCGCTTAGTGCAAGCAATGTCCGCCTGGTCAGTGAAAACCCGACGTGCTCCGTCCCGGCGTTGTATGGATGCGAGGGTCTGTGGTCATACGACTACGGCCATGCATGATAATGAGTACACCCGCCCCCCACCCCCCCCTTCCCCCTCCGGGGCCCATAATTCTAGGGATGCTCTCGGGTCGGGTCGGGCAATGGTGACCCTACCTGATGCGTGAGAATTTGAAAACATCCTTACCCGACCCGAACCGTAATATTTTAAAAATGCCTGGCCCGACCCTTGGCTCGGGTCATGACCCGGCAAGAGCCCTGCGTATTCATATCCTCCGTATTCCGCAACTCTTGGCTTTTCCACCACCTTTTACTTTTTTTCTCCGCCAGCAATAGTCGTACACCAGAAGAAAAAAATGTCGCGACTATCCCTTAACCCATTCCGAACTCTTCGTGGCATGTTCTTTCTACTCTGCCCCTCCCCTCTCCTCCCTCCCTCCTTCCTCTCCCCTTCTCGCTCTCCTCCCTCTCCTCCCTCTCCTCTTCTCCGTTCTCCCTCTTCGTCGCTCCCCTCGTGTTGCTCCTCGACTCCTTTCCACGCCTCCCTGGGTTCACCAGGTATTGTCCTCGCCATCAACGCTCCCGCGACATATCCAGCAGCGGGCTGCTACCGCTGACCAACACCAACACCAACAAAACCACCAGCAGCAGCAGCAGCAGCAGCAACAGCAACAGCACTCGCATCATCGTGTAGCAGCGGGGGGTTCCTCAGCTCCCCTCGGTGGCGACGGTGGCAGTAACAGCAGCAGCGGCGGCGGCGGCGGCAGCGGCGGCGGTGGCGGTAGCGGCGCACACGACTCCTCCTCCCCATCACCACCGCCCCCTTCTCCAGCCCCGGGACAAGGGCAAGGCCAAAGCCAACCTTCTTCCCTTGGATCTTTGTCGTGGAACCCAGTCCCGAACAACACCAACAATGTCGCCGGCGGCGGTGACGCAACATCGCGAGACACCGCTTCGAGGAGGACAGCGGGAACCGGAGGAGCAGGGGTAACGATGCTAGCATCATCAGGAGGAGGAGGAGGGGGGGGGAGAAAAAGTCCGGGACTTTTCTCCGGCCACCACCGTGGAAGGTCAAGCCCTTCCCCTCCCCCGCCTACCGTCCACAACAAACCCAGGTCGTTCGACGGGACGGACACGCAGGACGCGGAAGCCGCCGCGGCTAGGGCGGTCGAGGCGCGGGCGCGGCTAGTGGAGGCCAAGGCGAGGTCGGAGGCTGCTGCGCACGAGGCCGCGGAGGCGGCGGAAG